>LQNK01000038.1:86439-153316 GCA_001586405.1 Phoebis sennae | reverse complement strand
CGCCGCAGTACGGCCCGCCGCAGCACCAGCTGCCGCATCAGATGCCTCCTCCGCATGCGGTATGTGTTTGTTACAAATAGTGTAATACTCGATTTTCAGAGGAATTCATCCCCAGTTTCGGCCGACACCGAAACTCACTAATACATATTTAAAATTTCTATTCTATGATGCAAAATAGCAAAGTATAGTTATTTTAACACATTGTAAGATGCAAGATAATGCGAGAATACAAGTTTTGTGCCAGGAAACAGATAGTAGATTTTTTGGCCGAAACTGAAACCGAAATTTTGGGTCGATCAAATAATCCAAATACTCATTGATGCCTAACTTTGAGTATTGACAGGTACTTCAATATCATTCTGTACAGTGAAAGTTATAGAAATTACATTTAAGAACTGGTTTAATTTGTTTACCGTTTCAATATTAATTTAAATCAATACATATCGTTTAAAAACGTAAAAAATGATTTTCTTCTATTAAATAATAACGCATTTTAAACGCGGTTTATTAAACATGATTATACTTTATTATTGAACCCCACATTTCGAAACCCACAGTGATATTCAATGTACAATATACACAAGAAGATACAATGTTTTGTTCAATTGTGAATGTATTCCTTCAGCCGCCTGGTCAAGGCATGCCGCCCCCGCATCATCAGCTTCCTCCGCACCAGCAGGGCCCACCACGTGGACCAGCGCCATTACCTCAACACCCCGGTAAATATGCTGCTATTCTATTACTAATGTTTACAAATTTGATTATTAAAAATATTTAAGGTATTAGACACATGCTTGTATTGTTTCTAAAATAAAAAACGAAGCCTATTTAATTTATTAATGTCTAAAAAAACTATGTACTCTAAAGAATCTAAATAAATTCGTTTCAATGACATTGCATCAACATTATGTGTAAAATAAATAGTTTTAAATGTGTGACTCTTAAAACGGTATGCCTTTCGGCACAGGCCTCCATTTCTCTCCAATGTTGCTTAGTCTTAGTCTTTTGTCAGGTGTTGGTGTTGGTGTAGGCGGTCCAGCGCCGCACGTGAACCCGGCGTTCTTCAACCAACAGCCGCCGGTGCAGAACGCGCCCCCGGTTCAGCCGGGACCGCAGCCTGGACCACCAGGTATGCTATAATCAGTTTGAAGAGTAGATATAGACGTCACGAGACGTCATAGACAATGTTACGAATCTCCTTCTATTAATGTTGACATTTTCTGTTTGTGTTGTGACACACGTCTTAAGGGTAACAAAAATTCGTTTGTGTATAATTTAGGAATTTTAGTAAATAAAATAAGTAATTTTCTTCAGATAAAGGTTATTTTATGGAAGATCATGCAAAGCATGTGGGTTACCTGATGTTTAGTGTAGTGTCGCAGGTGGTTTGCCAACTTTTCATGAACATATAGACTTGTCTCTTAAAGGCCCAAATGTTGAATTTCTTAGGAAATACTGCAGATAGTATGTTTCAGCTACACCTAAAACTAGGGGAAGATATCGTAAAAATTACATCCAAATTTATTAAACAGTCTTTTAACCTAACCATGACAATACAAAGTCATCTCGTTTTACACACAGATATTTTATTTAACAGGTCCAGGAGCCCCATACGGTCATCCAGCTCATGCTGCTCCTCCACCAACCCAAGGACCTCCTCCTGGGGCTAGAGCACCATATGGCCGACCACCACAGGTAAGACCATTTTTAGGTTGCTGAATTAGCTTTTTAGGTTGCTTTGTATGTAAAAATTAAACAAATTTTTTTTTTCTTAATTCGTCAATAAAGTACCATTTAAATATGTTAAATAGGATCTCAATAGTATTTTAGTACTTGTGAGCTGGTTTTACTCACTAGCTGTGCACCGCAGTTTCATTCGCGTATGTCATTCGTTCCCTTGGGATTTCCGGGAAAAAAAGTATCCTATGTACTTTCTCGGGTTTCAAACTATATTGGTACATAATTTCATCCAAGTCGTTAAGGCGTGAAGAAGAGACAAACAGCCAGTTATTTTCGCATTCAAAATGTTAAGGATTAGTAAGGAAGTAAGGATCATGTTATTTTACAGACATACCCAGCGGGTGAAGCACGTCCGGCCCACGCGGCGCCGCTCCCCCACGCACCGCACGCGCCGCACGCCGCGCACGCGCCGCACGCCCCGCACCCCCCGCACCCAGTGATCAGCGAGGCGGAGTTTGAAGAAGTCATGAGCCGCAACCGCACGGTGTCGTCGAGCGCCATAGCGCGTGCCGTTAGCGACGCGGCCGCGGGCGAATACGCGTCGGCCATCGAAACGCTAGTAACGGCTATATCGCTCATCAAGCAGAGTAAGGTAGGGATATATAAGATTTTGGGGTTATAAAGAGTGTATTAAATGAGAGAAACCACACATTTGCCATGCCCTCTTTACTATATGTTAATCAAAGGTTATGCTATATTTGCTCAACAATTGATGTTTAATTAGTGCCGAATTAAGCTGAACAAATGTTAAGCTTAAAAAATGAAAGTTATTAAGATCAAAGTTCACAGTTAATGTTGGATGTGTCATACGCAACAAAATTAAGTTGAATTTGCGGCGCTTCCTTTTCCACCGTAACGCGTCGCCATATTATAAATAAAATCATATTAATAATTCCGCAGGTGGCGCACGATGACCGCTGCAAGATCCTCATATCTTCCCTGCAAGACACGCTGCACGGAGTAGAAACCAAGTCCTACGGTGGCGAGAGACGGCGGTCACGTTCCCGGGAACGAGACGCGCGGCAACACCACAGAGCACCGCGTCGCAGAGAGAGATCCGCCAGTCGCTATAGGGAGCGCTCGCGGGATAGAGAGGAGCGAGATAGGTAAGTACTTGTGGTACAGATACATAGAGCTTAGCGATGGAGAGACTGGTCTGGCAATTAATTTAGATCCATAACGCCATCATGGATTCATAAAGATAATATAGATCCATTACATGATTAAATTGAATTGTTTAAAATACACAGAGGTGTTTAAAAAATACGCAGGGTACGAAATTAATCTAGTGTCGCGAAACTAATGCATGCATTGTAAAATGGGACGTTATGACGTGAAATGGTGAAATATATGTAAAATGATGAAAGTAATGAACTTTTTTCGCAATATAAATCCAGCTTTATCACTTAGTTTGCTTCCTTAGTGACGACGCATGGCGCAGGTAGGATAAGCGATGTATCGAATATTAGATATGTTTAGAGTTCAAGCGAGCGTGCTCGTATTTACATATTTCCTCGTAAAATTTTGCTCGTATATTCCACCTGAGCGTAGCGCTATCACTCAGGGCGCACACTAAGAGCGGTAAGTGCGTGAAAATACGCACAATTTCATACATTGCAGTGTTGTAGACAGCGGTTCGATACCTAAGAGAAGCGCGGAATGACATAGCTAAATTATAATCGTCATCAAGCAAGTTTAAAATAGCACAACCGATCGATCCTCCACATCGACCATCGGCATCGACCTGTTGACTAATCTTGAGAGAAAGCAATGCAGAAATGTAGTTTTACCTTACGAGTGCACTCCCGTTTTTTAGACTGATATATTAAAATAATTAAAAGTAACACCTCCATGGAACTAGTTCCCTATTCCCTGCCCTGGACCCTGGGGTCCAGCTATTAAAAACTACTTATTAATGTTTTACTATTAGTTTTTAAGGTTGCAAATTGGGTGCGATTTTCATAGCAATGATTGTCTATTGCAGGTATAGGGAAAGGTCGAGGGATCGTGACCGTGAGCGCGACCGTGACGCGTAAGTGTCCTCAACACTGCATGTCGCTAAATCATAAGCTTTTGTCCTGACGTTATCCGTATTTTAACCATTATCTGATGTAATTTACTATTGCCTTTTTGGTCTAAAAAATTTAAACTAGAGGTTCTTTTATATTTTTTTTGTATCGGAGCATACAGAGATGTTATAATTTTATTGCAAAAAAAGACATTAATCAAGTTTTTATTGCATAAAGTTCCTGAAACAAACAAATATGAATATGAACACAAAAAGTATCTTCTCATCTTCGAATCCCACTTCTGATATCATTTAACCTAAATTACATTTTTTATTAGGCCAAAGAGTGCAATGTAATCACTCATTTATGCTAACAAAGTTCTGAATTATTTTTAGCCGTGTTTATAACGTAACGTATTTTACAGGTATTATAGGGACTATCGTGAGCGTGAACGCGATAGGTCCAGATCGAGGGACAGGGAACGCGCTGACCACTACAATAGAGGACACAGCCGAGAAGAGAGGTAATTTCTCTTTCCCTTTTTACACATGTTATTTTAATCATTCATAAACTCACTTTTTTATCAATATGGTACAATAATTTGACACAATGTGGCTGGTCTAATAATTTTCTTGTTTATTTGCAATGGGGCAAAAAATGGAATGGTATGGAACTACAAGCCTCGAGGTCTCTGCTCACCGTATGAAACACAGTGCACTCTTTTATTGCTGGTGATATAGAATTTATGCAGCAGAATAACCCTCTGTATTTTAACCATTCGCCACACGGGAAAATCGTGTTTTTTTTTATATCGCACTCTATATGTTTGTTGGGCAGCAATCAATTCTGTATTATTTATATTCGTAGGCCTCGCAAATCGCCAGTGGAGCCCGCAGCGGAAGCCGGCGCTGGAGACGCCAGCACCAAAAGAGCGGCCGCGGCGCCCTACTACGACGAGAGGTACCGGGAGCGGCGCGACCGCGACCCGCCGCCCGCGGACCGCGACCGTGACCGTGACCGCGACCACCGCCGCGACGCGAGGCACTAGCTCCGCCCGCGCTTGCGACCCGCGAACATGGCGTGGTCCGCGAGTGTGACCGCACGAGTCGCGGGCC
This sequence comes from Phoebis sennae, assembly GCA_001586405.1. NCBI lineage: Eukaryota > Metazoa > Arthropoda > Insecta > Lepidoptera > Pieridae > Phoebis > Phoebis sennae. Next base: position 148,452 of record LQNK01000038.1, on the reverse strand, counting down.
GCCGCGCCCGTTACGGTGACCACGGCGTATGGTGACGGATGCGTGGCGTAAAGCCTCATAGCTGACTTTGATCATTTATACATGTAATGAAACTATAGAAATTAAAATTCTGTACAATAAATATATATAATTAATAATTAGCGGGCGGTGTTGCTATATCGATATAGAATCCAAAATTGTATTTTTCTTCTTTTAACTCAACATCTGGTGTATAAAAGAACCCGAATGCGAGCGAAGCTGCGGGCAGAACCTAGTACGTGATACGACTTTCATCACAGCGTGGATATGTGCGATGCTTTTTGCGTGTTGCTGATTAGTGGTAGGCAAGCATAGAATAGATGGCTATAGAGCACATGTAGACCAAGTCGATTGTCAACTTTTAACACACATATAACTTTTAAAGGTTTATAAACGTGATATATTCGTTTCGAGCAATTTACAGCAAGCACGGGTGTCATTTACTCCTAAAAAGCATTTTATTCTTATCATAGAAAACATCAGGTATATGTCTACAAGCGCTCTATATTCATTTATACTCAAAGGTCACCGTGGAATAATTGTATCGCGATCGTAATATAGCAATACAACAAAAAACTATCTCAGCTTGTGACTGTCACTACGATGTGGTGTGAATGTAACACACAGTAGCCCAAAATGTAAATATAAGGAGTATTATTGCATATTGGACTTACTGTATGTTATGTTTACTGTGTTATTTGGTGTAGTGTGACTTAGAATCATTAGTCGCATGTAATTACTAGGGTTTTACGTGGTACAAATCATTGGTAGCCTGCTATTATTAACTAAACAAGATCTTAGCTGTTTATTTCTTATCTCAATTGTTTAATAATGGCTTTAGTCATTATTAATTAATTTAAATTAGGTAATTCTGTATCATGAGGTTGTTTGTAAACGCAGGCAAACACAATCATATGAACTTTTTGTTTGGTATATTATTTTTTTTTGATTTAATTGTTATAAAGATTACATAGAAATCGATTTATGTTAAACTTAATCTAAAGATTAATTTATTCAATTCTGTCTGCATAGCTCTTAATAATTTCGTTATAATGAATGGTGATTTTTTTGGAATTATATCGATCCAATTTCACACAACCAACTAAAAGTTCGCCTAGTGTAAGTTAAACAAGTACCAATTTACATATTACCCAAAGATCTAACGAAAATAATTGGATCAAACAAAACACAGGCATTGAAACTAAACGGAATTGTTTTTGTTTGGAAACTACCAACATTCCAAAATCCATAGTTTAATAACCAACATTGGCTGACTGATGAACAAAATATGATTAACGGCTGTTAAGGTTTTAGCTCACTATAGTAATCCCTTATACACACTTATACTTATACAACTTCCCAAGGGCTGCACCAATTTGAATAATATTATTTTGTTTGATATTTGTGAGGACAAAGTTTCCATCAAGGAAAATTAAAAAAAAATAGTTTCATTTATTGAGCCATGCGAAATTGTGTGCATAAAATAGTTTTATTAAAAGTAATGCAATTCGAAAGCATTTTTTTTAGGGTCCAGGATTGCTATAATGAGCTATTGAATCTGACTTTCAAGTCGTTCTTTATTTAAGGATTATGTCCTGAATTAATGTTGGTACAATTTTGTAATACGGACCTATTTATAAATTCGTTGTAGTTAAGGATTTTTGTGAAACATTACTTCTTGTATTGTTGGATAAGTACTAACTGTATGTAAGGTAGACTGTAAGGTTTGTATGGATTCGTTCTATACTTGATTTAAGTATGTAATTTGCGGAATAAATTGATATGATTATATGTGTGTTTTATCTCTTATACCCTATAATTTATACGAAAATTTAATTATTTCGTTTCAATAACAAATATACTTACTTAATCTAAAAAAATGATTTTGGGGGAATTAAATAAAAAATTCAGTTTATGTTTTTAAATAAAAGTAATGAACAAAAACATACTTGTTTTAAGTAGTCACATAAAAAGATCCTGATAAAATTCCAACCTTAATGAAGAGAATTATACAAAATGTTCATCCATAGATGAAGAATAAACGTAAAAAGTAATGTTACGTGTTTTAAATATAAATTTTTATTTCAATTCTTATTTTTTATATCGTTTAAATCGTTCAGTTAAGCTGTTAGTACACATGCAGTGGTTCTAGAAAGCTTAATGCAAAGTTGGATATAGTAAAGTGTCTCGGAATCATGTATAGGGTTCTATATTAAAGGGTAGCGTAATGTTTTTACGAGATAATGTAATCGACGATTATATTTATATTATTTTTATACAAGTCGGATTATAAACAAATAAAAAATTGTAATTGTATTTCAATACCTACTAAACTTGCTACAATTTCAACACAACACATTAAAGACGTAATTATAAACATCTTTGTAAATATCGAGATTGTAAGGATCAATCCGTAAAGTTTGCAGTGCTCCCAAAACCAATTTACGCTAAAAGAGTTTCAAGTTAAAATTCTTGCAAACTGTTGACCTTTGCTTTAAAGGATCGGATTAAAAAAGTAAATTACAGATTGCCTTGTAGCCGAAAGATAAAGTTTAAGACACGAAGTTCACCGCCCACAGGTTTTGGTGCGTAAAATTTATGCAGAATTAAAAAGTTAAACATTTTTGTTGGTTACTAATGGCAGCTACCGATCTGAAATTCTGCGGATTGCAAATGCAAAATAGAACAAGAGTTCATTTTAAATACGACACGTACGTAATTGGATGTATATAATTTTTTTTTTTTTTGTGAACTTACTCATTTGTCAATATTACTGTAAGGTACTTTTTAAGTTTTTAGCATAGGTCTACGAACCTAGTTGAGGCGACCGTACAAAAATTGTGTAACAAAATAAAAATGTTATTTATTTATTTTACCTGTTTAACAACGCGATTTACGTAAAAATTTAATATAGTGATTTTTTAAGAAATACAAGTTTCTTATTAAAATTATAGTTTTGCTGATTACTATGCGAAACTAGTATAGAAATAGAAGGTCTATTGACTTTGATTAATATTCGTTCTAGACTAGCTTAAAATAGAGCCTTTAGAAATTAATTATGCAAAATCAATTATCGCTTATCGTCTTTGATAGATTGCACAGTGACATTGTAATTAAGAGTTTCTTGCACGTCGTTCCAAATTTTATTTTCGTGTTACTTAATATTCTTGGCGTATTAAATTATAGATGTCGAATTGATCATAGTTATTAAAATTTAACATACATAATCAACAAATGAAAAATGTTTTATAGCTTAATATAAAATCGAATATTCGAGATGTTCTATTGATCTCGGATATAGAACGGTAAAATTACCATAGCTTATAGTTAAGTGGTGAGGAGACCACATTGTGTACTTGTGATTTCTAGGGGGTGTCATTCCTTTTAGCATAAAAAGAGTATCAAATTCTTATTGGATCGCTATGGTTCCCAAATTATTGGTTTCGGTGTAAGTTAGTTTTGCGCCTCATAAAGGTTAAAGGTTGCGCTAATCCATTGCATGTTTATTTTATAAAAATACTAAATACACCGTTCATTCACTTGAAATCATTGTAAATAAAAGAAACATTGGCTACTTCCTTAACCTCTCGCAAGTTATAACTTCCCCGTCAGTTGTGACAACTATTGAATTCGAAACAATGTCAGTTTGACACGTTTAATTTCCGCGCTACCGGAGTGGACCAATAATACGAATTTAAATTTGTTGCCAGTCTTTAGTTGCTGGGGTTGTTTCCGATGTCAACGCCAATAGCAACACCGGTCAGACTGATAAAACAATTAATAAAGGAAAGTTATTTGTAAAGCTAAGAAAACGGAATAAAACTAAATTCATTGTCATCGTTACATTAATAAGCTAAATAAGAAAAATGTTCAGCGGCTATTCAGATGAAATAGGGTAACTAACGTGTAAAAAAGCATAGTATTGGAGAAGTATATTTTACATTGTTTACATGTAAGTAGGTACCGAAAACAATAAATAAAAACATAATAAAGAAATTGCAATAAGGAACCTTTGACATGGTACAACATTGTCTAGAGATTTCATTACTTTTTAGATGTAAACATGCAGACTTGGCTTTTTTTAACAGAATATTTTTAGATTCAACGATAAGTGAGACATTGTTTTATTAATTATATTGAGCCTTAATCCAATGTTTACAATAAAAAGTGAGTAAAACCGTGAACAATATAATTAATAGAATATTTTTAGTGGGATAATATTTCAAAAATACAAACTTTTGTATATGTTGGATGTTGAAAATCATGGTAAGTAATTTGTCCAGATTTCCGTAGTCACAGTCGCAGGCGGAAGCTAGAACAATCTAAAAAGCAATCTCTTAATGTGAACTTCTAATAGGGCACCAAGCAAACGCGTGATAGAAGAAACGTGTTTGCACTGAAACACGTTTCACTTGTGGGCCCTCACGTGACTCCAATTGATTAGATCCTGAAATCAATCAGTCCCTTATAAATACCCACGCAAAAGTGCTCTGCTCGATATAGCACGCACGTGTCTCTGGTTTCAGACGCCTTTGAAGATATTGTTTCTTTGTTATATTAATACATTATTAGTACAATTGTGCTGTCTGGTGAAATGCAAGTATCCGTGGTAAAGGTTAGGGTATCTATTTCCAATATTATATTGAAGGTACATTTGTGGCGAATATTGCTGTTTCGAGTTATGGAGAGGTCAAAAGTGGCACCAAGCAGTTCGTGTTACATTATACTCAGCGCTGGTCAGCCAGTTCCTTTGCTTAAAACTAGACTTGTCAATCTGCCGTGTGTCTAGATGTAGTTGGTACGTTTTAAATATTGAACTTCTTGTGTTTAAAATGTTAATTTTGAAATTTTATTCTTGGTGCGTAATACAAATGTAGGTATATCAGTATTTTTTGTTTCTTTTTATTGTATATGCTTACCTGAATTGTCTTATACTATAGTTGATTAACCAATCACTTAGCAACATAAGCAAGTGGCGGCATTGGTGTTAGCTATTTTAGTCACTTAATAGTCCGGTCTAATTAGACATTCGGTGCTACATAAATTCGCAACAAGCTGAATTTCGGTACAATTGTTCAAAACACGATTATAAACAATAGCTGAAAGTTTCCCATCATTCCCGTGTGTGGAAAAAATTTTATTCAAGGTCAAATGTCAAAAAAATGAGTTTTTCGCGATTTTCAGAAAAACAGTAAGTTTTATCAGAAAAATACCTTAGACTAAAATTGTAGATCATTAAATTATCCATAAAAATATATCAATACTTTTTTTCTCACGAGACACCGTTTCGGAGATATCGCAGTGTAAAAAGTTGTAACAGATTTTGGAGATATTCCGAAAATTCATCTTCTCTTTCGATACTTGCATTAATCAATATATTTATACCACGTTCAACAGTAACAACATCACTTTCAGTTATAAGTTTAGAACAAATAAAACAATATTCTGACATTTTTGTTATAAAATTCAAAATAGCACATACATAATATTACAACTCTAGGAATGAATATACGTGACGTACTCATGCATGTTATGACAATTGCAACTGTTACAACTTTTTAGACTGCGATATGTCCGAAACGGTGTCTCGTGAGAAAAAAAGTATTGATATATTTTTTATAGATAATTTAATGATCTACAATTTTAGTCTGAGGTATTTTTCTGATAAAACTTACCGTTTTGCTGAAAATCGCGAAAAACTCATTTTTTTGACATTTGACCTTGAATAAACTTTTTTCCACACACGGGAATGATGGGGAACTTTCAGCTATTATTTATAATCGTGTTTTGAACAATTGTACCAAAATTCAGCTTGTTGCGAATTTATGTAATTTCACCCTAAGTTTTTGGTCTAATTTGACCGGACTATAAGCTTATATTTTATTTAGTAAAACACAAAAAGTGAGCAGAACGGTATTACATAGAAAATTGTGACTAACATTTTCTTTTATGTAACAGCGGGCAAGCGCAGCATGCGGTTCATCTGATGTTAAGTGACTGACCGCAACCCATGAACATCTATAACAACAAAGTGTCGCAGATGCCTTTAAGGGGCTTGAAGGAAGGGGTCCCGGCCCTAGGGAGAGGATTAATGTTGGGAGGAGTACAACAGGTTGATGGATGATGGACCGCTCACTGAATAAAACAGTGCAATATTGTTTCACGCCGATCTTCTGTTGGGGGTTTGTAATTACTTGAATCCCACCATCTGATTGCTGAAAATGTTATGCTGCAGAATTACACTCTGTCACCTCTTGCGACAACCACGAGTAGAAATGACATATTTTCTAAATTCTAACCCGTCGCCACGCGGGTACTTAAATGTGCAGCTATTTTTTATTTCTATAAAAACAAAACATTAAGCTATTCAAGTCTTTATTTATATTGAATCGAGGTTATTGGTATTTACATTGGCTATAAGTTGGGGTCAATAAAGTACAAATAACTTGTGTTTGGTATCAGATTTGCTTTCGATTGATTAGCGTAAGTTTTCAAAAGGATCAGTGGGCTTAGACAAGTGGCAGAAACGCTAATAGAATAGCTTAATAAATGTATGGAACTGACATATCGTTATCGTAACGATATGTCAGTTCCATACATTTATTAAGCTATTCTATTAGCGTTTCTGCCACTTGTCTAAGCCCACTGATCCTTTTGAAAACTTACATATCGTTATCGTAACGATATGTCAGTTCCATACATTTATTAAGCTATTCTATTAGCGTTTCTGCCACTTGTCTAAGCCCCCAGGTGTGAAATTGTCTAGACGTATCATTCACCCGTGAGGAGATCAAAAGATGTTAAAATTAATAATTGACCGAGCGAAGTGGTGTCTCAGAGTCGAGATGGCTCAGCAACTGTATGTTTCTATGCTGAGCCCAAACCCGTTCTGAGCACATACACACATACATAATATATTGTCACTAATTGTTCTGTAATCTGTATATTGTTATAAATGTTTGTTTGTAGTGTTTTCGTGTAATGTGTAAGGTTTAAATATTTTATCTATCTATGTTTCGTTTGTGTATTTATGAGTTGTCCGTTTATTCAATCTCGATGAAAATTCGTAAGCAAATAATTTTGACAAAGAAAATCTTATGTTCGAATATGAAATAAAAATATTATATGGGGATAACAAAGATAGTATATGGTTACCGACGACATTCGCCTTGCTATGGACAATAAGCAGGTCACAGTTTTAACTCTCCTTGACTTCAGTAATGCTTTCAACACTATAAATTTTGATATTCTGTTGTCCTTGCTACGCCTGATTAACATGTCTCCAGCAGTGCTTCAATGGTTTCAAAATTACCTGCGGGGCCGACGGCAGCGTGTCATAATGGATGACCAACATTCTTGTTGGTGCACCGTTGCTGCCGGTGTGCCGCAGGGTGGCGTCCTATCTCCTCTTCTCTTCACCATCTTTATTAATAATCTCATCTCCCAAATATCTTCTCCCTACCATATGTTTGCTGACGATTTGCAGATCTACACCCACTCAACGACTGATAATCTGCCGAATGCTATTCACGCCGTCAATGCTAACTTAGCTTCTATTAAAACATGGTGTGATCAATTTGGCCTTATGATCAATCCTTTAAAAAGTCAAGTTGTTATCATTGGTAGTCCATACCAGATTTCAGAAGTTGATTGGGGTATTTTGCCCGCTGTAAACATTGACGGAGTTGTTATTCCTTTTACTAAAAAAGTAAAAAATTTGGGTGTATATTTCGACGAAACACTATCCTGGTCCCATCAGCTTCAAGAAATTAGTCGAAAAACGTATGCTGCTTCCAGTTCTTTACGGCGCCTTCGAAACTTTCTACCCATATCGACCAAAATTACTCTAGCAGAATCCCTTCTTTTTCCAATCCTAGATTACGCTGATGCTTGCTTTCCGGATATCACAGTCGAGCAGATGGAGAAACTTGAGCGCCTTCAAAATTACTGCATACGGTTTGTATTCGGTCTCCGTAAATATGACCATGTGTCTACCTTCCGTAAGAAGCTCAAGTGGCTCCCAGTCCGTTTGCGTCGGAATTCTCACTACCTGCATCTCCTTTATCGTATCCTCTTCATCCCTAATGCTCCTATCTATCTCAAAAATAATTTTAAATTTCTTCACTGTGAGAACTATACTCTTCGCTCTGTAGACAGGCTCGTGCTGGGCATTCCACCTCACCGCTCAAGGTTCTTTGGCAACTCGTTTTGCATTACTGCTATTAGCCTCTGGAATGCCTTACCTGTTTCCATAAGACAAGCTCAAACATTATCTTCTTTTAAAACCTTAGTTCATAATCACTATTTAAGTACTGTATATGATTCATCATAAATTATTTATTTAATTATTTTGTATGTACTTGTATTGTTATATTTTGCAAATACATGTAATTTATTAATTTATTTTATGTAATATGTACATATAATATGCACAAACATATTTAAATTTGTATATTTATTTATTCCTTATTCTAAGTATTTTACACTTTTACCTGCCTCCTACAATATCATCTCCTATTTCAGTGGGTTGCCTGGAAGAGATCACTTTTGAGTGATAAGGCCGCCCTCTGTGTTGATTGTAACCTTATAAGAATTTAAGTTTATATCTGTACTTTTTTTTCAACACAATAAAGTGTAAATAAATAAATAAAATAAATAGTAAAAAAGTCTTGATTAATACATTACAAGGCGAGATCTAGCTCGGAGTGAGCCACAAGTAATATAAGTGATAAAATGGTGAAAGAACGTTATTGTTAGGAATTCCAGAACATATCAAAAATAGATTAACGGCCGTAGCTGGACAAATATGTCAGTGACACCTTTGGCCGTCCACGAGATTTCCACGTGTAGGCTTCGATAAATAAAACGTTCGCTCCGGGCTCTTCCTTATTGACAGCCGTATTAAACTTAACCAATTCGTTTATGTTACACTTTACATATTTCTACAGCTTTATTTTTTACTATAGTCTTTAAAATTTTGATCAATAGTACTAGCACCTATAGGGAATTATAATAAAAAATAGATCGCTCTTTAGCGATAAGGCCGCCTTTTGTAAACTTACTTTGTGTGTGTTAATCGTTGTATTGTAAACATTTTGTAATTAAGAAGTAAGTATACAATAAAGAGTATTTAATTAACTCATTGATTTATTACTGTAGATAAATTAACACCCAGACTAGAAAATAACAATGTTCATCACATCATAATTTTCTACTCGTGGGGATCGAACCCACGCCCTCTCAAAAGCCACTGGAATAGCCGCTGCGCTAATCGAGTCATCAAAATAAATAAATAATTAGCTACTATATTTTTTTATAATATAAATCGATGGCATTGAAGTAAACATCAAGGGCAAGTCCTTTAAATAGTCGTAAATATAAGCCAACATTAAAACCTATTAACGACGGAATACTCTTACCGTTTTCGCGTAATAAATTGCCTATCGCCAAACTTTCCGAATACCAGTTTATACAGCACTCGTGAAACTCTGATAAAACTAACTTTTACTGTTATTGATGATGGTGAGCCACAGTGGAGTTAATGCCCGTTGGAAATTGATTGGTCCTGTTCTATGTATTCGCAGAACAACACCTTATGTCTGTGTGGTCTAGACCATATGAGTTCACAAAAGGTTATTAATCTGAAATGTAGACAGAACACACTGGATTTCACGAATCTTAATTTATGATAATCATTGTGGATTGAGTGTAATCTTGAAGTAAATTTCGTAAAATCAAATAAAGAAATCTATAGAGGTCTCTCACACAAAAATTTTATTTTTCATAAATAGATTATATGACTGTTTTCCAAAATTGTGCGATTGACAAAAATCGCCCGCACCCCGCCTGCGAACCCTAATGACCAATAATATATAAGTGCGCTTAAAAAGACAGATTCTACGCTATTTTATTGCTTAAATAAAATTTTGCGCAGCTGTATTTCACTACTCTGTGGCACTTGTTAGAACAATAAAAGGTTTTGTCAGAGAAACGGTCCAAATAAATACTGGTACAAAAGGTCACCGAGCCGTGAACAGGTTGTCTCTATTAAGAGCTATGGTTAATGCTTTGCGAAGAATTTGTCGTCGAAACAAATTAGCTGGAATTTAAACTTTATGGCTTTTGTCTTGTTTGCATACTAGTTAAAGAAATATTCGTTTAAAAAGACAAATAATAAGAGGTGAATTTTTGTTTCAATAAATTGGATTCATATGTGATTCTAGATTGTTAATTCATTTATCTACGTCTGTATTGTGCATTAGGAAGGCACTTGCTCTCACAACACAGGGAATCCTAGTGTAAGAGCAAGAGTTCGTATTCAAATTAATGTATAAATATTTTTTTGGCTAATAAAATTATTCTTATTCTTATTCTTATATATTTATTATAATTAGTAATTACACTCGGTATCTTCAAAAAATCACATTCTTCGATCAATTATTATTAATTATTGATTAAATGTTTTTAACATTGTTTTCACGATGAAACCCATTTTGAGGGTTTTATCACGTATAAAAAGATAATTAAAGATATTAAAGAATCATTATAAATACTTATTTATTTATATGGGTATTTCCTGCAATAGAAAGAAGCTCATTTATAAATGATGTAATAAATTATAGTAGTCCATGGAATATAATTTATTAAATTGGAATTGGGTACTCCATCACACGCTGTGGCATTAAAGTGCTGTGAAATTGAAAATTTTCTTGCTCCGTCCTGAGTTTTATGTAAACTTTACTGTACATTTTTATATCGAGAAAAACACATATTCTGTTGTTTAAATATTCGTCTTTTTATTTAAAAAATGGATGGTCAAAACTATTAGTATTCTGTTTTTATGTCCTGTTTGATTTCAATTTAAAATTTGTAGATTTAGGTATTACCCATTTTATCGGTTGTCTGCATAAATGTGATATACAATAAAAATATAAATGGAAGTATAGGGACAAATTTGACATGTGGGTGGCACCCATGAATAAATACACCACTAAATGTCAAATAATACAATTTTCAGAACAATATTCTCCCTTTGATGTGTTTTCGTCAAGTAATAAGCAGTATTTCTGAGCTTTGTGCTGTGTTGCCCTTCCTATAACCGATAAATTTATTGACGTTTTCGATCTACATTCATTTCCTTTACAGAATATATAAATAAAAATAATCTCTAAGAATTGGCTGGGCCATATTTGGTATAAGTCATATTTATCTTATGAGGTATACAATCATAAGTATTTGTATAGTACACAAGACGTTATTAATATTTTTCTTCTCAGTTGTTTTTCAGTTTTTTGTTTTCAGAAAGTATGTATGGAAGGATGATATAAGAATGGGTTGGTAGATTTGAGATAAAGTTTAGTTCAGGTTGAGTTTGAGGAAGAGTTGGTAGATTTTAATATCTTTCCTAGGAATCACACGATGGGTTAAAATTACTTGATTAAATACTGCTTGCTTTAAATACGTATAATTTATTTATTTTATTTTATTTATTTATTATACAATTTCATTAACAAACGATTCTTGGTCGGTACGTTGGTATCTGCGGTAGTCGTCAGACTGTGCTACAGATGCCAGCGCCCTCCCCTCATTACTGATTAATCTGTATATTGGATATGTCTGTATTTAGAATTTCTTCTCTGAAACAAAACTATAATAAAACCATTCTTATTATTACTTAAAATCGATACTATTATTTTTGATGTTTATCAATGCCTCTAGAAACAACTGATTAATTAATTATAGACATTAATAACATTATGAGAGAGTGATTGTGAGTGAATGTGTGTGTGTGTGATACAACGATTAACAATCCTTAATTCCTGGAACATTTAACGAGGTGGCGTGATATCACGGTACATTTGTAAGCGGAAAGCCTTTTAAAGGCTGACCTACAATACGCACTAAACATAAACATTAACATTATGTAACTAAAGTTTGACCTTTTATTTGCGCATGAAAACACTTCACGCCAGTGGTTTTGGGCTAAGATATGTGTTAATTGTATTTATTGTTACTAAGAAGGCAACGTTGTTCTTAATTCTTTGATTATCTTACTGAAGTCTATAATAATATTGTAATCTGTTTATCATATTAACGAATATAACTTTTTCTACGCGTATGTTATTCTAATGTTATTTATTGTTACTCCAACACAAATAACCTTATTCTTATCTCTCCTAATTTAACTAACTCCATTTTATGAGCGAATCCATGGGAAGATATATTTTATGTGTACACTTAATATAAAATGTTCGGTAAACTCCATGAAAACCAACGTAATAATATTTTGATAGAAAGAAAATAATTATGAATTGTTTATTTACATTAAATAATTTTTAGAAGAAAATAAAGATTTAAAAATCATCTTGTTATTACAACGTATATTCGTCAATTTCTATAAAACCAATATAAAAGTTGTATTATTCAATAAAATCCATTTAGTTTTCCTAAACACACATATAATGTTTCTCTTTCTTATTTATTAAGAAAACCAACCTTTTAAGGGTTCAGAGACTTTTCTATTGATAGATTAATCGAAATTTTAAATTATTTTTATCGAGTCAGGGTATTTAAGAAAATAAATTTTTAGCCATTCTATAAATATATCCCACCAAAAACATTATGCAAAAAATAGACAAGTCTATTGAGATTTGGATGATAGATCCATCTATTGAGATATGCTTGTTTATCTCTAAAAAGTAATGAAATCTCCAGACAAACTTGTGCCAAGTCCAAGGTTCCTTACTGCAATTTCTTGATTATTAAATATAATTTAAGTGACTTGGCCGTTATTACATTTTTATATGTAAGTACAATGTTTGTCCAACTATATCTGTTGTATCATTAATACGATCTTGACAAACTTTTATAGGTAAATAGGTTTAATACAAACATACCCGAGTATGGTATCTAATGAAAGGTATTAATTTATTCATCACAATACGGGGTCTAGCTCGGGGCCACTACTTTACAACTACAAATAAAGTAATATCATGTAAGAAGTCTGCTCTTTATTTCTGACATTTTTATTTGGTATCACAAGAACATAAATGGTGCTCTATTACAATAGGTTGTCAAACACATCCATGTCGCTAACAATGGCTGCTCAAGCTGCGAGCCTCGGGACGCCTTACACCTGATAACAATACACAATAAACTGTGATAACAATACAACGATACTAAACGATCCTGCAATTTTATCTTTTGAGCAAAATTTGTTAAAAGTTTGTTTGGATTATAGAATGTTAACAAATAGATACATATTTCAAATCAACCCTTACACAGTTTTCATTCGATATTTAGATGATTTTCCAAGAAGAAGCCGAATGTCCTTCTTTATGACTAATGAAGTTTGTATTTTAGTTTTTAATAGTTAAAGACCTATCAAACTATTAAACAAGTTCTATTTAACCTTAATTGGGTTAAAATACAGTTTGATATCGGTAAAATATCTTAAGGTTATACACAATGATAATAATTTTTAAGAGTTACAATAAATTAAATATGACTTGAAGAAAGAACTAACCAGCCCTAAACATATTAAATATATATTCTCAATAAACAAGTGAAATAACGAAACAATTTTCTTGACTCTTAATATAAACATCGCATCATCGTGTATTATTACAGTAAACCATTTTTCAAGCCGATATTGGGTTCTCATTAGAAGACGAACAATTTTTTCGAAACACAATTCCCCATTTCATATAAAACCCATAGAGTAAGCATTATTACTTCATATTTTTTTGATCTTGCTAGTCTTTATTAGGAGTATCTATAGGAGTATGATTAAGAACTTTGTGTAAAGCTCCTTCTTGGGCCTGAATCGGCACGCCGCCGGGTGGGAGGAATTTTTGTGAATTAGGATTAACTTGTTTTGCACTATTTGTTTTAACACTATTTGTTTTACACTAAATATATTTTATTTATAATATATTTTTTTTTTGTTTTTTGTAGCCTTCGACTGTTTAACAAAACATAGTTCGCGAGTCCTCGACGCACACAACTGGAATAATCTAAATCTTAAAGCTGTGGAAGGCTAGCGGAGGTTAAGACAATTTTTGCCATAGCCTCTAAGACATTAACCGTTTTATCTGCTTTATAATATACTGTAATTATATTTTTGATACTCGTACTTGAGACAAATAAACGCTTTTTTTATTTAATCATTACAATCCCCTCTCCATTCCTTTCTCTTTTCCAGTATCGATGCCCGAAGTTGAGCGGTTGTCCCCCAATAACGAAAGCTGTGTTTGCGAGACAGGTACTAACAATACCTTACCTTCTAATAATACATCGTTTGTTATAGTACATTTATATACAAGTGTTTAATTCAATTACACATCACGAACAGCTTTCTAGAGAAAATTTTCTGGAATAATTACGATTACGTTCTGGGAAATCATTCAAAATAATATTAATCTCATTGAATTATTCTGTGCTAAAAATAAATTGTTATTACAAAAATACGCTCATTAAAATGTAATTAATATATTTTTCACGCAGTATTTTAGACCCTTGATTCTATGTGCTTAAGTGTTCTCAAAAGAATGTTAATTATATATATAAATAATGCAATGATAGTAAAATAAATCCATATTCCATTTAAATTCGGTCACCTAGATCGATTTATCGATGAAATAAAAACTGTCACATGCATAATATTATGAATATTAAATAACTATTTTTGCCCCGTGTTTTCATGAAGTAGCGCAATGTGGCCTATATCTTTCATCATTATGAACATTATTTATCTAGTTTCTACTTCGATATTCTAGTTACGTTATACATGCACATGGGATACATAAAAGATAACATGAATTTAAAATCATTATATCTTTAGCAGCTTAACGTTCTTATTTATTTTACACTAAATATATTTTATATTTTTTTGTTCGCTAAGATCTAGATAATCGACTTTTAATAGAGCGATGTATTATTAATTTCCTTTGCAAATAAATGATAATATGCGTAAAAAGAGATACAAATTTAAAACTTCTTTTAGTTTTTTTTCTATCTTTGGGTTCCTTCTTCTTCTGTGCTCATACTTGACTTTGTCTTAACATTTGTCCGCCAAAAAGTTGTAATATTATTGTTAAATTCATAAAATGAAATTAATAGAAGCAATTTCGTCTCGGAGACTTCGCTTGACTAGGTCAACAATTGTTTCTTATTAAATACAAGAAATATTCCATTAAGCTCAACAAAAATACAAGAGCCGCAATGAAGGTTAGGTTTTTAATTACTATCAGTTGTTTATCGATACTTCGTATTAATCATTCCTCTAGTGCCTTTTGTTCCATAAGGCCTTCCAATATACAAAGAAAATGATCTAATTGTTATATTTGATAATTTTACAGTGATATCTATCCATTGCACTTTTTATACTAACACCATAAAGTGTATACGATAAAAGTCAGCAATGTACTTTAAATATTGGTGAATATATTTTTGTTCGTAAATGTTTCTTGCATCCACGTGGCGTGTTTCTCATCGGTGTGTCTACTCAACTGGCAAGATTCAATCTACTGTTAACAAACGTTGCGTGTTTTCTTTTTAAGTGAAGTCGATGGGTCGTCTGCTCGCTGTGTGCTGGCTGTTCACAAATAAATGCACTTCGACAAATTCAAAATGGCTGAATGTGCTTTTTCAAACCGAGTTCTTTTGTTGCGCCATAAGTTAGGGATTTTTTTGACCATTTTCAAATTTGCCTTGAAAGTATAACTGTGAAAAATTTGTATGAGTGCAAGTTTGGTTATACCAATTTTCTCACCAGGTTGCACAAGAATGATGAACGTTATTTTGTGCAACGCTATCTTGAAAATCAGTTTCAGTTCTGTCAAAATAAAAAAAAAATATGTTTTATACTTCAAAATTTAAACTAGGAGCGCTACTTTTTTCTTTTTTATAATAAAATCAAAGATAATATAAAATTCTAGTGGTAAAAGAATTTTTATAATCAGTGCATTAGTTTCAGGGTCTATTCAATTCAAACAAACATATTATATTTATATCTTTCTTTTTTACAATATTAATATAAATTATTTCTTCTTAATTTTAAGCGTACTTTTAGTTCACAATAACAGTTATAAATAAAAACAATAGTCTTTCCTAACACTAGTGTTTGTTCTATATTAAACTAAGGACCTCAATTGGCATTTGGCAGTTACTGGTTCCGCCCAGAAGCAAACAGCAATTAATTATTCGTCAAGGACCTGTCTGACCCAATAGCTTTGGAGATCTGGATCTGATTGTAGGACTCAAGCTGCCCTTTGTCCGTCGAACTATACACAATACAAACGACTGGTGCATTTAATAAAGTGTCTTCATTTTTTTATGTAACAGCGAGCAACGTTACGGGTTCACTTAATGTTACGTGATTGATTGCATGTCCTTAAACATCTTTAAATCAAAGTCGCAGATGCCTTGCCTTAAAGGAAGAGGAGGGGATAGGCAGAGGATTATTATATCATTCACTCATTCGTAGTCAATCAGTAGTGTGGGAATTGATAAAAACCATTTTTTTTCATAGAAAATAGTTAAGTAAATTAAACACTACACAAGGGGGGAAATTGTGTACATATTATTGGGATAATATCCAGGTAAATGTAAAACATTTCAGACGGAAAAAGTTTGCCTTATTTATTCTAATTAACTAGAAACATTATATATATAATGTATAAGTAATTGTTGTGTAACCAATCGTTACATTAGTTTTTTCATCTTCACTTAGGTTTCAATATTTGTAAATCATGCATGCTGTGTTTATTTATAATTTAAATTACATGTAACCCATACGTCAATTAAGCCAATACGTTTTTTTATGTAATTTTGTTGATAAACCTATAAATAAAATAAAATAAAACTTAATTTTGCGATTATTATAACAATCGATTTCGATTGGCAAAGTTGGGGGAAGGGTGGTAGTATAACTATAAAGCGAGGTCAAATAGATGTTATTCAATTGCAGAACTTTTTATTAGTCGATTAATGAAATCATAAAACTCACGTTTCCCACCAATTACATACAATTAGCATTATCGTGCAACATGGAACGTGATGCTGCAGTCATAATATAGAATGGGATGGTTGCGGTTTATGAGTTTCCAAGTTCATACAGGCGTTTATGGCGGCAATAAGTGTGGTGTTTGCAGGTGTCCTGTGACGCCTACGTCTCAGCAAAGTGCTTATATAGGGGATTTTTATGACCTTAGTTTTATGGGTCGCCGTGGAATTAAAATCTTAAATTTTTATGGCATTTTTTCTTGCTTTTATTTTATTATCTAAAATAGATTAAAGTGAAGTTTCAGTAAAAATATTCATATCAAAACACGTTCAGTATTTGTAAGTCCAAAATATATTACATTAATAACGAATGAATTGAAATTTTATTTTTTATATAATACTAGCTGTCCGCTCGCGGCTTTGCACGCGTGGTCTACTATCCTATTTTTCTTGTTGGATCAACCTGCACCGGTGTTAAATTTGGTTAAAATCGGTTACATAGTTTAGAAGTCCATCGCGAACAAACACTGTGACACGTAATTTATATATATTAAGATTTTATGTGTTTTACACTGTTTAACAAACGTAAGTTCAATTATGTACACCTCACAAGATTCAATATAAACAAATGTGTTGTTACTCACGTTATCGCATTGAATCAATGCTTATTGTTATCACATCCCTTTTCCCACAATCTCTATCCAGTCACAACACAATCATAAAGGACATGAACACCCTTAAATACATAATATATACGAACAAATAATTCGATTAATTACATATAATATTCTATGTAGATAATTGTTGCACGTAAAAAGTTACATAAGATTACAATTTAAGAAAAGCTTGTCGTCGAAGAGCTGGTGGTCAAATGGACGGTATAGTATGAGATCTATAATTCCCAGTTCCTAAAAAAACCGAGTCGTTTTTCTTACGGATAGTAAAATATCGGATATATAGGACATATAATTTATAGATTATATTGTGACTTCTTGGTGGAAATGCATTCTAAGTATTGAATTAAAGACTTTTTTACACTATTATTTTAAAACTTTATTTAATTACAACCGGTTTCGAGAATTCATCATCAGGTAGTCTCTTCAATACTTATATAGGATATATATAGGATATTTGTTAGTTGATCAGAAATGCTCGTTAATGAAAAGGATTCGTGTTATACTATGACGTACTGTCCTAAATCTATTTATTATCTTTGATGTTTTATACCGATGTTGGTTAAGGTATCGTAAAAAGGACATTAATCTGTTAAAAGCGAGCAATATCTCTCTGATGACTATATTCCACAAAACGAATTGAAATCCGTTTTTCTTTGACCTTGGCACACAAAAAAGTCTAGTGGACTTTTACCAATACGGCCCAGATAGATGTGAGGTTATATTGGAAAACTTTTTTGTAGCGGTATCAAAACTGCGCTGTAGTAATAAAGAGAATAGTACGACTAATTATAAATGTAGTTAAGTACAAGCGTTATACTATGACTCCGAAATTCACAAATATTCTTAAAACGGTTTACATTCACATGTAATTTAAATTATTGATTTTGGAAAATAATATAGCACTGAATTCTGTGAAAATTTTAAACTTTTCTTGTATGGAGCTCCCTATTCATATATTGTTTGCTCACCGTACGAAACAAAGTGCTAAACTGCTTCACGTCCATCTTCTGCCGGGGGTGGTACTTACAACGGTGTGAGCTTAGTCCAATCGTGCAATGCTCGACTCCCACACTTAACCTTTATTTAGTAGCAAACTCACAAAACAAGTCTTTAACAGGTGAAAAAACGTTTTAATATATTGGGTCTATATAAAGTTTTTATTGAATTTTGTTTAAATTAGCCTTTATGAGCCAATAAGCACTTAATTATGTGTAAATGTTCAAGGGTAACCAAGCAAATGGCGATGGGTTAATTCAGCGTGCGCTAAACGCAGGGACCGCACTTTATACGTGAACGTTATTTTTTCGTATGTTCATGGAAAAGGGAGTGACAAAACGGATATGTTACTATGACGTTATAAATTACGGGACATGTTAAAGGCTTTATCTTGTTCACGAATCTTTGTTACGTATTTTATACTAGCCACGCCCTACGGTTTCACCCGCGTAACTTCTGATTCCGTGGCAACTCCGAGATTGAATGCAGCCTATATGTTATTCTTAACCTTTACCTATATGTGTACCAAGTTTCGTCATAATCGGCTCAATAGTTTTTGCGTGAAAAAGTAACAGACACACAAACATACATATCTTCTCCTTCTTCACAAACTTTCGAATTTATCGCCCAGCGCGAGCTTGCAAACGACGGGTCACTTGATGGTAAATAACCACGGCCTCCCATATTTAGAATATGAAATGTATAAAATATGAAATATTGTGAAGATAACGTAGTGTTTCTTTAGTAAATATAACTCCTAAAAGAAGACATTTCAAGAAATCAATTAAGTACATAATGTATGTGTATTCTACCTATAAAGCGAGATGGTCTTTCTTGAGCACTGTTGATTCAACGTTCCTTTGAAATTTTCTCAAATTACCTAGAACAAACCGTAGGCCCTAAAAGCGAAATGTTAAAACAATGTTTATACGCGCTGACCCTCAGGCCCACGCATTTATGAACCAGTATTAGATTAGTGGGCGGTTATATTAGCTTTGGGCCGCGAAAAATGTTGACATTCGGCGAAATTAAGTGATTTTGGATTGCTCAGTTAATTGCTGGGACTCCCTTGGGCTCGCGTGGACTGTGGTTCAGTTATTGATTTCATCGAAGGTCAAGCTTCGCGAATTGACACTGATTTATTAGCTGGCGGGGATATTTAATGGGGACTTTAGAATAAGGAAGGTCTCTTGAAACTTCTAATATTGTGAAACTTTTTAAAGTATGTATTTTGATACATTTTAGTATACTGTACAAATCAAGGTTTTAGACATTTTAATTTTCGACTTCAGTTTATTTAAAGAGTAATCGTTAAATAGACCGCATGATATAATAATCAATTTCATAAATAGGAAAATGTGAAAATAATTTACTTTTATATCTAACTATATTTTTTATTCTTCTCATAATTCCTCGATTTTAGAATTCAGGCTTAAAGCAGATAAAATAACATGTAAGGTTTATACACGTAATCTATAGTAATATTATAAAGCTGAAGAGTTTGTTTCTATGAACGCGCTGATCTCAGGAACTACTGGTCCGATATGAAAAATTGTTTTAGTTTTACATAGCCCATTTATCGAGGAAAGCTATAGGCTATATATCATCCTATTCCTTCCTATCCTAGGCTATTCCCGCGGGAGCGAAGCCCTGGGGCGCAGCTAATATTGATATAATATGCACGTATCAAATAATGGATTGCTTCTCATTACATTAGCCAAACAGAATGATTGCAAAACTATACGACATTTACACGTGTCAAACAATGCGCTGTGATTGCAATCACAATCCATCCTTCAATTACTCTCGTGTAATTGGGATTTTGTCGCAATTATAATTTGGAGAGTTCACCGCGAAATGAATTTCATGTAAGCGCATTACACTGCTCAAATTGCATTCGGTTAAATACATTTGCGTTGTGGCCTTTATTTATTTAAAATGCTGGTGTTGGCGGTATTTTTTTATTATTGTTAAATATTGAATTTTAAAGGTAAATATTGTGAATCATCTTGGTTAAATCCACACTAATCTTGTAAACCGATTTGAAAATTTTCTTTTACCCTTGGAATTCTACACTAAAAATATACTTTTAGTTTTAGCGTTGTACCTAAACATAATCAATACATAGAAGTGTACTAAAATTTATGAACGATATTATTATTAACAACAACATGAGAACAACGGTTACTTTTGCATTTACAATATTAGTAAAGATAGCAAGGAAGTAAGGATTTCTAACTATAGTGTAAGAAAATCCGTATCAAAATGTTAAAAAGCTTTTGGTTAAAAGCCTTGGTGTTAATGTCGGAACAGTTTGATGAAGACTAAATCCAGTGTAGTAAGAATTAAATGAAAACAAGTAACAATAAAATAGCGCGGTCGAACAATAGTTAGCTGACGTAAGCGTTCCGTAAACGACGTTATTCACTGCAGCTTAGTGCAACTTCACACTAGATATTCAATAACATTTCAACAAATATATTTATTTATATATTTACCTGTGAAACTACTGAACCCATTTAATAAAACTTAGCTTTATCCTAGTTGAAGTGCAGATCACTTGAGTCTTAAAGGATCATCTTTGTATTATGTAGTTTAGTTTTCTAAAAATTCTAGGACAGACATATACATACGAAATTTAAAATTATCCTTCTTTTGTGTTGTTTTTTTATGGCCAAGTGGGCAAACGAGCAGGCGGGTCACCTGATCATTTTCGGCCATAGTTGCTCGCGATGTTATGTATGTGTCCAAGAGGCATAACGAGAACGTTGTCCGAAAATACAAAAGTATATAACGTTATAGACGATACGTTACTTAAATAAATTTGTTTTGAAAGATTTCTATGTCAGTATAAATTACTATAAAGTAACACGACGTTAAGATATATTTCATGACATTTTTACGACGTTTAATATCAGCTGGTATGAAACCTCTCCGATTCCACGAATGTCCGCAGTTACAGATTTGCACGTGGGCCGATTGCCCTTTCTGCATTTTTAATGTAACGCTCTGAGTAGGTCGTGGTGACAGACACGCTACGATTACACACTGTTATATGTAACGATTGTAGGTCAAGTCTTCTTGGGTAAGGTAAGGACTAAAGTCATAATAATAAAACAAAAATAATGTCATCAAAGATTTTTTCCGTTAAAAGCTAGATATCTATCATATGTTTCTTCTCGAATTTAAAACAACTTTTGCACAAAGTTACATAATCGGTTTAGTTTAGGCGTGAAGAAGAAACAGACAGGTAGACAGACAGAGTTACTTTCGCATTTATTATCTCATATACAATTTACAACCAGTTTCGAGAAATCATCATCAGCATATATTGTATTACTCTCAATAATTGTAACAAGTATTACAATTAAGCGTTAATGTATTTTGTATTTCGTTGTTAATAATCTAGTGATTAATATAGTGTTAACTTTAAATGTATATTTAATTTTTTTTCATAATAATAAGATTATATATTATACTGGGGCGAGTCGCTTGTATTCTTATAAAGTATATTTCTAGTGTAGACTAATAGAGATAGACAAGAATACCGTTTTTCCCCTATTCTTTGATTTAATAGAACAGTTATTAACATAAAAATGTAATTCTCGACGCTGATCATTCATTTCGACTTCTAAAATGAAATATATAATTTCAATTCGATCTTACATAAACATCTTAAGGAGAGACTTAATTACACAAATTTAAATTATGAGATCGTTATATAAAAGAGTCTTGTACCTTCAGTGAAGGTGACACTTCGTAGACGTAATTGTATCCTATATTGTTCTGATTCAGTTCTTGATGTTCAATCATTATCTACACTTAATTTTTACCAATATTTAATGATGGTTTTAAGGCTTATTATTATTAAAGTTGTTTGGATTTAGATACTGGAATTACCCCTATTTATTTAAGGTTATTTATATTACAATCTGAATAATCAAAAGCCGCTATATCTATACATATATTTTTTTCTCTTTATATAGCGTTAATCACGAAACAATCAATGGGCAGATTTAAAAAAAATGTTAGAAGCTGATAAACCAATATTAGATGCAACTTATAGGTAATTTAGAGGTGGCTTTAGGGGTGGCTTCCTGGAGAGTAAAAAAATAAATTCGCGAGTATGTCATTAAATGAGTATCGTTTAGATGGTGAAAGATTTTTTAAAATCGGTCCAGTAGTTTTTGAGCCTTGAGTTTTTGGGCCCATTACAAGTAAACAAACACAGTTTTTCTTTTTATTATATTAGTGTAGATAATTGCATAAAAACATTATTTATTATGTTGTGTAATAATAATTTTCTATCCAATTCATTGTCTTCTAATTTAGCCTTTAACCTTGGCCGCAAAGGGTTTCCACATGACGACGTATTGTTTCGATGTAACTTGTAATTATTGTTATATCAAAGCCGAAGGACAACGTAATAGTAGTTGTTTCTGGTACGATTAACTGTGCTTTTAATATTTCATTACAGACAGTATTAATATAGTTTCATTTAATTAAATTGGACGGGGTGAGGATACAGTAAATTTATGCTTTACTGTCATCTACCCGTGGTAGTATGTTGTGGGATTGTGGTAACGGTTCCCTTAGTTCCTAATTAGTTCCTTAGGATCACGATATCACTAATCAGAAATTAAGGAAGGCGGTAGCCTTTATTATTACAAAAATTCATAGTTTATATTGTTTATATGATTCAAAGTTTATAAATTTTTTGTCTCTTATTTAAATCTACTTTATCTTATCTTACTTTTACTTTACTTTATCTTACTTTTTATTTTACCTTTAGTTTAAATGTATACTGCAAGTGTGTAGGTTTAAATAAAATACTTATTATATTTTTCATAATAAATGCACTATTCTGAAACCTATGCGAGAGAAGCCGCGGGCAAAAGCTAGCATCTACATAAAAAACAGGCTTGTTACTTGTGCTATTTATTATTTATGAGTTGGATGGATATAGAAACATACATACGTACGTATATAAATACATACGCTCGATAAATATTACCCTACTTTTGTCGCAGTCGGGTAAACTTACAAATTATGTCAATTACCTTTCTTGGTTTAATAAATTAATTAATAGTTATCTTAATTTTATCAGTTCTCAATTAATTATTTTTATTAGCCTGTTAATCTTATAGATACAATCATAATTAATCGTCCCTTTTGAAATAATATATAATATCGTGTATACTTTTATTAATTTATTTGTTAATACAAGACCTAATTTTGAGATTGAAACGCAGAGTGAGAACAATTTCAAGCTTTTTTATATTATAGTAGTTGATGTCCTACAGTGAATGTTAAGATGCACCGGTGTATGTCAAAAATCACCAATTTCGATGCTTTCACGATGGTTTAACTCCAAAATTGTTCTTAATTTATGTTCGAATGGGACATACACTGGTGAATGTTAACACACACAAATAACCAACACATTGAAAGAACTGAACTCATCGAAAATCAGGGAAAAAATGTTTTGTGAGGGAATATTATATTTATTCGATGCTCATATGGTTTGAATAATGATGCATGATATACTTTTCTGAACTGCTTTTTTACTCATTTTTATTATTTTTGTCATTTTTATCATTTTATTCAGAAATATTTTATCTGATCATATATGTATACTAGCTTTCCGCCCGCGGCTTCGCCCGCGTGGGCTACAAATTTCTGTACTTTGTGGATTTTCAAAGTAGAGGTGGTAAGACAATTTTTAAGATTCAGAAACGTACGTTTGTAAAAATATACCTCGTAAAAGGTTTAAGTTCGAAGTATATCCTACATTAAATAAAACAAAAGTTTCACTGTCCAGTTTTATATAATCTAATAATTCTATTTTATTTTTTTTTTTGCAAAATATTGACATTTCTCTCAGAATAAGAGAGTTGATGTTTCCATGGATTTAACACATATTTGCTTATGGACGCAAATAATATCTTCTGCATGTTGGTTAGCCTTTGTTGTGATTAGCCGCCATGATCGTAATCTACTTTCGAGATCAAGAGAAGGCTACATTTATCAATAAAAAGTGCTTAAATTACCAATTAAAAGATTAAATTTAATGTACCCACGCGCATTGATGATATGTTTTGTTGGATCACTTTGAACCCTCATATCTTTTTTATTTATTAACCGATTTGAATGAAATAAACACTAAAACCTCCGGGGGGCTACCCGTAATACATAATCGAAAACCGTTTTTAAATCGGTTCAGCCGTTTCAGAGTTCACTGCGTACAAACGCCCGACAAACAGACAAACAGACAAACAGACAAACCGACAAACAGACAAACAGACAAAAATTCTAAAAATTATTGTTTTTAGCTTAGAATCATAAATGAAACACGAAACGCTATTTTTTTCTTGAAAATATTAAATGTACAGACACGGCTAGTCTACGATTTTATTATATGTATAGATGACAACGGCTGCTTTACGGCGACCCTTTTTTTAAATTGTAAGTTAATATATTTTATGTTACTCAAATAGAATAAAACAAATAAATATCTTTCATTTAGCACCACAGCATAATGCCATAAAAAACAAAAAGACACATTTTGAAAGGCCTACATGAGTAAAAAGGCGCCCTTATCGCCGAAGAGCTATCTCTTCCAGACAAACATTAGGTCGGATTTTAAACACCATACAAAAAGATAATAGAATAGAAAAAGCGTAGAGCGTAGAGCGTTCAAACAATAAAAGATTTTTTCAAAAGGGCACATAATCTTTCCCTTATAATATTATGTTATACAAATTTTAAATAAGTGTAATTTATATAAACTTAAAGCGGAAAATAATTTCACATTCGGTTAGACAATATATTTGACAGCTCACAGGGGACCGTCTCAGCTATTGACCTCAGAACTTATCACAGGATTACAAATATTCTAAACCTAGTGCTTAAATAACCAGTGAATAAGGATTTAAATTATAATGTGTTCAGGGACATTGGAGATTTAGTTTTGTCTTGTTTCGAAGTAATATTGCTATTCATTTGTGTATTTAAAATTATTTGAATTTTGACTCAATGTGACTGCTTTTTTATACTTCGTCATGAATAAAAGTTTGTCTGTTGTTAAAAAAAGTTAATTTATTGCTTTTCCATTTATTTTTATTGTAAAAAATACAGAGATCTTTACAATTTTAATAAATTATAAAATGTTACTAGCAATTAACACCCAATATTTAAATTAGTTTGAAACTTACCACCACACCTACCTACACCTTACCTACCCACGTGGTATGTGTGTAGTACGTTAAAATTTAAAAATACATTGGTTTTATCAAATAACTCCTATTAGCCGTAGTATCCCTCGCACCGTAGTACTTGCGTAGCATATTCGTAGCAACCTGTAGTAAATTCGTAGCGAATATAATTGCAGAGCCCTACTCAATGTTAATTTCAGTAATAATCTGGTTCTATTCAAGGCGAGAGTGAACGGGTTTCTTACAGGTAGGTATGATGCAACCTAGACCACAGTACCACTTACAATCAGGGTACTGTTTCACAAATTCGATTCGGGTCGGAACAAAGACGTTCCTGTCGAAATTTGTATGAATCTTGTTCCAATTTTCGATACTTTCCGGTTGGATTCGCATTTGTGAATAGGGGGCCAGTTGGGCTCGTGGTTAAATGCCTGAGGTCAAACCTGCCTGTCACTCATAAAAAAAGATATCTGAGATTTTAAAAATACTTTGAATATATCAGCAAGTAACAAAATAAAGTGTTGTAACGAAAAGTAGTAACGGTAGCATAGGATGAATTTTTCAAGCGAGTTTTGTGGGCCAAATCCTAAACTATGAGTAATAGCAAAAAATGCTGCAGGAATGTCTCAAGGCCGATTTTGACGAAAATGATTACTGCCTAATTGGATTTTTGAAAAATTATTTACTGAGCCTGGAATCGAAAACCATTGATCATACCAAAAAATAAATAATTAATACAATTATTTCAAACAATGAACTCAAGGTTTATTTTAATCCGGCACAATCAAAATACTTTTATCCGTGTCAAAATGTCAATTTTAACGCCTAATGGTTACAAATGATAAAGTAATTTCCCCGGAAACATTCAGCAGTTGATAAGGAGTGATTTAGGTGTATTTATTGTTGTGATAAATAAGGAGAAAAACCTCTTTTATAGTAGAAATTTCTTAAGAGAATTGGGTCATGTGTGTGGGTGTGTTGAGAAGGTAATGTTGGTATATTCACAGTATCTTATTGCGTTAAGAGCAAGAAACTAAAATCCAATTGTTTTTTCGATAGGAAAAGAGATGCTTTCCAAGTATGCTCGTTAGTTAGTATTCTTCTGGTGTTTATACATCTGTAAAACCAATAGTGACACTGGTTTAACGAGAACACAAAAATAGGCTTAATGTTATAAAATGTCAAAAAATTTTGACCGTTTATTTTTCAATAACATTAAAACGGTGAAATGCATCTGGTAAAAAATTTACATGTATGGTTAAAGCAGACGAAATTATTAAAGTTTTACACTAATATGATCTTACACAAAACCTATTACTCCGAATACAGTTTTCAATTCGATTATTAACAGTTTCGATTCCGCAACGTAAAATTCTAGAAAATCGCAATTTTTGAAATCGCTCTAAAAGCTCTTGTTTTTGTCCGAAAACATGACATACATCCCAAAATAGAAGTGTTTCCTCTTTATAATATTAGCTTACATTAGAATTATACTAAACTTTATCCACTACTCAGTGGAGACACGTAGGGCAGTCTTGAGACTTAGTCTAGACATAATGCTGTTATGACTTGTCAAATTCCCAGAAATTTATTGGCTGCATGGATAAAGTGTCGTAAAATAACCGGAGACACTTTTATCGTTTTACCTGATGTTGTATTTTTGTATGTATGTACGTGTGAAGAATAATTAAATTAAAGATTGCTTTGAAAATATTTTATTTTTGTATAGCATGAATAATAACTTGAAGTAAATGCATTCGATGCAATATTAATATTAATATGATCTCGAGGTTTAACTATACATGTATACCTATATATGTATTGTGCATGATATGTGTTATGTCATAAGTCCCCAAAGTCACGACTTACGTCCACGCGAAATTTAATCATTATACTATTTATGTCTACTGTACTATAACGGAATATCATAGTATAATAGATACGAATCGTTTTTATTAACGAGCCGTTATGATCAACCGATCAGAACCAAGTTTTGGTAGTAATGTTAACGCCACGTTTATTATAGATACGCTTGAGACTTACATCTAATGCCCAGTTCAAGTTCAGTTGATTGAGTTATTGTATTACAAAATGAGAGAAAAAAAAGTTAAAAATTTAAATGAAAACTTAAAAAAAAACAAAGTACGCCAATAATAACATGCGCGATCGTAAAAAAAACCTTAGAGAAGTAGGAAATGAAGAAGTTCAACCATTAAGCACATCAGAAATTCACCCATTTCCCCACCGCGCACTCGTGTGCTTAACTTGTTGATCGATGTAGCGCTCAGAAGGTAACCCGTGACGTCACGGCTAGCCTTGCTGCATCGCGCCAAGTTCAACCTCCATACAAGTACATTGTACAAAGTATACCACAGTTCACTTTGTACTAGTAAGGGTTTTTTTATAATGTGTACTGATTTCGGCAATGTGTACTGATAATAAGAAATATTTATAAGCAAAACTTTGTTTCAGGAAACGCTTTCAATATTCATAATTTTAATTATTCGATAATTAATTCACATTACTTAAGATACGAACAAGGTTTAGAGATAAAATGCAATTAAGCATAAAAACAAAGATTTAAAAACCTCGCAATCGATCGTAAAAGCTTCCGAGTTCATGCATCGCACTAAAAAAACACCCGCGTAAAATAACAGACCGATAAAATCAACATTAAATTCCTCATAAAATTTCATTTTTATCTGTGCTGGAAATTCCTTTTTCAAAATTCAAGGTCTATGCTACCTGGAGCGGGAAGGGGTGCGCCATTCGCGCCTAGACCGCCGGCCGGGATGGGCGTCCCGCGAGTCAGTAGCACCGCGCCAACCGAGCTCGAGCTCGGGCGAGCGAGGCGACCCCACCTGTTGATCGTTGACGATTCGAGAGAAGCGCGCCTGAACGAAGGTTAGTGGCCTCTGATGTTCGAATTGTTGGCGGTATTTTGCATTCATTGTGTGAGTTTTGATTTATTATTCGAGTTTTGAATTATGTTGTGCGTTGGAAGTTTTATATACGTTTAATAATATAATATATCATATTTTGCGTTTATTTTATTTAAACGTTAACGTTTTGTACATATCTAATATATATAACGTTATTTTTGTATGAGTACATTATTTTTTCATTGAATAATTCTATGTTACCTGTTGGAATACATTTCCTTCAGGATTTGAAAAATATTTAATCGAATTTCGTTTTTCAAAAGCTGAATTCCAACGAATTATTTTTTAATAAACAAAGTTAGTGGACACTAAATTTGAAGTATAAAGCTTTAATGTCATTGACGCGATAGAGTTCGTTATGCTCTGTTGAAATAAGCGTTAAAAACTGAATAGCAAATTAGTCAACAAAGGGATCCTGCATTATATGAATATTGATTTTCAATTTCAATCGCAATTTTGTTTTATTAGGACTTTTATTAATCAACAATGTTATTTCACAAGTGCATAATGAGTTTTCCAGTTTTTAATCGCATTTTTTTAAGATATCAGATTTTATTATTTTCTTCATATTACACTTAAATGTGGCATACATTTAGTGCTTTAAAAAGTGAACACCGTAAATAATGCAAGAAATTTTCCTAATTTTTCATTTTTACATTTTTTTTAAAATATGGTCGCTGTAAATTAATAGTTATGAATTATCATGTAGAGTGAGCACAAACTTAAATAATTCGGATCAAACTACTAAATAACCGACAACAAAAGCAATTTGGGCGAAATTCATCAGAAGCCGTTATAATGAAACTTTCCTAATGGAAGCAATGGACATTCAAACTTCTAACTTTATACGAACATATTGCTAACTACCCGATTTTTTAATTAAACTGAGCGTTACATTTTTTATTTACTAGTCTCTCTTTGTATGTGTGTATTTATATAGAAAATGGAACCAGTCATTCTTTTGTAAAATCACCATGATGGAATTAAAAAAACAAGAATATTAAAAAGAAAATGTCAGGAATTTAACAATAAAACGGCAACTTCAAATGAGTTTATTTATTAACTTAATTTGGAGAATTCTAAGGGTTTACATGTACATATAATTTTCAAAGATTTTTTACCCTTTAACAAACCATATCGTTTTAATAATAAACAAAAAATATTACGATCAGTAGTATGCGTTATATATGAAAAATTATTTTTATCTTTTCAGATTTTATTTCAGAACTATACTCAAAGGAAATACTCCTCTTTACTGAAATGATTATTTTAGTTGTGAAACCTCAGATTTCGTAGTACACCACCACACACCTTATTTAATAAAATCCTTTAAAAAGTATGTTAAAATTTCAATACCAAACCTAAACTTTAAAAATCCATTGAGCAAACGATATATTTTTATAAAATGATCGCATTTATATATGCGAAAAGTTGTGACGTAATTTCTAGACGTTAGTAACACATTGAAGTTTGCAAGTGTTGTGCATGCAACTTATGTCACATACCATTAGCGTGTGTTAGCTTAACTGTTTAACTTGCGGTAATGCGTTCTATTATATTCTGAATTAAATTAATGTAGGGAATATGTTATATCAATATCACATAGTATAAAACAAAGCCGTTTTCCACTGTCGTTATGTATGCTTATATCTTTAAGATTCAACTTACTAACAGATTTTGATGCGGCTATTTAAATAGATTAGGGATTTGAGAGAAAGGTTTATATGACATGCATATTATAGTACGTGACGCGTTAGCTAAACATATTATATAATAATTATTGATTGTCAAATTATTTCACTATTTTCAAGACATAAAATAATTGTTCCTAAAATTAAATAACTTTTTTTTTCTATGACTGCTTGCACTTTTTTGTGCTAACAGTTTGTAAGCAATCTTCTCTTTGATTAAGGCCTAACCTATTTAAGGAATAACAAACATATTCTGTGTATTCTTGTTCCGATAGTAGACTTAATAGTATAGGTGGATTCTGTAATACTTTATAATCTAATATTGTGTTTTCAGTATTCCATTTCATACGTTCTTTGCAAAGCTTTTAATTATTTATATTATGAAAAATGATGAAAAATCATACCATTGTGGAATAAAACAAGCGAAACAGATAAACGCCGGAGTGATTCGATAACCCACACGATAGCAGCTTCCTTTGTGTGGCCTTCAGAGGATCCTCGTTTGTGATAAATATTAATTTTTTTACATATTTCTACGGCATATAAATGAAATTTACTCGACTATGAAGATTTTTTTTGGATAAATACTCGTTTTATATTGTTGTGTTAAGCATAGCTTGCAAAAAAATTTACTTAACTAACAAGAAAAACTAATAAATAAAATCATTACTACATAGGATCATTTTTAAAAGTGTAAATAGACAGTTCTGCAACGAAGGATACCAAAACACAGCTGTTACTTTTTAAATTTAATCTAATAAGTTTGGCAACGAATATTATAATTAATATTTTACGTTATTTCGCTGAAGAGGATGAAGTTTTTGTAAAACTGTACTTCTATACGTATACAATACTAGCTGTTGCGCGCAGCGTCGCTCCCATAGGATAATGTTATATAGCTTATGTTCATCAGGGATAATTTAGGATTCCAATGGTTAAAGAACTTTCAACTCGGTCTAGTAGTTTCGGAGCCTATTCAATTTAAACAAACAAAAAATCAAATTTTTCAATCAAAGTGTAGACGTTTTATTCTGTGTATGTTTGTGATAAACTGTTTATTAGCTAGCGAGCTTTTGGAATACTAACTTCATGACAAATCCTTTCCTCTAATAAATGACATAAAAGTTAAATCAATTTTTTCACTGAATATGATCTTCGTTACCCAAATTAAAGTCAAAGCGCGTAATAACTTTTAATTAGCTGAACGAAACGTGATCCTCTCATTACGTAAATTGATTTAATCTTAAACTCACATTGGCATGGAAGCGAGCCTTTTGCTCGTTTTCAAGGATTTTTCATAATACCTACCCTATTAGGGGTGACACCTGTCACTTGATAAAAGGGTGCTGGGCTAAGAGATGGGGAATTATTTTGGCGTTATAAATTAATCGGTGTCTGAAATTTAATTAAAAATCATTGTTTTAAAGGACAATAAAAATATATAGGCTTGGCATTTCACTAATTAATTTATTTTTAATGTGATAACAATTTTGTTGTTATAAATTACTTTCGTTTTTTATACAAAAGGATGCATAATGGAAATGAAAATGCTTGGTTGATTCACCTAACGTGGTAACGAGTTAAATCGATTATTTCATAGACGACATCATAGCAAATAGATAGAACAATATCACATCACATCTAAACAAACAAAAGGAACGAATAAACATCCTTCGTAAACAATGTGTCCAAACAAGCAATAGTAATAAAAAGGAGGAGGTTCTTAATTCGACCGTATTTTTTATGTGTGTTAGCACATATCTCTGGCGTGGGTGGTCCGATCTGAGAAATTCTTTTTGCATTCAAATGCGAAGAGAGTGTCAGAGTGGCCTCATAGAAATTTGGTTCAAGTGTGATCATCCATGTAGAAGATATTCCAGGGAACTCTTCGAAAATCAACAGAAGAAGCTGTATGTTTGTACTCATTAAATTCTGGCTCTGAGACTGATTTGTGGCTAGATGATGTGATTTCCCTTCACATGTCACTAAAAAGAGAAAAATAATAATTTTTGCGTTAACTATCAAGCTATCAATTATAAAAATCGATCGTTTGAACGTGGATTATTCCCAGGGTAGGCATCGTTAATAAGGATAATCATTCAAAATGACATGGATCAGAAATCATGGATCAGATCATGACAAATTGAGCTATACATAAAGTCAAAGTCAAACGTTTATTTTTTTAAATTGGCTGCTTTCGAGGCGCTTTTAGTACGTCATATACATTTATTTATTTATTTATTTACTTAACATTATCACATGCCATTACAGGACTCGCCCAATGCGACAGTGACTTAAAAACTACAACTTAAATCTACTACTAAAACTATTTCACTTATTCACAATAGCATGCAACATATAAAGTGACCCTAGCCAATTCACTCAATGGACATTGGAAAATATCCTTTCTATCGTGGAGGGTATTAATAGTTTGGGTTAGAGGCGCTTTTGCTAGTAGGTTAGTCCTTGCTGCTAGAACAACCAGTAGGGGCGGGCGGCGCCGCCTGCACAAATATCTGTCCGGTACAGAGAAACCCAAAGATCTCAGGAGTACGGAGTTGTTCCATCCCACGTAAGAGCCTCACGACATATGCAGCCAGGGAAAATTTGCGTCGCACTCTCAATTCATTGTACCCCACCATGCCTAGTATAAACATCAACGGGTAAAACGGATATATCCGATTTACATAATAATATATATATATTTTTATTTACCACCGATTTGGAAGGCTGTCTCTACCGAGTAGAACCGGTAAGCAACTCGAGTAGTTGCTCTTTTCAAAAAGTTTTGATACAATATGTTATTGTTTACAAAGGGCTTTTTAAGGTAGATACTTTCAATTTGCAACAAAATCCCACAGATAAAAAAGCTGTGGCGTTAATATAAATACTAGATATGAATCCATATATCGAGTGGGTATATAACATTATGATGTAAATAAACTTCAAAGTCAAATATCTCGAAATTTTCGACGTGGATTGGGTCCTTATTTATGGATATGTATAATTCTGGCTGAAAATTTGATATTGGTAAAATGTGAAGCAATGTATAAAATATATTATTAAATCATCTTACTTTACATTTCTAAGTAGATAATCTTCCAAATACAGAGGAATTTGAAAAGTTTAAATATGTTTTTCTCTAAAAAGAGATGATGTACAATTCCATCAAGAAACAACAATACAAAGTATAAAATAAATTAGTTTACATTACTGATAATTACTAGTAGCATTTATAAGGCAGTTAGCAACGCTCTGATTTAGTTCTAGAAAATCGAGATACGCCCCAATTAACAATGTATGACGAGTCTTTCATCTCACACTTCAGCAGACGGATCGCTGACATTCAGTCAAGTTAGGCAGCGCACGACTGCACTAGCGACTAGCGACTACGACTGTTTTGTTAATCATATTGTTCACAGTTTTACTTACTTTTTTATCATTAACACCGGATTAGGGCCGGCGGTTTCGGACCGTTTCGCAGGTCCTTTTTCAGGGCGAGTGTGATGGTTACGCGGTCGCACCCAGCTTCGCACTGAGCTTCACTTATCGTTAAATCAATATAGACTACGACTGTGCTTTTTTTATAACAATGGCAATGGATCATGCGGTTCACCTTGTTATGCAACTACGGCCCATGGACTAGCAACAACGATAACGATAACAGCAACGGTAGTGTCCGCAAAGCGAGCTCGGCAAAATTCGTGCATATGCAATACTTGGCTACTTCTCTGGTAGCAGTGTCAGCCACTATACGCATTGCTGTGAGTTCAAATGTGGGAAAGCAATTCAGGTAGGTACACCTCCAAATATTTGATTCTAATTCTTTGATAAAAATTTTTGCTGCAGGCTATTTACTTCGAATTAATAGGGATACAGATTATATTGCGTGTCGATAGGAATAGGTACGACAATTACTTATATAAACTATTAATTCAATATGTTCACTTTTGTGACACGAAATTATAACGAATATTGAAAACAATGACACAAAAGAAAATTATGAAATATTTTTATTCACTTGATTGTGTGACAACACGCAAGTAAAATTTGATATGCTATAATTTTTGACGTGTAATAGAAAGTTTTATAATTATTGAAATTTATCGTTTAGTCCATAGACTGTCGTTTGTAGAAGTTGTAGCTTTTGTTTGTTGTATTTTCAATAAAGCGAGGGTTACAATTCATTAATGTAACACAGAAAATTGGTTAGTAAGATATTTTTATTATTTTTTTATGTAAAAAAGTTTATACAGTTCGTTAACAATAACAACTGTTACAAATTTAATGGTTCCCAAAAACTAGAGACCAATTACTGACTTTCCGCTTTTATTTGCTTTCGTGTGTATGTGATCTGATAACAACGTCGATTTGTACGTTATACCATATGTATACACATGTTGCTATAGCGTTGACGTTTTTTGAGCGTTTTCCATAATAAAAAAAATATAGGTACATATATATTGAAAAAGACATAGAGAACTGTATCTAAGCGTCAAATTAAATACTCGTGTAATTGAACTTCTTTTATAAGTTATTTTAAATTCACAATAAAATTGTTTTCAATATCTATAGTTGAGTTTTCCCGCGGTCGCTCGCCCACGGCCGCCATCTTAGACGCGGCCTTACGCCAGACGGCGCGTGGGTGTGGCTGCCGTATCGGGGATGCCTTTTAAATATTAACTGCTTATTCTATTTACTAGCGACATTTGTATTATTTGGGTAGATGAACCGTAGTAGAGAAACGTCGCGTAAAATACAGTTCAATCTAGATATGCCTAGTTTCTGTTTATAATTTTATACATTTTTGATTTTTAACACTTTTCTTGATTTTCTTGTGACACATTTCTATTATAATTAAGGAAGACGAGTGCTGTAATATTGTAAAGAAGTTTCTCGTAAATTAAGAGTTGATTTTAAATTAAATATCAATATTTGAAACCATTAATATGTGATGTTTTATATGTCTTCAAGACGAAATACAACAAATAAAATGGAAATATAGCAGAATTGGTTACGTCGTTACTACGCCTTAATGGACATGCGGGTTCAAATTCAACCGACGATCCAATTTCATGTTTATATTGTACATATATTTCTATAGTTTAGGTATTGTTATATGATTCATGTGCAGTTTCTCAACACATTTCATACAGGGCCTAGTACTAACTGTAGTAAATGACAGTATATTGTTGTATTAAATAAATCTACACTAATATTGTAAAGAGGAAAACTTTCTTGTGATTTTTTTTTGTAAAGAGATCATGTTATAACTCTTGAATATAAGGTGTTTATGAAATATATGTCTATTAGGGCATTTTCGTTTTTCAAATTTTGATGAAAATTAGGTTATGTTACGCGGAGATACCTCTTTCTCAGGGGAGTCGTGACTTTATTGGGGGATTGGCATGTATTCAGATGATATCTTAGTATTCTACCCTAAAGGTATCAAAGGTAGGGTTATTTTTTACGTTTTTTATGAAGTTATCTGTAAACTATGATTTTCAGTATACATATAAATATAGCAATATTAAAGAGCGTAAAAGTTTGTTTGTTTTTTTTCTTAAGCTAAAACCTTTGAGACTGTTGGGTAATTAATTATCTCTGTATATGATAGGCGGTTTCTTGGAGATTATATATTATTATCTATACTACGCTGACACAATCGCGGGAAACATGACCTCAACAATCTATAGGATGTTTTATATCAAGACAAATAAAAACAGTTTATGCTATTTAATGAGTTACATCTTCTATAAGCTGATAACTAAATATCGCCAGACTGACCTTTAAAGCAATCGAAGGGGATTACTTCAAGAGGAAAGGCAAATAGAGACTTATATATTTCAAATGAAATTCTTAAATGGATATGTGCTTTAAAGATTGAATACTTTGAGGCTGTGGAGAAGAATTATTTTTGATCGGGGAGTAGTGAAAAGGCTTGATGTGTTTTGATAGAAAGATAGATAAGAAATTTTCTTCTGAATAAGGTACATAAAACACAATTTATAAGAGGGACAGACAAAAGTATAAACAGAAAAAAATAGGAAATACGGCATGGGAAGAAATTGCTTTTTACAGGAGGTTAGATGAGATAGGTTTATGGTGTACATTCCTGAAATAGGTCCTGACTCAGCTGTTTCACAATATACTTCTTTGTACCGGTACATGTTACTTATAATTTCCCATTAATTAACTACGTTACATAATGCTGGTATAGAGAAGACTGTGGTGACGAGACGTAGGTGACCTAAACTTACATGTCAGCAATTCAACAAATACATAGATGCATTGTGTCGCTACAAGGTAAAGAATATTCCAAAGGCAATTACTGAGATTAACCTACATTAACAAAACAAAAACAAGCACTTTGGATATTAATTATGAAACGTTCGAAGTATTTAATAGAAAACGCGTCTGATGAATTTTTAATATTATAATTACGATCGACATTTAAAAGAAAGTTGAAAGGTTTTCATTAAGTCATTAGTCGTTAAGGTTCAGAACTAGTTTAATTTTAATTTAGTTTTCTGTTAAAAAAATTAATACTAGAAATTGTTTTACAAAGTGCTTTTTAATATGAGTGAGGGCGAAGTATATTATCATTGAATTTATCTATTCGTATTTTTATATCGTATGTATACAAGGCCAGTTTATAACCAAGGACGTTGGAAATAATGTCTGTGAATTTTATATTTTTATTGTTTTGTAAGTATGAAAATACAAACATTGGGCACGACTGATTAGTTTCACCAATGGTATCTTTTAGGTGCCTTCAGATTTATTAATTTTCTCACTTTGATATTGGACAGTATGCAAAACAAAAGATTGATGGGACATTCACTAAAATTAAATAAATTTAATATTCATTAAATTTAAAAATAATTTCTAAATTACCCTTTCTCCAAGTTCCCTCCACCTTCTCTCGATTCAAAGATCTAAGCATGAATCATTAATTCATTGATGCACAGTTCCCGTAGCACGCATGCGCGTGACGTCATCGCTTTGATCTTGACCCGCAAATGGGTCAGGAGCGGGTCCCGCGCACCGACCTTGCTACGATATTCCAAGATCGGCTACGAATGCGGTAGCCGGGCTTCGCTGGCGGAATATGTATAAAGCAATTACATACTCTAGGAAGTGAAACAAAATGTTAAAAGACTCTTAATGCGCCAATCACGCTGAGTAACTATGCGGTGATGATCACTTTCACCAAATGACCTCAGCTTGTCACAGGACTGTATTGATAATCGGTTAATAGCTTTACACATCTGTTCACACATGCTTAATATATTTTTCAAATACAGAATGTAATACATTAAATAAAACAGTCGCTCCTGGTTGATCTTGACCCGCAAGTAGGTCAGGAGCGGGTCCCGCGCACCGACCTTGCTACGCCATCCAGGCATTGGCTACGAATGCGGAATCGTCGTAGCTGTGCTACGATTGCGGAGTATGTGCAAAGTAATTTCCTTTATGCGATATTATACAGCGAGATATGAAATTAAAATATAATGGAAACTAAATAACCTTCAGTTTTTACTTGACGATATATTGTGGTTAGCTTACTTTGTTTTATAGATCAATGAAAGTTCTAGAAATATAGACTCATAAATGGTAATTTGATTTAACGAATAATTAAAAAAAAGACAATTATTCCACGATATACATATCATCAGGGAGAATAGAAAAAAATTACTTTATAATAAAAATAAATAAGAACGTTGTTACATGAAGTATAATATTGACTAAAGCGGCCAGAGGGCAAATGAAATATACTACTTAAATATGAATAAATTAACTAACATTACGATGAAAATTATATCAATTTTCTGTATAACTAGAAGTTGAATTTTAAATATTCATTAAATAAATATGTGCTGTCACAACTGTTTCGCTTTCTGCTTCAGTTCTGCTCACTTGATACTCTATTATATCTGTATTAAATCATATTAAATTAATTGAAATATCATCGATATCATAAAAATATGAGTAATTTAGGCTTTTTATAGTAAACGTTACCCGCTTATGTAATCGTGACAGTGTAATTAAGTAAATAACAAAAAATATTTTAATGTAAGCTGTAAATTATTCTCTTTTTATGTTTGACGTTTCAATCTTTCACAAACTGTTTTTCTTTATTTAATAAGTTCTATTTAGTATACTATTCAACCAATAAACAATTTACATTCTCAAGAAAGAGCACTACAGACATTTGAAGGTATACGAAAATGTTGCAACTTCCCTGTTCGCTATTCTGCTACAATATACCTTATATTGTCTGATATCTACATTATTTGAATACAATATTATTATGTTCTACGAAACTTAAATACATTGTAAAGGAAGACAGATATTTCAAACGCATTCTATCTTGGCCATGTAAATTTAGTGCCGCATCTGACAACTCCTTCGTCTTTGAATACAATAAACGACTTTGTAACCGACGTAAGGTTGGCAGGAGCCTGTCCGGTTGTGCCTTTGTTTGGTGTTCTAACTGTTAACTTTATAACAGATTATATTAGTTGATAACATGTCATTGTATGTTTCCATCGTATTCAGGTGTTCAATTCCAAAAGATTATCCTTACATAAATTTGTGGAATCCTAATTAATATTATAAATTCTAAAAGAAGTTTGTTTTGTTTGTTACCTCTATCTACTCAACCGTTCTTTAGGTAAGAATACAAAGAAGGACATAACTCTACCTTTCAACTCAAAAATGCATTATTCTTGTAGGATTGGAAATTTATACGAGAGAATCCGCGGGTACAATGTTAATGAAAGATTGTAAAACGCTACGGAGTCATAGTTTTCTTGACAGTCGGATGTGTATCGATCTCTGCTATGGAAGTCTAGTGTCGTATCTGACAACTATATCTTTCAATACCATAGTCTTTATTGTTACCAACTTACGGTTGACAGGCGTCTGTCCGCTTGTACCTTTGTTTTGTACTATAGTTGATATTTGTATTTGTTTTGTAAAAATCCTCTGTTATATGTTTATTGTTTATTGATTATAAAGAAGTTTTGGTTCTGTTTTCATTGGTCAATGAGCCGAAAGCTCTGTCCATTTAATGGTGAAAATACTTACTAATTTTAGTCATTTTTTTCTCGTCTCCATTGCGGATCGAACTCCTGGGTTGTTACGCCTAACGCACTAACCACTGAACCCAGGCGCTTAAATCTATGTTTATGATGATATAGCATGATCATGATACAGCAGACAAGCGGAGCAAACGGTTCACCTGGTGTTATGTCACTGAGCGCAGCCTATAAACACCTACAACATCAAAGTGTCGCAGATGCCTTGGCAGCTTGAAGGGATGGGAGGGGATAAGGAGAGGGTTAATGATGGGAAATTGGAAGAGGAGTAGAAAGTTTTATTGTGTTTATTTCAAAATTTAATTAATTATGGATACCCGTTTGTTAAAGCAAACTTCTCAAACTAGATGCTTTGTGAGTGTCAACTTTGTTGTTATGATGACTCAATTAATATTCAGCTATAAAAGTAACGCATTAAATTAAGTACTGAAATTTCAACGTTTATGAGAGTTATTCAGAACAAGTATTACAATTTAATTACTCTGATTTTCTAACAATTATGTTATTAAATTAAAATTATTGGAAGAAATAAAAGATAATATTGCCGTTTCACTATATTTAAAGGTATGATGTCTGAAACAACAATTTTCAATATATCCATATAAAAATCAATTGCTGTTAGTTTTTCACATGAGAAGTCTATGCGTAGCATGAAATGTCTACGCGTAGCATTAGAACTCTCCGCGTAGCAGATATTATGTCTAGCAGATAAATCTTCACGTAGCACAATTTGTCTATGCGTAGCAACAGAAAGCTTCGCTGCTGTCTACGCTTGCATCCACAAACACCTGTATACATATAGTAAAGAACGTCTAAGCGTAACAGATAACAATACAGATATTCGATAATACAATACATCATGTCAAAAATATAAATACATTAATCATCTCCGAACATTTCGTACAAGATGAAATTTGCTTATTTCTCGACGTACGTTAGTTCACCCTAGTTTCGTTGGTGGATCGAATTTGAATTCGCATTTGGAATTCGATAGAATTCTATAATCATCATGGCCACCCATAGTAAGAATTTAATTGTCGGACTGTATTCAGTATTATTGTTAGTGTGAGAAATTTTTTTATTTTAATTCCATAACATGCATGAACTACTTACAGTATGGTACAGAAATAGTGAACATGGTTTTAATGATTATAATTAAACATGAATGCTATCAAATATTGCTGCCTTAGATATTAAAATAATCACAGCTTCCCTTGCAGTAATTCCTATTATATATATATAATTATAGTATTAGTGATAAATTTCGTCATAAATGAAATCAAACCAAATAATGAAGAATAAAGTACATGAATTCATCATACAAAAAATATAACAAAGGACAATCCATTGCTATGTAACAATGAAACCCTGAAGATGTATAAAATATATGTACAGGGAATCATGGAATTTTAAACAAAGGAAAATTGTGCCTTAATGCTGGTCTTTGTAATGCTAAGGCTTTTTGGTTTATCTAATTGTGTGGTGAAATTCGTTCGGACGGTTTTCTTTTATTAAACAGGTACATTATAATATATTGAAAGAATAGGGATGAATTTGCTATCTTATAAATGAGACCTCAACGTATAAGAAATACAAATATAATTTACCTGTGTAGCGACGGATTAGAATACGTGTGTCGTTACCCCATTTCTACCCATGGGTGCCGTAAGAGGCGACAGAGGAGATGCATAACATCTTCAGCAATAGAAAAGTGGGAGCTGGGCAAGCTAGTACCGGTGTAATTACCGAAGATCGGCTTGGAGCAATATTGCGCTAGATTTTCTTACGGTGATCGGGAGTTTGGATTCTCCTATCTCATACCTCTCCCATCCTGTTCGACTCCTCTCCCAACTTCCCTCCTCTTCCAGCAAGGCATCAGTAGCACTTTGATGTTGTAGATGCTAATGGGCTGCGCTGAACCGCATGCTCCGCTTGCCTGCTTTGACATAAAAAATACAACTTCTCTAGGTGGTGTTTCTAATACTGTCACTTTTAAAGACATTTTTAAATATATTTTGTTCAATAATAATAAATTCATCAGTTTCTTTGCTTCATGACAATTATGTCCCTTTATAACTCAATCGATTCCATATTTCGTTCAGTGATTAATGCTGTAATGTTGCAACCGAGAGATTCTTGGTTTGATCTTCGGTAGAGTCGTGAAAAAAAGTCTCAGCTTGGTTTGGGGATCGGAAAAAACGATGTTAAACAGAATTCAATAACATCTACCCCATGTCGAGTAAGAGACCCGGGCTTTTTTTAATGACTGGTAAAGACCAATATTATAGAACGATCCAAAACTGTATAACGAAGCTTTTATCTCATTTACCAATGACGCAATGTTTGCCTGCCTTAATTAAGTTTAAACAATACACCAATTGACTCGATTACTTTGCAAACAACCGCAATTACTCAATTTTGTATGTGTTTATGTGGAATTGAAATTATTTTTATTTGCGTTATTATTAATTAAATTGTATAGAACAACTTTAGTTTTAATCCAAAAAAATAATTCTAAATGAACCTTAATGTAAACAACTATGCGACGACAACAGAAAAAAAATTCAATCAAATTAAAAAATTAAAAATGAAATTTTAGGTTTTGTTAGGCTTCATTTAAAAGCATAGAAAATTTTGTTGCTACCACGTTCCTATTTTTATTTTTTCTATCTGAGTACGGTATGAAAACTGACAGTAAAACACAAGTTTTATAGCTTATAAATATGAGCATATAATAACAGTGGCTAGGATCGTATCTAGGATCTCCTAGTAACGCTACTCAAGGTCTCAACGTAATGCCTGAAATTACCCTACTTCTATGACCTTACCCATAAATCCTGCGTTATGATGCTTTTATGCTCCTCCCTCCAATTATGAAGGAATTATTTCACTCTTACAGTTAAAAATACAGACGTTGAAATTACAAGAATTCTTATTAGTCCAGATCTACAATATGGCGTCGGAATGACTTACTTACTTGAGTTAGGTACATTTTTGAAGTTAGGGTAATTTTTATTTGAAAGAATAGTTTATTTGTATAATTGAAATACAAGTTGAGTTTTTTTGTTACCAGTTCGAAATGTTGATTCTAACGAAAAGATGCTGGCAAAATCTCAATAGTTACTGTTTTAAAGAAAGTTCAAAAAACAAATTCCTATAAATTTTTTACAAATTCTCCTTTTTTTGTTGCGAATTTACACGTTTCATATACATCGTAGATCACACCCAATTTCTTCATTTTCAATTTTACATAACAAAATAGATACATAATAAATTAAAATTTATTAAACACACTATAAAAGCAAATTGCAACAATTACTTGTGCAATACAACCTTTTTGAACGTATCTTATTGTTTCTGAACA
This sequence comes from Phoebis sennae, assembly GCA_001586405.1. Classification (NCBI taxonomy): domain Eukaryota; kingdom Metazoa; phylum Arthropoda; class Insecta; order Lepidoptera; family Pieridae; genus Phoebis; species Phoebis sennae. The sequence goes on along the minus strand of LQNK01000038.1, from coordinate 105,442 downwards.
CAAAAACAAAGCAACGCCGTATAAAATGAACTTGGAAAGAAAAACAACTGCAACCTACAATATCGAGTTATTTCGCTTCGCTCTTGCATTTAATTTTTATTTATGATCCGCTAGAAACTGAACGATTGCAAAAAAACTGCTTCACTCTCGAGAAACGATGAATTTTGATTTGAAATCGCAATTTTTACAATATAGGTATTTTAACGGGTTGCTGGGGACTTTAATAAAAAGTTTGGGACTCGGAATAATAAAGAACCTTCAAAAGAGATAAAGTTTGATAGGAAAAGCCGCTTTGCCACGCGATGCGGGTCAATGGCTTTTGTGGGAAATATTTTATGATTTTTTTGTTATAGGCCTTTGTTAAGTACTTGGAAGTATTTCGCTTTTTAAGTATTTATTTACAAGGACTTAAAATTTTGGTTGTTCTGTAAAACAGGTACATACCTATATGTATATTTCAATGTACGAATACCGAAATAATAAACACTGATAAAATAAAAACTATTACACACACACTCTCACAAGACTTAGCTTATAATATATAGTTCATTGCTTCTTTTTTCCTCTCGCATATTTCTTCTTTTCTTTTAGTGTTGTATTAAAATTAAAATTTTCACTCTCAAACATTTGTTATCGGTGTGCCTTTTAATTGACATATTGTTTAGGAATTACTGTTCTAAAAAAAGTGTAATTAGCTGTAAGATACCTGTGAGATATAAAATAAATAAAAATAAATATATGTAATGCTTTCAATTCCATTCCATTACTAATACTTACTTCCCAACTTATATTATAAATTATATAAAATTCGAAAGTAACTCTCGTCTGACTCTTCACTCCAAAGAACCTGTTTGGAGTGTTTTTAGATAAATTGTTTGAAAGCCGAGAAAGGACATAAGATAGTTTTAATATCGGCAATATTACAATACATAGATGAAACCAAAAAGCAAAGCTAGTGCTCTATAGGTAACTGTTCTAAAGTTCTGATGCTTAAAATCTTATCGTACATTTACTGCTTTGCATTTGAGATTTCCGCATTTTTACCTCCATATCCTCGGGTCATCTAAAACATCATGAACTCATGCAATTTCCGATGAACTATGCCAATAAATTTTTTTCTATAAACAAAAAAAGGAATTGCATTGTACAATTACAAACAACGAGTAAGCTAAACAATTATATCACTTAATCACTCTAGTTTCTCTCCAATACCGAGAAAACGAGAAAAACAGATTCTTTACTAGCGAAGGAAGTCTTGTTTTCAAGTCGGTTTAGCTCAGAATTTTAAAGGTTACTTAAGTTTAATTGAGTCAGAACCCGCTTTATTATCTCAGCCTTGGAAATGTTGGATACCTTGGGGGTCAGATGTATTCCATAAGATGCTAATTGAAACATTAAAACGACTTTTTGTTTCAATCAAACTCAAATCTTGCAAACTTAAAAAATGGGTGTTCAAGTATGAAATATCTATCGAAAGCTTTTCTTGTATAGCAACTGTCTAATAGTTGATCGATTTGTACATAAAAACATTTCACTAGTTCCACAGTTGTATATTTTCTAAACTTTATCAATTATTAGAAATAGTTGAAAATATACATCTGTGGAACTAGTGAAGTGTTTTTATGTACAAATCAATCAAGATACAGTTCCATCAAAAGGTAACAATACAAAATATAAATTATCTAATAGTTGATCGTTAAAACACTCCACATATTTTATCGCAATACATGTGATGCTGTGAAGCTTGGAACCTTTGAAAAGTAACACTAAATAACCCTACTTTTTCCTCAGTACCGAGATTCTTTACAAGTGTTGGAAATCTCGTTTTCAAGTCGGTTTAGCTCGGAATTTTAAAGGTTACTTAAGTTTAATTGAGTCAGAACCCGCTTAATTATCTCAACTTGGGAAATGTCGAATACCTCGGGGATCAGGTATATTTCATTAGATACGAATTGAAACATTAAACGACTACCCTTTTGTTTCAATCTGATTTTTGTGATATTGACATAAGAAGGAGTGTCGAGGAATGCAGATGTTATCGAAAGGTCTTTATATGGAAGCTATCTTATAGTTCTTAAGGCATTCTACCTATTGTATCGCAATACTTGTAATATCGTGAGGCTTGGAAAGAAAAAAAAACCTTTTCTTAAATATAGGCGATGTAATTTTGAAATTGTTATTTACTCAAGGTTACTTTTATCGGTTGCCAAAATTCTTCTATACTTTTTTTTATTTCTAGATATTCTCAAAATTTTATTGCATATTTTTGAATAATAATTTCATTAGTTAGGTATATTCATACATGATCTTTCAATATTACTCGAAAATTTGCAATCAATGTACCTGTATTAAACATTTCTGGGAAAATATTGGATCGGCACACTTGGTACATAAGTTTAGCAGGAAGGTTCATGTGTAACACGTGTCTACAGTTCAAAGACATCCCTAATCTTAATACTTTTACTTCACAAAAGCTTACGAACGTATGTTAACCTTCCATTATCATAAGAACGTACTGAAAAAATTACTGTTAGAAATACACGTTATTTCGACCTCACGCGTTACGCTTCGCATGTAAATTAAGGAAAATTATGACCTTCACGAATATAGTACGGAATCCGTTGTAAGACATTTTATTTTGTGACTATGAATACGCTTAATGCTAAGTCTAAATTTACATATTATTGTCCTGTTGGGCCAGTTGTTAGACATGCTTTTTTGTATATAAAATTAAAAACCAGATGATTTTGCATCTTTAGTTCTAAAACTAATATAAGACGTGGACGAAATAAGACGTCATAGCTACAGTATAAAATGGACAACCTTATCGCTGAAGCAATCTCTTCCAGGCAAGCCGTGGTCAGGGAAATATATGCAAACAAGAAATGAGGTAGATGCGCAACACCATTCCACATATAAATTCAAAATAAATAATACATACAAAAAATAAAATAATATCTAACACGAAAGCTTTTGGAATTTTTATTAATTAGTCAAATTAGGGCAAGGAAATGTGAGAGAGTCAACTTTAAACTTGTAAAAACCTGTATATATAATACTCTAAAACTTGACCCAAAACTTACTTATCGAAGCGTGTCGTACTATAGAAATTCCAGGCTTATAAGTAAAGAAACCGTTTTATTGCAAATATTTCCTGTAGTATATGTTTTATAAATATTGTGAAGGATTAAATTCTCTACATTTTTTTTATAACTTGAACCATTAGAAAATATTAACAATGAACCATGACATAATCAGTCATTACACACCAACGTATTCTTTTGTTTCCTTTATACCACGTTTGTATTGTTACTTGTTGATAAAATTTACATATTATAAATGAAAACACTTTGAACATTAAATTTCACTACATTTCATTTTAATAAAATTGATGTCATTTTTTGAAATGTCATTTTCGTGCAAGACGTAAAATTTAAAGAAAACGATTTTATACCGAGTTCATTCTATTGTGTAGTCTTATCTACGATGCAAATAACCTGGGGTTACGAAGTTTATTCCTGACAATTAACCGGGAGTAACCTTTAATGTTTTTGAACTATTGTTATAATTGCAGAAGTTTCGAGAATTTAGGGAACCATACACGGACGGTACTGCCTCCAGTTCTAACTGAAAGGATCCAAATGCGTGTAAAGCCTGCACAACACATCAACAACAGAATATGTGTAGAAAGCCGTAGTAGGTAATGTACGTTTACCGATGCATTCGTCATTCATCGACAGGTAACGTCCGCGTATGCGTCTGTCGATGTGTAAAGCCGGCTTAATTGGTCTCTAAAAAATGGAATACTAATCCAATGTAATCGAATTCATTCAGACGCTTCGGCCAACGGACGCGATCTTACGTTATGACCACATTACACACATATGGCTTTCAATCGGTTACAGTTAAAATTAAAGACAAAATCGTCCGTGTATGCTACTCTTTATGTGATTAAAAGTTTACGGTAATTTATACATGAGGCACCTGTAGATACATTACTGTATGTATTTCTAAGTTTATTTCCGTGGATAAAATATGAATAACTTTAGATTTTGTTCGTTGCAAACAAGCTTGTATACTAGTTTTCCGATGTTAAATTATTATTTATACTTAGGGGGTGTAATACCAAATATATCACAGGTGCTTTGCTACTTTTTCTTTGTCAAATTTACATACATTTTATAGACTTTGTAATGATATATTAAAGGATTAGCCAATTTTGGTTTCAGTAACGTTGATTTTAAAGTTACACGTACAAGTTTTAGAAAAGAACTATCAAAAATAATTATGTTCAACGTCTATATCCTTAAAGATAAATGACCCAGCTATCGCATTATTGAAAATTTGATTACATAGCCTGATTTATTATGGAAACATCCTTGTACAAAGCCCCGACACCTGTTGATTCTCGTCTCTGCTTTAATAAATCACGGGTGACAGCTCAAATGTACTTTGACCCGGTTTCATGTCACGGCCATATTTTGACCGGATTTGCGCATTATCCGGATATAGAAAGGAAATGATTTATGATTTAATAGATGTTGCTTGAAATTCTGTTGTTATAGATTAGTAAATGTTACCTAATTTATCTCATGCTTTATCTGTGCACAAAATTTCATCAAGATCAGTTTAGTGTTTGCGGCGTGATCAGCACATAAACATCTAAATATCCAAATATGCAAACTTTCCCAGTTATAATATAATATGGAGAAAAAAAAATTAAATGGTATAAGTTTGGATAAGTTCTTGTCATCAAATTTTTTGGGCTTACTGCAAGCGAAGACAGATGCAGAAATAGTGCGAAATAAATTCTTCCACGTATTTCGACCGATTTGGTAACACACCTACTTTTTTATCTTCGATCATTAGTATTTTCACGGTTAATGAGAAAAAAATAATGGACAAAAAAAATGCCATTTCATCATCAGATATTTCACCTCAAAACCTCGCTTAACAATGAAATAAAATACATAGAAACATTATATCTTTTCCACGTGTCCTTCAGCTTCGTATTTTCCCTTTACCCAACGAATATTCTGGTCCAAGATTTATCCGGGAAACAATTATTAATCTGTAAGTCAAATATATCTTCCGACTTCAAGGTTCCGTCCCAATTTTTATCCGAAAGTTAGAGACAAAAATAGCTAATGGCTTTGTAAATAAACGTTACTTGTTGATTCTTTAATAAGAGCTTATTGTTAATGGGTCAAGACTGCCGGGTCACCCGGGTGTCACGGTCAGACCCCGGATATGCGCGCGCATCCCGGATAACCTGACAATGGCATTGAATCCAGAATTTTGTGAATTCACCAATTATTTCCGTATGGGAATGTTTTTGTTTGAACCTCGTCGTAATTTAATCATATTGATGGTAGAGGAAGATTGGATAAGATTTCTATTTTAAGAAAGACGTTATTTATTCGTTTTATTTAGAAACGTAATTCGGAAAGCATTCTTAAACTAGATGTTTAAGTGAATAATGGATTTGGATAAATAATTACATTTAGGGTAACTTTGTAATTACTGAAAGAGTTCACGTTCCATGAAATGACGTGAAAACAATAGGGATTCTCGAAACTTCCGTACAAATTGGCAGTACAAAAGACGCATATACGAGGACTATTTCGCCAACCTTTGTTCTTCGAGAACACTCCAAGAAGTGGCAATTGTTTGAGCTGTATTTAACGTTTATTCAATTAAAATGCTAATCAATTTAACTCGTAATATTTCTGAAATAAAAGTTATGCAGGAAATGTGTCATTTTACATGTCATGAATATTCATTTGCTACTATGATGAAATTATTCATGAGTTTTTGGATTTGTTAATCGTGTAAAAGATAACGGGTACATGGTAATGGCTGTCGTATATTTGATTCTAATATTATGCTGCTGAAATTTATTTGAGATAGTAACGCAGGAAAATTAGTGCGCTGAATATGGTAAGGTACAATATACTGAATTGAAATGTAATAATTCTTAATATCTAAAGGATACATTGATGAATCTAATATTTCGGAGCGAGATAAAAAGAATGGTTGATAAAGGTAAAGAAAGAAAGAAATAGAACAAGAAAAGAGTAAAACGAAATCAAATTTAAAATTGTACATATTCATGTCAAATTCACAACCCGATTTAAAAGGTATAGTTTCGCGTCAATTCCGACAAAAACAATTTTGTTTCGAATTAAAATGTATCACAGCTTTGCTATGTAATGCTAACATACTGAAACAAAAAAGGATACAATTGTAGACATTTTTACGTTCAGAGATAAGGATGGGACACATCCCTCGTCCCTATCAGCTTAAAAATGGCCGCTAAAAAACAACACAAGGGAACAAGACGACGCCCTGTTTACGAGTTACTATGGTGTAATATTTGTATTGAAATGGTAATAGATTTATAAGAAACTAGCTGCGCCCAAGTGCCTCGCTCCCGTGGGAATATCGGGATGATATATAGCCTATAGCCTTCCTCGATAAAGGGGCTATCCAATACTAAATTTTTTCGAATCCGACCAATAGTTGCTGAGATTAGCGCGTTCAAACAAACAAACTGTTCAGCTTTATAATATTAGTATAGATTAGCGACACTCTGTTTTACTCGTTGATATTATATAACCTGACTATTAATTAATTTTTCATATAAATATACTTTAAATTAATTAGAGATAATGTAGCATATTAATTGTGAAAGTTGAGATATATGCAGTCGTTTTTAAAATTCGTTACATAAATTCGACAACAATCCTTTCCTTTTTACAATAATTAAGAAGACTGAGCTACGTACGTTTGCATATGAGCTTGTGCACATTCAGTTCTATTTAGTCTGTAACAGAGGATAAAGGGAATATGTGAGAAGCCTTAACAGATTTGCTAGATTTAATACCTATGACAGCTAGTATTTGTAAGACAATGAACGCTTAATGCCTTTATTTCGTTGGGCCTTAGAGATTGAGACTATAAAAGAATGTGACAATAGGATCACTATATTGTAGTTAGTACCTTATGTGTCCTTTAAAAGGTCCTATTCTTCTCCCAACTTCCTATAATTCCTTCTATCCTTATCCTGATAGCTAATTTGCTGTTATTAAGAAGAAAAATATATTATCAATTGTCAATTATTATATTATATCATAACGTTATTTTTTACATACGATTGTTTCTTTACGCTTTCGTACGATTAATTGTGAAACAAATAATATTTAGACGAATCATGGCTCGGTTGACGTCGTTTATGCCTTTTAACAAATAAAATAATTTTTTTGAATTCAGAGTTTATAAAAACGGAACGTAATATGTGAATTGTTGATAAAATTCAGAAAACTGCGTAATACGGAAATATGAACAGGCTTTTGTAACAGACAAATTTTAAATGAAATATCCTGGTAGTGACTTCAATAGATTTATCATACAACAAAATATATTTTATAGACGAAAAGAAAACATAACTTTAATGTATGTGTATTTATTTATTTATTTACTCTTTATTATACTATAAAATACACAATATAACCTACAATAAAATAACACAGTATAATGGGCGACCTAAGAGTATAAAGGTGGGGTGAAAGAGTAATAATATATACATTATATAATATATATATATTTTAATAAATTACACGTATATATGTATTTTCATAAGTCTTATAGAAAAATTAATGGGATGTTTAAGAGATTTCTTTAGCAAAATATTATTTTTCAAACGTATTATTAAGTTTTCCAATAGGTAAAGGAGCCATTGAAATATCATTGGAGATGGGACGTTACTACAATACATTCAGAGGGTGTGTATTTTGTATAGGAGTGATTAATGATTCTTCTTTCCACAACACTGATTCCTAACTGGAAGGCGGAACCTTTAACCAGAGCGAAATCAATTTGGGTTAATGTCTGTTATAGTGACAGGTCCTTTGCTGGAAAATTCTTGTTGGTATTTGCATTTCTCATAAACGTTATAACATATTTATAAAATATTATTTAAAAGTAACAGATAAAAGGTGATGAAATATTTATCTAAATGTTAAATTAACAATTATTTAGAAATAAATGAAATAAACGCTTTTCTTAAATAATTCTTACACGAAACACTTAGTTCAGTTTTTGTGTTTTATTGATACATATATTAAAATGTTGTTTTAGCTTTCCTGCTAAATTACAGTTCTCAATTCTCATATTATTGACTAAAATTTAATCACCTTTCTTAAGGTGATTAATTTATAGTCTTTTTAATGAGTAATTAATTGATTATTCCTATAAATAAAATATAATAATAATTTAAATAATAATTATATAAAAATTTATTTATAATTAAATTAATCGTCAGATAATCGGTTGCTTTTACATACAAACAATTGAAAAATGATAATTCGAATGGATTTTTTTATTATAGAGGTCGATGATAACAAAAAAAATTTACAAGAACGCTATACCATTTTGATGTTTTTCTTGTAAAATTTTCATCCCACTTGAACGGACAACGTTTCAATTGACGATAATTTGGAATAGTTTTTCCTTCCGTTACCATAGCAACCGTTGCTAACCTATTAAAGGTGGATTTAGGTATCAGATTTTAATACACGGATTTGTTGTTATTTTAATTGTTATGTTTTGGATAATTGGCAGTAATTTCTGCATTCAAGGCAAAATCCAAAATTAGAAAAATGTCAAAAAGTGATTAAAGTATATTTGAAGCTAAATTTATCGAAAATAAAACCTGCATTATTGGATCTTTGAAAAGTTTATAGCGAGATTTATTTATCAAAATCTATTCATTTTGCAAGAAAAACGACCTGTATTGTTTCACTAAGCGATAGTGCTTCTAATCAATATCATTTTTGTAAAGTAAACATCAAATAACACACCGACAAGCCTAAAGGAAAAAATCTTGTTATTAAACCTCGTTGTTGCTACGTCGCAACACTATACGCTTACAAGGTTATCATTTTACTTATAAAACGGTTCTCCCAAAGCCTCCTTTATTTCTTATATAATCCTCTTATGTAAGTATGTAAATAAATTCAGTAGAAGCGATCGAGATTCATCGTAAGCCAGATTGCCAGTCTTGTTAAGAGCTTCGGGATTATCTGCTTGTTTTAACGAGGACTTTTTGGTATTAATAAAGGTATTAGAGACGCAAGTATGAGTGTCCAATATAAAGTTGTTCTTTATTTGCTGTTCAGCCTTTAATGTAAGCTAAGCTTCATCTATATATGTACTTTAATATGTGAATTTTTGAAAATGGGCTTTCAAAACTGAATCTAATATAATAAACTATGAGGAATATAAAAACTGCATCATTGCATTTGGATCGGACCGATAATGTGATTTTTTACAAAATTAACGGATTCTATTCCTAACCTTTTTAATTTCGTAAATGATCCCCTATAGTATACAGGAATAATTTTAATTTCATCAATGCCTTTTTTATTTTAATGAGACTAAACTATATGAAATTAATTGTTAATGTTTCCCGAAGTAGGTGCTAAAAATTTAATTAACCTCAAATAAAAATCGCCAGCCACCAATACATGTTGGTTCCGGATTTAACATCCACCAACTTTGATTCAATTTGAGATTAATTCGAAAATTTTTTTTTTTTATTATTAACATTTTATTACAATAATAATATTGTGGGACAATTAACACTACTACGCCATCTAGTCGCAAACTAATCAAAGCTCTAACAAATAAACAAATTCATATGATAAGCAGATACCGAAATTTAGTTTCGGTAAAGTGGCGTCGTTTGAACGCAAAAAGTGTTTACATTAGCTAATGGCTCCAGTGACTAAACTCTCATTAGTTGGCGTGTGTTGCCCAGTTTCGTTTTAATATACATTTGATATCACAAAATGTTACCATGTGATATAGAAAATATTACAAAATGAAATGCGGGGATGAAAAGTATAGGATTGAAGATTGGACAGACAGACAAACAGACAGACAAAAAATTTACTAATTGCATTTTTGGCATAAGTATCGATCCCTATTTACTCCCTGATTGTTATTTTGAAAATATATTTCATCTACAGAATTTACCTTTCTATAGATTAATATAATATATCTTGTATTAAGTAATACAAGATATATTATATATTTTTCTCTTTTTCTTTCTTTATTTGTATATCTATTTCCCATTCTGTACAGTGAAAGTACCAATTTCTTAAATCTCGCAAGCTCGTATTTCAATTATTTGGAAGATACTCGTACTTCGCATTGAAATTCACCTGCGAATTTCTTTGTTCAGTATCATTAGTTATTTGTCAGCGGTGCCGTAACGCAAATGGATTGATGATTTTTTGTAAAAGGACGGGATTCTAAGATTCTGTAGACTTATTCCAATAAGAATAATTGATATGGTTTTATATAGAAGAGAAGAAGAGGTTATTGAAGTATCTGAACATTTATTTATACAATCAAACCGATTATCAACCCGCTTTTTAATATTTATTTATACAATTTATTGTGTTATAATATAAAATAGTATGTAAAGTTTCTTACATCATCAATTTCCCAACACAAAAGGCGGCCTTATCACTCAATAGTGATGTCTTCCAGGCAACCAACTGTAAGGGGTAACAGGAGAGAAAGAAGGCAGGTTATAAAAGTGTAAAAAATCATAGTATCATATTATTATCATATCATATAATAAATATCTTTAATTTGTTTTTATTAGTTATAAGATTTTTTATTAGTTATTTTTTTTCTATATTTCAGTCGGCCCTTCCTCTTGTTAGCGGTACCGTAACGAAAGTTGATTGATGATGTTTTTGTAAGAATTTGTAGACATTGTTGAGGTTTTTCCTTACACGGTTAATTTTACGTTGCCTCCAACGTAACAATGATCGATGTTTAATGGTTTTTTAATTTTAATTAAAATTAATAATCAAGAGCATAGCTTTATTGATACGTTTTTTATTTTGGTTTTAATCAGTGTGACATCATATATTGATGAAAAAGGCATTTCAACGGATTTTAAACGCGGTTTATTAAAATCAATGAACGATTAAAATCTGTATTTAATATGAAAATGGCGTTAAAATAAATACAAGAAAAATGACATCATAAAATTTAAAATTGTTGTTTAAGTAATTTGATGGTGCCAGAGGACATTTTTACATTTTTATATTTTTTTATTAATATTTTTTAATCTGAAATTATTTAAACGAAAATATTTATAAATGGATTAATTCATTTTAATGTAAACGACTCTAATACTAATAAAATCAAGTATTACTTATTCTTGTAATGTTCTGTACCAATTATGTAAAAGGATATATAAACACAAACGACCCAACATTATAATTCGTAGACAGTTTTCCTTAGAAAAATATAAACTACGTGACTTCGTGTGGTCTGGGCAGGATTGTTTCGGAATCACGTTTGAATCGTTCCTCTGTGCCATTCTGTTCGACGTTAAAATATATATAACATACATTTACATCTTATTATCCTAGAAATATTATCCAAAAATTTTAATTTTTTTTTATTGTGTCGCAATAAAGTGTCGCAACCGTTTTCAGAAGTGTTTGACATATGGGAAAAAACATAACATATGGGAAGCGTGGGAAAAACAATCCAGTTGTATCAGGAATATGGGTTACTTAGGAAAATGTAGGTCGGTAGATGTTCTACTCTTTTTTGTGACAGAGAGTTTTATTTCAAAAGGACATCATAAAACTTGCCATATTTACAAGTCCAAAACACAAAATAAATAATGAAGGATGTCTTTATCCTTTAAAGTTCTACATATAAAAGGCATGCTTAAGAAAAGCCCTTCTTTATGGTATTACCGTTATCTGAACCGACCATACCCGATTCTTTTATGGTTTAACTTTGAGATATAAGCAAGTAAAGCTCCAGTTTTTTTCCTTTCATAAAATATATACATTAAAATCTTTGAATTCATCCTAAACAAACATAGCTTTGGATATATCGCTTTTATGTAATTATTTTGTTTTACTTTTAATTTTTCACAAATGATAGAATTAAACATGATCTTATGAGGCGATACGGTCTAGAATGGAACATGATTCTCTAGAAAAAGCTTATTCATTCTGGTCTCAACCTAACCTAGAGAGGAGACCTAAGTTGGTCAGAGAATATAGGCGTTGGAATCAAGAACGAGTTAGCGTGCCAGCAGAATTTCGACCATAGACGAATCTTTATTTAGCATCACAAAATATACATTAAAATACAGAAATTCATACAATAATTTCTACTGTGAAAGTTTGAAATCTCATACCACACCAGGGCATATCCTCTCGTTGTAATAAATAACAAATTTTTCATTAGTAACAAAGAAAAGTGTCGATGCATCGTATTCAAGCATCGTATAACAGAGTTTACTGCGCAGAAAATGCAAAGCAAAGTGAGTAGATTTATATAAACCTCACTAGACACAATATCACCGACTACCGTCATAAATAGTGTTCCTAGCTTGGATACTGACGGACAGCGCTGGACACCTAATTTCCTTGCTCGAATATATCGCAAACGTAAGCTTGGATTTTATTAATGCTGGGCTTAGGTGTGTATTATTAATCCAGTCATACATAAATACTACTTTCTACTATCCTAATATTATAAATGTTTAAGTATGTTTGTGTGTCACGCTGCCACTACTCGTTGGATTTTGATGAAATTTTGTATGCAGATAGACTATTAGGTGATGGATTAGGTGATAGGACAGGACGCTTTATCTGAATTAAATGCGAGTGCAGCCGCGGGTAGAAGCTAATCTATGATATAAGTTGGAAAGATTGCTGGTTATTTAACGGAAAAGGAAATTTCGAAAATAATTTTCGAAATTTCCGAATGTAAGTGTTGAATTTAAAACGGTTTTATATATAACATATCTCGCCTCTTACTAGAAATCAAATGTAGCTTTGTCTGGTTTCAAAATATGCCTGATTTATTTGATTGAATCACGTAGTAACTTAAATTCAACCATGTAAATAATTAATATTATTTATGTTTTATGTACGTGAAATTAATTAAAACATAGCAATGTTAAATAACTTTTTATGGAACTCATTACAGAAAAACGAAGTAAAATCGAATTAAGTAATGTCGAAGTTGTTAGAAACTACAATCAAAAGTTTGTTATCTGTGGTAGTTGCGGCATCTTTTGATTAAATTATTCCATCAACTTTTCCAATTATCCACTTTTTGTTAAATGAATTCCGACATGACAATGTTTTTAACCTCTAAAACATAGTTCAGCTGTTTGAAGATGTGTTTGTAGATATATAAAAATGCAGATAATACAATTTTGATTAAATCGTGTCCTATACGTGTATTTTTATATGTTTCATCGTTAAAATTAAGAATGAACACCCGTATTACAATAGTGTAAATACACGTATTACATAGTTTTTCTTATTTACTTACACAATTATGGACTTGTTTAAGTAAAGCAGCAACACTATGCGAAGTAACATTTCAAATGCGTTTCAAATGGCAGACTTTTAATTAACCCTGTACGTTTACTCCCTCTGTGAGAACTCCTTGTGTGAGTGAATACTGGTAAGTAAGTAAATAAGCTGTCATTGGCTCTAAGAATATAGTCAGAAACACCGAACCAAGACTGAACTAATAATGAAATTATCCTGAATCACGACTCCTTGAAAAGCATTGATTTCTGCACAAAAATGCAGCTAAGGATTTCATCGTCTGAAGAATCTATTTTGTTTGGTAAACTGATGTTACCGAGACGAAAGCACAAAAGGGTGTACTGGCTACTCTGAATTTATTATTTATATGTTAAAAAAAATTAACAAAAATCATGATAAATTGCTAAATAACGATTTTTAGATAATACAAAAAATTTTGAGCTTGCAAATCAATTAAAGGAGATATTTCATTCAACAAAGACAAAGATATATTTAGGGTTCAACATTTACATGTTATACATGTTTATATTCTGTTCATGGGCTGCGGTCAGTCACTTAACACCCGCTTGCCCGCTGTTACATAAAAAAACGTGCATAAGTAATTCATTGGATGTGCGAGTAAACACATTTTAATTGTTTTACATTGTACCAAACAACCAAACACATAACAACGTAATTCACAGATACTGTTATTACAATATGTGCAAAGACAGTGAATTTCCCACTCAATTACGGGTAGTTAATAATTCACAGCTGTAAATTGTTCGGCTCCCCAGGGCAAGCCTCATGTTTTGTGTTTAATGTATGTTTTCTCTAGGACATCAGTGTGTATTCAGTGCGCGAACGGTTTCGGTATTGCAAAATGTTTGAGGAAGGTTCAAACTTGTACTAACAGCCCAATCAACAAGGCCGTCTAATACTAATACGCTAGTCCAATACTAATGTAGTGTATTAGTATTAGACTACGTCGATGGTCTAGAGGTAGCATCTTTGACTTCAGATCGATGGGTTTCAGGTTCGAATCCCGGGTGGGGCAAAAAAAAATATTATTGGGATTTTTCTGACAAATAAATCACAGTAACACCTGAATCTCGAGAGTAAATGAATAGAAAGTGCACCTGTATTCGTGGGTACACTTGTGCACTTTAATATCTTCCGCGCTAGTGATGAGATTAGACCATGGCCGAAATCGATCAAAATCGCCATTATATACAAATTATTTAAATCCCATGCGTCCAAGGCGTACGATGCCGTAGGAAACGCCTATTATTAAAGTAGAAGTCAAGATTCCTTCGACACTCATTTAGCAAAGCTCATGATCCGGAAGTAACCTGTGAAACGACGTTTTATTTAATTCAATTTAAGAAATAATTATGTGTTTTTCACGAGCCGGGATCAGAGAAAGATACTTCTTACCATTTCCTCGATAGTCCTTTTTTGATAAACTATTGAAGACGTAAACCTAAAGTTAGTGCATCTCATTTATAAAGCAGAGTTAAATCAACAGAACAGCTGGAAGCTCGGCCACATGTAGTTTGAAATGCCAATGAAGCTAACACTGTGAAACTGGGCTATCCTTCTGACAACAAGGCTATGTAGTACCCCTACCATTAGTTACGTTTATAATTCTTTTATTTTTAATAGTTATCACGGTTTATACTTACTATTTGATTATTTATATTATATAGGTATAGGCCAACAGTTAGTGTAGTGAGTATAAGCTGTGATGACTATTTAAAATCATACGATGGTTCATTTATAGTTGAACAATTACTCTACTGTTATAGATGAAAAGCGACAATAAAAACGTAAGTGGCAATGAAATTGATTATTCATTCTTAACTATAAGTATGATGGTTTTCTACAATGTGAATTTATGATAGTGGTCCTGTACCTATTGTTGTTGTAATTTACATCCCGTCTTATATAATAATCCATTTAATTCAGATTTCTGCAGATCTAATATTCAATTTATTAGCTTTATATAGAAAAAAAAAAGTTTCTTATACATTTATTACTTTAGTAAATGCTTCGATAGTATTTCAACTAGAAAGAATTGACGCGTAATAATGTGAAAAAATAATTAATTTCGACATTATTAATCATTTCATATTTATATTTCATTTAAAACTCTCTGACATAAAATATATTAAAATTTCAAACAGATAATATCGTCCCTCTTCATTTTACATGGCAAACGAAATAAAAGAAAAATGCAGACTTTACGTTACGTTACGTTTGAAGGTTATATTACATTTTATGAGAACATTTTTGTGTCGGAATATACTACAAATACTAGCTTGAAATTAGTTATCTTTTATTAAACTACAATCTAATACAATGTTTTTTGAATCGTAACACAATAATTAAAACGCACATTGCATTTAAAGTCACATTTGAAGGTGTGAAGTGATAATGTAGACTAACAAGATACTTGAATAGATGTACTAGAACAAAATATGTGGGTTCCTCGATACAGTTATGACCTTAGGTAAAAAATGGATGCGCACAACACAAGATAGAGTGGTATGACGTGTGCAGGAGGAGGCCTTTACCTAACTTTGGCGGATTAAGTAGTAAGTAATTGTACGATAACTTTGCCCCGCGGTTTTATCTGTGTAGTAGAGTAATATTAAATAGATTCAAACCTGACGAATCGATCTATTACTCAGACTTTTTAGAATTCATCTGGTAGTTCTTATGTAGCAAAATCTTGAAGCACTTTTAACGTGATGTGCAATGGTTATCATTTTCTAAGCTTCAGGAATTTAAAAAATATATACTAATATATATACGTTATTTTGATGATGTATAAAATATAAATATTGTTCCTAAAACAATCAAATATTTAGTAAAATATAAATAAAAATACTAAAATGATACTAAATTTTCTACCATCTTGTTTTTATTACAGATTGTAAATAAAAAATATATATATATAATAAATTTTACATTACAAACCAATCCTTATACCTATACTTAGACATAGGTTCAATCTAGATTGCAATTAGGATTTCCAGAAAACGCTTAGTGTGTTATGAATATCGTATAGATAGTACCTGTTTCATAGAACCATGGTGAACCGTTCAGTATCTGATAACCGAGAAATTATGGCTAGGTGTAATTGTGGAGGCTAAAGGATTTAACCGACTTATGAGGAAAGAAGGCATGATTTTTCGTAATATATGTACAAGTAACGATGAAAAATGTATAGGAATATATTAGACTAGCCTGCGTTTTTGCTTGTGTTAGTTTGGAGTGCTTTTGATCATTCAAAGGAATCCTATCGCATAATTCAACTAAGAAGCTTACGAAACCATACGAAATTCCATCAAAATTTGTTCAGTAGTTACGGCGTGATTAATACGAACATCTTTGACACATATATCCTACACTTCATATATAAAATCAATTAGGTTTAATCAAGATTGCAATTAGGATTTCCAGGATTTGCTTTGTGTGTTAAGACATTGTATGGATAATACAGATTTCCCAGAACCTTGGTAAACTGTGCTCTATCTGATAACCGAGAAGTTAGGCTAGGTGTAATTGTGGAGGCTTAGAGGTTTTAACCGACTTTGTCGAAGAGAAAGTAATGTTTTTATTACTATGAAATCTTTGTCGCATAGAACATTTTAGAGTGGTTGTTTGCCATGTGTTTCATATAAAAGAGGGTCTGAAATATAATATTTTAAATATTATAAAGAGAAAATATTTTGGAAATATTTTTTGCCTGTATGTTTCTAATGTTTTTACTTTAAAACTACTTTACTGACTTCAAAAATTCTTACAGCTATGTTATGCAAGCGAAGCTACGCGAAACAGCTAGTATAATATATTTTTACAAGCTTTTATGTATATGAAATGAATTTAAATCTATTAGAGAGATGTTTTTAAATTTAATTACATTACATTTGTTTATCATCTTTGGTACTTTTTGTTGAAAAATAACTCAATGAAAACTTCAGCAAAGCGCCGCTGTAATTACATTTACTGAATTAAGTGAAATTATATTAAACTGGTGGTTATTATCTCTATTATTTTAACCTTTTAACCATACAATTAAAATATATTATAATACATTTTTAAAATGTAAGTATAGTAAAATATTTTATTTCAAAAAATGAAACAATGGGTTAATCATGGGATTATTTGAATTTTTATATAACCTATATAAGGTGTTTGATAGCTAGCGTTTCACATTTCTACAGGACATTCAGAACGTGTACCTAAACATGTAAAAAATAATGAAAAGGGTCTGCGAATCTTTGTTAATTTCTTGACAAAGAAATCCTAATAACATTTTTTTTGGCGTACTCAGGATTCGAACCCGAGATCCCACGATCTGTAATCAAACAACCTTTAGACCAACGAGGCAGGCAATATAATAAAATAAAAAAATATAATGTAAAATTGAACGTCGTATATTTAATAAACTAAAAAAAAACGAATAAAGTGAAAACAGTAATAACATGTCATTTTGCCAGTTATAATTGCTTCCGTTTGTTGAATTGGCTTAATCAACGTTCAGATTAACGAGTTAGAAACTAGCTTTTGAAGTGAAAAAGCAATTTGTTACTGGATAAATTATGTAAATATTTGTTTTATTTGATTCTATTCGAATGTACGGTAAATAATCTAATGTAAATGACGTAATAAGCACATTTTTTTATTTATTTTTACACATTTTTAAAATTGCAACTTAAATAAATTTTCACCTGTAATCAGTTTGTTGGCGAGGCGCTCTTGTCTCTAAAAGTAGGTTAATGCATATTAATTTATAGTCAACTAGTTGTATCCCGTGGTTTCATCTGCGTATATATCCTGTTCCCGTAGGTTATCAAATAAACTAGTGGCTCGCCTCGAGCTAGACCTCGCGTTGTAATGTATAAATCAAGACCTTTCATTAGATACCACACTCACATATAAAAATCGCCTTTTTCCACCCATTATCTTCGTTACCCCTCGATTTCGCTCATCTTCGAACTGGACATTTTCTTTTGTCTAAACTATTGTAATAAGATCGTTACCTTTGAAATTTTATCAAGATCGGCTAAACGATACTCAAGTAATCGTCGGGCATAGTTTTTTATACTTACATACAAACATACAACTCGCTACCTCGTATCTGAGACCTCGCTTCGCTCGGTCAATAAAAGTTACTAGAAGAATTCCTTCACAATAAAGTATATTAATCATCTTTCAATATAGTGTTATTTTCTCGCCAAATATATATCAGTAAGGTGACTAGTCTCGCCTTATTTGTAAAAAAGATCAATTATTATTAATGTAAGAATGTGCCTGCTATTAACTTCTTGGTATTTGATTTTGGGTTCTATGTTATTATAGGTCTTTGGGTATGTGATTGATTATTGGTTTCTTACACCGGAATCTCTTTAATGAATACTACATATCCTACGTATTGGTTACTAAAATAGTTATAAATGTGTTTTCATTTACAGTGACACCCTGTAAGTATTAATATGTGTGCTGAATTATAAAACTTGTCCTATGGTAGAAATGTATACATAAATATTAGATATTTAGTGCGATGGATAAACTAAAAGTCGCAGGACACATTAATTTAAAAACGATAAATAAGATAGGAC
>LQNK01000038.1:59029-76966 GCA_001586405.1 Phoebis sennae | reverse complement strand
TCAATAATTGTTCTATTTTTTTTTAGTAAACTTTTATAGGAATGCCTTTCGACTATAAATAAAAAGAAGTATTTCGTTCATACATTATTGAGGTTCTGGAAAACATATTTATAGGTTAAGGATGAATTTTAAAATTGTATAAATGAGCGTTAAATTAAATTATATATAATTAATGTCATATTTTTTATAACAACTATGTTCATTTTGTAGTCTACGCGAGCGAAGCCGCGGGCAAAAGCTAGTTATGAAATAAAATATTTACCTTGACAACTCATTAAATATTCTGTCTAGACTTAATTTGTATTTACTTTTTAAACATGAAACATTGGCTTATTTTACGAAATTTTAATGATGATAAAATCTTATCGTCATAAAACTAAATACAAGTTATACAATATTCTCTTAATATTAAGTATATCTATCACAAGCACTGACTTTTATTTTAATCCTTAGACTTTAATTTATGAGTCCTTGTTTTTCTTGGGCCCTTGAAAAGTTGTCCCAGGTGTGTTCAGGCGTGAAAAAGTCATAAACCTAAACAGCCATTATTATAATATTTAATTCTAATTGTAAGACAAATGAATACAATCGAATGGCTATAAAACATTTATTTAATTTATTTTATATTACTAACATTTGATCTTTTATGAAATGTGTCATTAATAGTCTAAACTCTAAACTCTTTAACTAAATACGATAGCCAAGGTATATGACCCTTACACATTTAATAATGTTTAACAAAGCTCTTTGATATTCTTTGCAAATATTTTTATGTATAAAAAAATATTTAACTTTAGCCTAACAACTAAAAAGAAGTTCATTAGAAACGTCTAACGATACGATATTAAAGGAAAATTAAAAGGTAATATTAAATGTACCCTTAGCAATCGCAATGACAAACCTTTGTTTCAATATCAAACCAAAGACCTTTATTGGATTTACGTGGCGTAGCAACAGAAGGAATACATTAAAAGCATTGTTTTTTTGTATAGCATAATTTTATTTCATGGTTTTATTTGCAGGTAAGGAGAAATGATTTTAATTTCGCGAACATTCTATTTTTGAATCATTCTTCTTTATGATATTTTCTGTTAAATTTTTTAGATTATGTTTCGATTTAAAAAATTTTTTTTTTCAAATATCAGCATACTTGAATTAGGGACATGTTACGCTTGCTAAAAGAAAAATACTATCATAGAAATATTTTCCTTCAACCTTGATCGGTTGTAGTTATTACAGTATGTTCTCGTATTCTAAGACGAGAGACTCTTAACATTTACAATTCCAAATATCATATTTCGCCAAAACATTTTGCTATTTTAAATAATAAAATAAATAAATATCCCCGGACATTTAACACAACGCCATCTAGTCCCAAAACAAGGCTTCCCAAAGCGAAGCTTGTACTATGGAAACTAGATAACTGGTAGACATACTTAAACATATTTTTTTTTTGTTTTCATACATCATAATTTTCTTGTGGGAATTGAACCCACACCCTACAGCGCTATAGACTATTGCTGTATCCACTTCGCCAATCGGGTAGTTTTGTATTGTGCACTCAATTTCTGCGCTTATTTCGTGATAAATCTTTAGACCACCCAAGACATTCGAAGTATTCGCATCACGTTATCATATTCTCGATTGTTCCAGAAACTTGGAAGCCGGAGGGTCTCGACGCCCCAGCTGGTGTGTTGGGCAGCTCGTTGGATTACGCCGCGGCATTGATGCTGGCAGCCATGGCGGCGGTACTCCTTGCTGCTGTTGGTTATCAATGCGCTGCGACTTGGAGATGGATCATGGGAAGGTAGGTGTTATTTTATAGCTGTGAGATGAGGTTTATATTTGATGAGGTAAAGTTACTGGCAGCCATGGCGGCGGTACTCCTAGCTGCTGTCGGTTACCAGTACGCTGCGACGTGGAGATGGATCATGGGAAGGTAATGGAATGAAAATATTCTTTATTGCATACGCCAAGAGAAAAATAAAAGTAACATAGGTATTTATTAATATTCTCTAATGAGAATGCACAAAAGGCGACCTTTTGGCTACAGAACCATCTCTTCCATTCTACCCTATTCACAAATGCGATTCTTGTGAGAAGACGTCGAACGTCTTCATACAAATTTTGACAGCAACGTCCGATTTTCGGAACTTTCCGATCGGAAACGCAATTGTGAATAGGGGGTCAGGTAACCGTGTAGGAAACATAAAAATTAAAAGAGAAACTTAAAAGTAGGTGGTGTAAAATTATAAAAAAACAAAAGGAAGTTGTTATTCTATAAGTGTTAGATATTTGATGAGGTAAAGTTACTGGCAGCCATGGCGGCGGTTCTCCTTGCTGCTGTGGGTTACCAGTGCGCTGCGACGTGGAGGGGGATCAGGGAAGGTAGGTGTTATTCTATAGTTGTTAGGTATTAGATGAGGTAAAGATACTGGCAGCCATGGCGGCGGTACTCCTTGCTGCTGTGGGTTATCAGTGCGCTGCGACTTGGAGATGGATCATGGGAAGGTAGGTGTTATTCTATAGTTGTTAGGTATTTGATGAGGTAAAGATACTGGCAGCCATGGCGGTAGTATTCCTTGCTGCTGTGGGCTACGGATGTAGATTATGGTAAGGTAATTATGACCCTATTTCTTATCCTCTTCCATAATCGTAAACTTTATATTATAGTGACATTGATGCTGGCAACCATTGTAGCCATATGTGAACGAAAGCATAATGAGTTTATCCCTGTGTTCTTTTAAAAAATCTACCTTCAAGTTTTAAAAAATGCAACCCCACTACATTATGTAGATTTCGCGGTGAGTTAACCGTGTTCCCTTTGATCTTAAATTTCAAGTTAACTCAACAAATAAGGGCAAAATAAAGGCTTTATGTAATCTGGTGTATTCTGCGTAGGCTCGTACGGGGACGTCGAGCGAATAATAACATTGTTCCAGATAACTATCTTGCGGAAATTGCATTTCAAGACTGGCCCAAGGTGAGCGGTACGAGTTGAAAATGTGCTTTAGTTTATATACTTGTTATTTTGTTATATTGGAATAGACGGGTTTGTTTAAAGCGTTAGTGTATTAAAGATTATTAATGCGGTTTAAAAATAATTGCTAAGAAGAGGCTTTCTTATAATTTCGATGAATTAATCGATAAGTATTGTTTCATAATTTTTCTTTTTTCAAAATTAACAAGTTTGATTCTCGGCTCAGAATACAAAAATATAAAAAATAATACCATGTTTTCTTTAAAAGTTGCCTTGAGACTCTTTTCACCATTTTTCAATATTGTTCATAGTTTTAAATTTGGCTCTGAAAACTTACTTGAGAAATGCACTAGTTTTATATTATTGTGTTAATGTTTAAAGAAATATATTATTTATTTCTCAAATACTGCGAGTTTATATTGATTATGAATTGATATTATAGACACATTACACCACCCTTACAGCATTATTCAATTACCGGTTGGCCAATCTACCGCACCCCGGCAAACGAGCTTCCTACTGCGTATTAAAGGTCGAAATATTATATATAATATCAATAAGAATACAAGAAATCAAGGAAAATTATGACTTGAAATTGTATTTAAAAGATAAAGACTGATAAATTATTAGTTTTATATTACTGTAAAATTATAAAGAGACAGAGCTAGAAAATATTATTTCCACTTTTATGTTAAATTTTTATTACTTAAAACTTTAATGTTAGTTATTGAGTTTATTATTACCGGTTTTTTATAGAAACATAGCAACAAAATCCCAGAAACATATCAAAAAATTATATAGATATACGAAAAAAGAAAGAGTTCAAGTGTTACTAGTGTTAAATCGTATACACGTGCATTTGAGTATGGCAATCTTTATTCATATCACCCATGTTTCATAGCAATTTCATTATTCGTATGATATTGAACGATTTATTATTTGTGAAATATTGCCGTGCAATATGCAATAACTGTTTTTTTTTCTTCATGAAAATGTCATTTCAATATAAATGGGCAAATATTTATACATTTTGATAATGGCTGGTCTGGCTGTATTTTGAAAAGCCTTTGTCTCGCGAATTTGGCGGGAAACGTGTAATTTTTTATCTGTTTTAGAAAAATGATTCGACTGAATTCCTTCTTTTTAGTAATAATTATACAATATTATAATAATTAAACAAATTTTTGATAATATGAAGAATGCTGAAATAATTGTTCGACATGGCAAAGTAAGTACCGGCGTTGATACTAATAAAAATAGCGGTTTAACTCTATTATTCAATTATTTTAATAAAGTCTGATTATAAGATAGAAAGATATTCTAGAAAAGTCTGCGTTAAACTAAAACATTCTAAATCTTTTTATATGTAATTATAAATTTTTGATTTATGTCACAAAGAAAACATTTTAACTATGTACACTATATACGATAACCATGTGTCTTTGATTATAAGCCACATGTTCTATATATTTTATCAGTGAGTTTAGTCGCCATCGCTGAAATAACTCACAGTATAAAGCAAATAAAAGTTTGTGAATTATTCTTTCACGCAAAAACTACCGATTCGATTGTGATGAAACTTAGTATATAGTAAAGCCACGTGATAGGATAGTTACTTGAGTGAAAACGTGGGGCATGAATGACTATTCAAATATGTTTTACCAATATTTATTAATATACCAGTATGTCTATCAGTTATCTAGTTTCTATAGTACAAGCTTTGCTTAGTTTGGGACTAAATGTTCAGGAATATTCATAAATCAAACAAATTAAAAACAAAAAAAATAGATATATATTAAATCATATATATACGTAAATACACTAATGCACACACACACACACACACACTCACTCACCTAATACTAACAATTAAACATGATGAAACATAGTGTTTACTAGTTCGGAAGTCAGTGGAACAATATAACTTGTAAACAATTATTTTATGTCAAAATAAACTATTTAACTTTTTACTATATTTATTATTTTAAACATGCGATAAAGCTCAGAACTAAAGCAAAAACAATTTTAAAGGACCCGCCGTGACTCTGAAGACAGCAACTGCGACTCGCTCTCCCGCCAAGCCGCCATCAGGATCAGCCATTCGCTGCCCGACCTGCAGACGGAACCACTGAAGGAGGAGTACGTACAGGAGCATAAGGATGCTGCTAAGAAAGTAAGTTTATTTATAAGATTAAAAGGCTGTTAGCGATAAGCTCTGTATATTACAATTTTAATTGTTTTTTTAGTGTCTCATTGTAATCATAGTTTGTTGTCTAAATAGGAGAAAAATTTATTTTAAAATGTTTGTAAAAGATGGAAGGTTTGAAAGGTGAAATTATGAAGAAATTGTGAAAGATATTACATTCGTCAGGACAGTTAGTTGAATAAATTAACTGCAGGGAATAAATAATGGAATTTTGTGCAGTTTGGTTTTAATAGTATTTTTTTTAGCTTAAATTTTACATTACTTTTAATAGTAATGAAATCAAGACGTAGCAATAAAAAGTATCAAACAAATTATTACAATGACTAGGACCTCTCACCCCATAGCTATAATTCCTATTTTCAATATGTAGGATATTAGAAATAAACAATACATGTGACATAATATTCAAATAACTTTTAAATATCGGTAATTTTTAGAGTTCGATACCTAAAAAGTAAATATAACTAAACCTCCGCCTCACTACCTCACCTCCTGTCTATCTGTTTGTCATCAGGTCGTATCTTATTAACTTTGAAAGCTAGAAAGCTGAAATTTTAACAAATATATATTTGTTGCCGATATAACAACAAATACGAAAAGTAAAATAAAAGAAAAGTTTTAACTAGTCCAGGGTACAAAGACCTCTTAGTTATAAGATACAATAACAATAAATCAAAAATAAAATACAATCTTCGTCTAATTAATTCTATTAACAGCAGTAACACGAAATCTCGAATTATCTCTGACATCTATTAAATTATGCCGATGTAACCGACAGTTGTAGATAAATGTGAGTTTTAATTACAGTCATTTAGCACCACGCTGAATGAAATATATTAACTATTTAAATCGCGACTCGAGACTATTCAAGTTATCTTTAGTTTTAAATTGAACTTAAATGGTAATGATCCTTACTTCCTTAACAATATTATAAATGCAAAGGTAACTCTATTTGTACTTGAACTATTGAACCGATGTGGATGAAACTTTGCACCAATGTAGTTTAAGGCCCGAGAGGGACTCATGACCAGGACCAGAGAAATCGAAAGACAATTTCGAAGAATTTTTGCAAATACGTAGTTTACGTTCTAAATTTTTTTGGAAGTTATATTTAATGAATGTTACATGAAAATATTACAAAAACAGTTAAGGAAGAAGTTATAAGTCTGTGCATTTGTATTTCTCTTTTATATGAAAATATTCCAGGAATCATTTTCGGTTAAGAGATACGAGACAGTCCTTAATCTGGATTTTGCATTTTGGAATTTTAATTTATTTTCTTTTGAGCATATTCAATCTTAATCTATATTTATAAAACTCAAAGGTGACTGACTGACGTAGTGATCTATCAACTCACAGCCCAAACCGCTGGACAGATCAGGATAAAATTTGACATGCAAGTAGATGTTATGATATGGCATCCGCTAAGAAAGGATTTTTATGTGCAAAACAGATATACGCGGGTGTAACCGCGGGGCATAGCTAGTACATAAAATATGAACTATAATATTGCAACGAAACATAATATTAAGTGAAAGACGAGACTCCGAAAGGTTACTCGGCGAGCAGAAATACAATTTTTCATTTAAATTGCTATATTTGAATGGGAATTTCAACGTGGGTGCATTATTCATTTCCGTTTACTTTAGAAATTCTTTGTTTACTAATGGAGAATGTAGATATGGTAAGGTTCTTTGATCCAATTTCTCTTTGTGCTTTGAAAGAATTAAGAGATTATACAGTAAGAGCACGGTATGATCCGTCGGTAAGCTTTGTTCTTTTGTATACAGCTGAATATAAATGGTCGTGCCTATCAAAATTAAGATTTATTATCACTGCTATATTATACTGCCTATAATAATTTGATTCCATGATGATTCAACTCAAACAAACTGACAATCTAAAGAAAATTGTTGAAATTATTCGGGGAAATTACAGGGTAAATTTTTGGATTGAATTTGTGATCTTTTAGGGCTAAATCCTAATGAAGAATATTATTCGAGGCCGATTTTGACAAAAAGAACTTTATCATTGGATTTTTGAAGATTTGATTTATTGTGCAAGTAATCGAATCTGTTGATTTTGCGATAAAATAAATATCATGTATTATGGTATCAAAAAAAATTAACCTGCATATTGGCTTTCAAATCAATGTTTTTCAGTCCGTAACAAGCCTATGACGCTTAAACCATAGAACACCACAAGATGTTTATAAGTAAGAAGAAGTCATTAGAAACGAAAAAATTTAAAGTAGATCCTTCTTTCTCGATCTCGTTTAATACGACCATAAATCACAAAGAAATCTTAATATTCGTGGCATACACAAAAGTTTAAATGCCCAATATCTGCCGCCGCTAAACTTTTCGTTATTAAGGTTTCAGGGCAATGTCTTTATAGGAATTTTGACTCCGACATATCTTCTCTGAACACGTTCCTCAGTGTAACTATATAATATTAGTCCGAGCTATTGTTGGCTAAATTTGTTTGTCATGGAGCGTTTGTCTAGCTGGATGGATTTTGGAATCATAAAATTGGCTATCGTGGCAAGTAAGATGAAAATGTTTGTTGGTTTATAAATTCGATATAACTTTATGTTGTAAAAATGTTACGTTGTAAAGTAGTTGCTTTTTAGCTATATGTAACATAATATATAGATTAAGAGTGAATTTAATTTATAAGTCGTGACTATTTTTTAAATCCACTAGCTGTGTCCCGCAATTTCACCCGCATATATATTCCATTTACATGGGATTTCCGGGATATGAAGTATCCTTTCTCGGGTTTCACATTATATACAAAATCTTCCAAATCGGTTCAGTTTAAGTGTGAAGAAGAGACAGAATTACTATCGCCTTTATAATATCAAAGTAAGGATTTCCACATTGCACCATAAGTTGTTCGACACGTTCTAAATTAAAATTTTCTATGAGAATATAAATATTTTTATGATGATGCACCTGAACTAAATATCCACTTTTTCTACCAAAAATACCGCACTTAGTATTCTTGAGAGATGATATTTCCTGTTCTCTATACTTTACGGGTCTTCTACCCTTTGGAAGGCTTACGTGGGGTTAATGGGCCCATATGTAGAATCCCTATAGTGAATTTTAATGTATCTTGGGACAGGCCACACGTTGCCTAATGTTCATAAGTGCACTACAAATATATTTTATATCTACATGACCCAGATTTTTTATTAGAAGACTTTAAGAGCACTTATTACAGGAGTTTTACATATATTTAAAAAATTTGCCCTTTTTTTTATTTTCATAATTCTTGATTATGTTAGCCCATTTTAATGAATTATCTAATAGAATTTATTTAAAAGATAAATATATTTTTTTAATTTTATGTCCAATTTGTAAAGATTAAAATTTTGTTAATGCTTGCAAAAATTTTAATTGTCGTGTATGCCAAATGAAATGAAATATTAAAAAGAAATTCCAATCGACCCCATTCTGTATAAAGTAAATAGTCAAATATAATGTAACTTTATTTTTATGCTAAACTAACCACATCCCACGGTTTCAACTTCGTAACACTTGATCCCGTGGCAACTCCAGGATTAAAAGTATCCCTTCCTTTATGTATACCAAGTCTTATCATAATAGGTTCAGTAGTTTTTGCATGAAAGAAAAAAACATTCATACATCCTCATAAGCTTTCGCATTTATAATATTAGTAGGACTAAAGGAGTAAGTACTTTTCTACTAGTAGAAGACAACCAATTTTATTATTTTAATGAGATATTAAAGCGAAGTATTATTACTTTTTATGAATCATTTAAATATTGAACTTCACAGAATATTATTAAATATGACTATTAGTATAAAATCTAGTGCAATAAAATCCTGAGTTAAAGTGCTTTAAGTTAGAAATGGGATTGCAACTTAGCTCGTAAGCTTCTAAGCTTATAAAGTGTGGCTGTTCGTTTATTTGTTGGAAAGTTTCGAAATATATATTTTTTATTCTGATAATGGAATTAATAGATATTGTACAAAGGTATAAACTTGTAAAATTTCTATTTCACTGATTATAAAACAACATACGTTAATCCTCGAGAAAACAATTTAGAACCAAATAATAACCTACTAATGCGATAGTTTATGAGGATGGATGTATGTACGTTTGTTAGTCTTTCACACAAAAACTACTGAGCCGATTGCGATGAAACTCGTTACAGACATAGGTAAGGATCCAGAATAACACATAGGGTCCTTTTTATTCCGGAATTTCTACGAGATCAGAAGTTATGCGCTTGAAATCTCGGGGCATGGCAAATTTTCTCAAAATTGAATAATTGAATTTTGAAATAAGTATTTAGAATAATGCTATTATAAATTTATGATAGTAGCATCAGCTTTAAAAGTCAAAGTAAACATAAACAAACTTGACAATGAATAGAAGATGCATTTCCAATTCTCGGAACCGAGGTAGACAAGTTCCGCAGAACGTCACCCTTGGAAAATATTGCAAATGAGGTTGCTACGGATATGAAGAAATAATAGTTTGCTATCGAAGTGAAGATGAAAACTATATTGAACTCTATCAAAAGCTCTTAGTATTTAATGATTAGGAAATGGAATTGTAATTATAAACATTATTTTTTTTTAGAATGTAAATGTCTAAAACTTTTCAATTAACGAAAACTATAATAGTAAACTATCTTAAAATCAATCACAGAATAATCGATTATTTATCCAGTTAGTAAACTATGGTCTTTTAGTAACGATAACAGGTTTAAAACGAAAATAGTAAACGAAAATAAAACGATTAATTTACGTCTTTCCTCGAAACAATTTTTCGTGAAAACGCAAAAAATAACGTTGATATTCGCTAAGAAAACAGGCGGTGGAGACGATGTTATTAAAAAATACATTACGACGCAACGACAGGCAAGATTTACAACTTATTGTAGGGTAGATTGAATCCAGCTAAGTAGGTAGGGACCTGGATCGATATTCTGGACATATAATAGGAGACCTTCGGCTTTCGAATGATTTACTATCGTAGACTTTTCCAGAAAGTTTTTAAAGTACGAGTAGATTTTTGACAACAAGGCTTCTTAATTAGGATAGGAAGAGTTTAAAGTTAAGATATTGATGGTCTATTACTTGTGGTCAATGAGGTATTGATAACGATTTTAAATGGGGGGTGGATTGGAATGTCAAACTGATTATTTACACAGCGAATCGTGTAGTATAGGATCTTAAAATCATATATATCATAAAAATAAGATTAGTCCTAAAATTTTTACTGATTAAGTTATAGGCATTTAAGATTATGAGGAATCAAGGCTTGCTTCCACTTCGACGTATATAGTTGTTCATGGTATACTTATATGTATAATATTAAAATATAGAAATGTACGATTTCTGATTTTTAACATAATTTGATGATTCTATTAAAATTTAGTTGAAATTATTAAAACGATTAACATTCATAACAAGTTGTAGTGTTAGATGAAATCTAATTTAAACAAATTATTGACACGTAATTATAGTAAGAATTGGATAGGAAATTGCTGTCAAAATTCAATTATATAAATACACTAATTCAACATGAAATAATCTGTCCTCTGAAGAATACCTACACTAATATTATAAAGAGGAAATCTTTGTAATGAATAAGCGAGGAACACCTAGTATTAAATACTTTTATTGGCTTTCTTTCGCATAAAATCGCAATGAAAAGTATTTTAACGTAAACCAAAATCGTATAAATCAAAGCTTTGATTTGTTGATGTTTACGTAATCCCGGAAAATCAACCTCACTTAAAATGTTTTCTTCGACATTGTAAATCCATTTACGCCAACCGATATATTTTTTCTTTCTTTTTATGATCGAGCAAATATTATATAATAGCGCAATATTTTATATTATGCGTTAATTGCTTGATGTTGCTAAATTCACCGTATATATTCCTGTACGTATAATTTTATAAAAAAAAATTGATCACCATATCAAAATATTACAATGTTAGTCACAAAGAGAAGGTTTACACAAAGTTATTACTCAAAGAATACATTGAGAGCGTAGTTTACTACGCTGATACCTATATTCTGGGCTCGTAACATCATTTAAAAGTATAAAGCAAAAAATCAATCAACATTACGTATTTGAATAATTGTGATTTATTTCTGCAGGTCCTCAGGCAGACGACGCTACCCATAGTTCCAGATCGTCACCAGACCTTCCAAAGGCAGCTGTCCCATCGCTTGGACCTGCCCTCCATCCAATTCAGCATCTGCAGTCTTGAACGAGCTGATTCTTCTATTGGACTTATCAAGGTAAGCTTGTTTGAGTTCCTTTGAACTCGAAACAGTATCTTTTATTTTATTTCATTTCATGCATTCAATTATTATCCAGATTAGAAAAGCTTATGTGGTAGGCGTTAAGATTATTTCTACGCTCAATGTGTTTTTTAACATGTTCACACATTTATATACATAAAATTTAAAGGTCACTGATTGACCGACGGGCATAGTGATCTATCAACGCACAGCTCAAACCGCTACACAGATCGGGCTCAAATTTCGCACGCAGGTAGGCTAGATCAAAACCTATGGGAAGGGGCAAAAAGACATACGTGGGTCCATGGCGGTGGTTCAATGGCGGCGTGATCACGATAGTCGTAGTCAACCATTCCTTATATACACAACAATAATGCACAAGCTAAGATTAAATTCTATTAACATTATATAATTCTCTATAACATAGTAAATAGTAACAGTAGATAAAAAGTGAAACAATCACAAAACAACGCAGTGACCAATGTCTTGGAAGACAAGGGTATGACCGGGGTTTCGAGTTCGGTCCTCCGAAGCCGCGTGTGACGGTAATTAAAATATATTACAACGAAATTGGGTCATTTTCGCCTCAGAATAGATTTAGGAGCTAATTAAGACGATAACTTTGAAGAATGACGACATTAAGACTTTATAAAACAACGAGGTGGTAAAATATGCGCATTTGAATAAACGTATTTTGAACCGATTTCCGAAAAAATGAGAAGAATCTCAATTCAACTTATTTTTTTTATGTATATTATCCGGCATTTATAGTCCGATTTGGATTTTTTTTGCATTCTTAAAAGGAGTGTCTGTGTTGTCCAATAGAAATTTTTGTTAAAGTCTGATGAGGAAGATATTGCAGGAAACTCTTCGAAAATCAACAGAATAAGTTGTGCGGTTAAGTTTTAATGGATGTATATAACCACTAAACTCTAAGTCTGAGACTAAATTGTGCCCAACTTTCATTTGGAGGGTCACTGAAAACGGAAAAATAGAAATCTTTTGCCAAAAATTAGTACCGACTGCCTGACACTAAAAATATAGAATAATTTTAATTTTATTTTTGAAATCTATTCAATTCAATGTCGTTGAAAAATTATGTTAAAATCAAAATAGGTAAACACACCGACTTTGAATAGATTTCAATAGCTTGAATAGATATTTTATGCAGTAAAGATATGCCTTGATGTAATATAAATAGTGTAACATTGCTATTGCAAAAGTAACTTATCAGCTTACTAAAAGACAACTGAAGTTTGTTTTCTAAATATTTATATACCTTAACTTTCTGAAGAGAACTTTGAACTTCTAATTAAAAGATTGTACCGTTTCTTAGTATTTCGAAAACTTTCATGAATGCGGTTTCGTTCACTTTCAAACATAAGATAAGCCTTAAGAAGTACATTGCTTTGTATATTCTTACCTTATTCAACAATATTTCTGTCTATCAAATGTGTTTAATTTATTTTGATAAATATCTAAGATCTATTATTCAAATTGCGTGTTGATTGTTTTGTTAAAAGATACTCTGTCTAAAAGTTTAGACTTCGGGACCGCAACTTGAGACGATATATTGTTCGTTTACATAACAATTCCAATTATTTTGGGGTAACTTAATCATCAGATCCTGTCGTCCCTCATCAGAAGAAAGGCCATCTGGTCCTTAAACTTTAACAGCGTTTCAAAGTTTTAAATTTTAGACACACTTTTATTTAACTACTACTTCATGTCATTCTGATGCCTACGTCATAACATCTACCTGCATGCCAAATATCAGCCCGGTCCGCCCAGCGGTTTGGGCTGTGCGTTGATAGATCACTATGTCAGTCAACCTTTGCTATATAAAGTTAATTATAAGGATAGAAAAACATAATATTTGTTTTTTTTTCTTTGGTTCAAACACTTAATTTTACACTCTAGATTCACGAAACTCAATAAACCTAGGCATTTTATGTAGAAAAGAACGTATTCCTGTAAATAACAGTATTCTATATAAATATGCATTATGCGATTTTAATACACGTATGAAGATGATATTTGATTTGAGTAACAGCCATCAGGCCAGCCAACATCTCCGACAGTCACACGTATATAGGATGTATGTATGGATGTATGTTGTGTTTGTTACACTTTCATGCAAAAACTACTGAACCGTTTATGATAAAATTTGATATACATATAGGTAAGGGTAAGGGTACTTTTAATTTTTAAACCTTTAATTACGGGACCAGAAGTTACGCGGGTGAAACCGCGGGGCGCGGCTAGTAATTATAATTGAAACTTGTTAGAAGTTAAGTAATTTGATATTTCTGTTTTGTATTTATTGTTATCATTTTCTCGAGACCATTAATTTGTGTTATTCCGACAACTTCGACAAGTTGATTAAATAATAACTGTATTACGTAATTTATTATAATTTGAACAGCTAGGCAACAACAAAGATAACACTTTGGAAATTATACTTCGAAATATTTTTATACAAAGTTTTTTAATAATGTGTTTATTGTTTCGTGAGGAGTCCAAATATGTATAAGGATTGATATTAAAATTTATACCTACTGTTAATTTCTAACAAAACTCATACTTGGCACAAGGGTTTTAACAGGTGGTTTTAATGGAAAGAAAATGTTCTTATAAAATACAGAATAATATAAATAATCTGAAATTGCTTCATTATATTGAGGCACAGATAATATAATACTATACTATTGAGGTATAATGCCGATCATATATCTGCGATATATTCCAAATAATTTCACGAAATATATATGAACTCATAAAATTGTCGACGTGACTTCTAGTAAAATTGGAGAGAAATTCTGTGTAAAAATGTCATCCTTTTCCTTTAGAACGAGACTGCAACAGGTTGGCAATTTACTTAATTTATATCATTTCATGAATGTAGCTATCGTCGGTGCAGTTTAAAGGATCAGTTCTGCAGCTGTTACTTATATCCTTACTAATATAATATATGCGTAAGTAACTCTGTTTGTCTGTCTCTTCTTCACACCTAATTCACTGAACCGATTTGAATGGAATTTTGTACAGATTTTGTATGAAATCTGAGTAAGGACATAGGATAGTTTTATCCTGGAAATCCCACAACAGGGAACAGGAGGTAAACACGGACAAAACCACGGGGCACAGCTAGTATTATATTATCGAAATATAAAATACTATAATAAATCTTCAAAATTTAATTGAATATTTAATAATACATCATATTTTCAAATAGCACATGTAACTACAGAAAATGCGTTGTATTGTATTGTATTGATACAATACCTAATGATCGATGGAAGAGTAAAAAGAATTGTAAATACCGATTTCAAACATTTGATATATCAAAATGAGCTTTTAATGATTGAACGAATATAATTTTGTATGTCTTGAAAAGCATTTTTATCAACGCTCTTACATTCTTACAGTCCTTACATGCTTTCTATTAAATACGAGTATATCTTCGTTACTTCTCGAAGCCAGACAGCAATTTTAACACTTCCAGCGGCCCATTGGTTAATGGTTCATCTACTATTCCTCTTATTGTACAACTAGTTTTTGCCCGTGGGTTCGTTCGCGTTAAATTCGGAGTCTATATATCAATAAAATGTATGTTATCACCTAGCTCGTTCAGTAGTTCTAGCGTGATTGACATAGAAACATCCGAATACTCGTATCGAAACTTTCTCATTTTTTAATAGACGAATACGTCTTTCAACTTCAAATAAATATTTTCATTTTTAACATGTTAGTGATAACGGCAAGGTTCACCTCTATGTAATTTGACTCTTCATAACCCAATAACCACAGAACAAAGCAAAGAAAAAATAACCATCAGAGCCGAAGGTGAAACGCAGTGAGCGAGCGCGGTCGGCTGCGTGCGGAGCACAAAGTCGCAGCTAGTGATTTGAAATATCCGCTTCATTTAGCACTTTAAGTAATTTTTCAGCACTAGTTCACCGCTTCCGCGACGCTTTACTTATTGTGTTCAATCTTGGGGAATGTGATAGTGAAATTACACTGAATAGTACGATGGGTTTAAAAATGGGTATAGGGTAGACATTATTTATAAGGGATATTTATTACTATCAAAACGTGGCTTGTAAATTTGTAATATATTAAGTCATTTTCTGATTGTTAGATTATTTTTTTCCAAAACTAGGTCAAATACACAACATCAATAAATAAAAAATGCTCCGACGCACTGTCATTAAAATTTCCATATCCCAATTTTCTTATCAAACGAAGCTAAGAAGACTCTTGATTAAGTCGCCAATACTCTTTCAATTACAGTGCGTTTTCATGTTAGACCCCACTCGAGTATATTTATATACATTCTTATTAACATGTTTATCTTTCCTACTTTCACCGCCCACAGTCTATAAACGGCTCAAGGGATTTCTATCAAACACTCGCATATTTACAAAAAAAAAAAACTTAATTAAAATCACTTAATCCGTTTGGAAGCTTTGATGCCACAGACAGACACACAGACATGCCAAACTTATAACACACCTCTTTTTGCGATGGGGCTTTAAAAATAATGACTTTCAGGAAGTTAAAATGCAGTGAGCGAGCATGTCGGTCATCTGCGTGCGGACTACAAAGTTGTAGGCAATGATTTTAAATATCGTTTAGCACTTTTAAGTAATTTTTCAGCACTGGATTATGGCTTTGGCGACGCAAATGCGAGCAGTCGTAGGGAATGGAAAGTGCTACGGAAATTATGTCGCTAAAGTGTCATAGGTTAAAGGATGCATACTGTGTAAGCTATTATCACCTACACACTATCTATGTTCTTGTTTAATCTACACTAACATTATAAACAGGATAACTTTGTTTT
Source organism: Phoebis sennae (assembly GCA_001586405.1). Lineage (NCBI taxonomy): Eukaryota > Metazoa > Arthropoda > Insecta > Lepidoptera > Pieridae > Phoebis > Phoebis sennae. The sequence continues at coordinate 60,641 of LQNK01000038.1, read as the reverse complement.
GTAACGAATAGGTTCAAAAACTATGGATCGATTTTATAAATTCTTTCACCATTGGAAAGCTACATTATCCTAGAGTAACATTGACTATATATTTAACATTATAGAACGGAAGCGAAGCCGCGCCCATCAGCTAGTTTAATATACACGGAGCCTTGTATATTCATTTAAACAAGAATTCTCATCTAACTTCAAGAAACTTGTGTGATTTCTCCAAACTAATAGATTTACCTTCACAAAACCTTCTATTGAAGCTAGGTTTTTTTTTTAATTTCAACATAAATTCGTTAGATCTGGTTGCTAGTAAATTATATTCATGTAATTAATTAATACCTTTAAGGATTCTCTTTGATAAAATATAAATCGTATTTATTATAACGTAAATGAGAACATTCTAATAAAATGAGACGTTTATCAAATCTCCGCTATATTCAAATACCGTCAATATTAAAAGACCCAACCTAAATGTAAAAGAATTATTAATCACGTTAATGGCTAGGTTTGGTTCATGAGTAATGGAGATAGCATTAAATTAATTTGACTGTTAGATAGTCAAGGGAAAATAGTGTCCTGTAGATTCGCTGTAATTAAACTAATGTAAATTTTCAGTATAAATGTAAGTTTTATTTTGATTTTATATAAAGGTAAATATGATTTACTAGCGCCCTGTGTAACTTCTGATCCCGATACAACTCCGGGATTAAAAGTCTATAATATGGTATTCTGAACCCTTACTTGTATACGAAGTTTCATCGTAATCGGCTCAGGAAGTTTGCGTGAAACAGTAACAAACATACATACATCCATCCTCACATAATTTAGTAGGATATTAGAGGAAAAAAGTGTTTTGTTTGTTGAAAAACGCTGTTCGTGTTGTAATTTTTAGATTCAGAAATACGAATGAAAACGAAAATAACATTTAACCAGAATAAATAATCGTTAAGGAATGAGTTTGCAACAATTCTCTTCCTCGATTTCTTTGTTCGAACACATTAGTAATTACAATCAATCACTGGTTTTATTTCATTAACTGCCTCGTTGGTCTAGTGGTTGCATCTTTGACTACAGATCGAGGGGTCCCGGGTTCGATTCCCGGGTGGGGCCAAAAAAAAATGTTATTAGGATTTCTCTGACAAAGAAATCATAGTAACAGCACTGAGTTTGGAAGATGGCGGTGCTGGAACACCCGTGCCTCGGAGAGCACGTAAAGCCGTCGGTCCTGCGCCTGATCTCTCTCCGGTCGTGTCGGTCTGCCGTCCCATCGGGTTATGAGAGTAAAAGGAAAAGAGAGTGCACCTGTGTTCGCGCGCACACTTGTGCACTATAATATCTCCTGCGCAGCTGGCTAGTCTCTGTTGAGATTGGCCACCATGGCCGGAATCGGTCTGGGGAGCTATTACTATTTATTTCATTAGATAACGGTATTTTATGTATATATACACGATAATTATATTATCTACTCGTGGATAATGTAGCTTTCGAATGGTGAAAGAATTTTTATAAGCGTTCTAGTAGTTTATGAGTCTATTCATTACAAACAAACAATTTTTCCATCTTTATAATAGTTAAATCTTGCTGAAAAACTTGATGAAGTAACTTTTTAACCGACTTACAA
>LQNK01000038.1:37679-54237 GCA_001586405.1 Phoebis sennae | reverse complement strand
GTGCATTGTGAACGAAAAAAACGTAGGTAAAGATACTGCTTTTCTGACTCACCCCGCCTTAATATTAATCTCATGGCTTTTATCCATCTGTCTGCGCCACGGATGATCTGTTCTAGGCTAATGACGCTGCAAAGAAGTAGCTAATTTTTGGTTCTCGTGTCATTGATTCGAAAAGAAGTCAGTTATTCTAATAAAAATGAATCTCTCTGAAGAGCGCTTCCAAAATATTGTATATAATATAATAATAAAATATAATAACTTGCTCCTTTGCTTGCTCTGCCATAAAAAAAAAAATGATTTAATGATAATTAAGATTTATATAATTAATCCGTATTTGTATGAATATTTTTTCATACTATAATGTATGCGACACCATTTTATTGCAACACAGTTTCGTGCACAGGTCTGCTCGCGTGGTTTGGATAATTATATAGGAAATATCGATTGCCGAGTAAAGTACCTATAGTCTTATTCCAGAATCACAGTATCTATGATGAAAACACATACAAAGATCTGTAGATTTTGAAATATGGCGACATACAGACGTAGTTGAAGAACTCTATTTTATGATATAAGAATTTTTACGAATTTTTTGTTCCTATATTATTATTTTTTTGTTAACAGCCGGAACTGTATAAGAATGAACTGGTGCGTCAGTCATCAACAGACAGCGGCGAGTTGGAGTTCTGCGGTAAACTGCACTTCGCTCTCAAATATGATCAGGAGGTTGAGGCTTTGGTGGTAAAGGTAAGAAATATACTTTATACTAGCTACTAGTAGTCGAACGATGATAAAAAAATGTTTATTTGACACATACAACAATAAATACCGTAACTGCGGGTAGAGCGCTGTTTTCCTTACTAGGTTATCATGTAACATGTGCTATGGAATAATAGTCCTTACCTTAAATACATGCCACGTTCTGTTGGAGGTATCTCTAACAGTGCTTTCAAAAATATTTTGTAAAACATTAATAAGTATATATAAATTTATACGAAGCAACTTGTAATTTCAATTTTAAAATGGTTCAATATTAATAGCTAAAATATAGTATTCAGAAAAACAAATTTGCGTGGTATGGGCATGTCATGAGAAGGGAAAAAGTGTAAAACAGGTGTCTAAGGAGATGACGGCTGATAGATCTAATGGGATAAGGACAGGAGAAAGATAGTATTCTGAAAAAGACAGGTCGTTTTGGTGGAACTTTCCACTTATCAGGTCTAAAAAAGCCCCCCTACTCACCAACCAGGCTTATAGATCCATGTAGGGGTATAATAGAAGAAACAGACAAGTTGTTACCCTGCCTCAAACACCTCCCCAAAAATGATCCTAGCTCTTGGAATATTATTTTATCCAATCTTACTCGATTCATTCGGTCTTTATGGTGATATAGCAATGCATAATACCATTAAGCGTAAGAATATCTTTGGCGTTTGGATAAATAACAAGGCGGTGGTCTATCATCTTGTAGTTTTTTGTAACCTTGTGTAGTTTCTTGTTCTGAATTATATGTCCAACTATCATGGTGACTATGTGTATTGTGTAAATAATAATTAATAATAAGATAAACAACTGAATATCAGTCTAATTTTAATGATTTCCTGGTATTTCGTCCCAATAATGATCAGGATAAAGAGATAGTAAGAGGAAGCTACATTAATGAAGATGTACTAATAAGCAAATAATTGATACATAATCATGTCCTTGCTTTAACACATGAATAAATCCAATATTCTATCTATACTAATATTATAAAGAGGAAAGATTTGATTTTTTGTTTGTATTCAATAGGCTCCGAAACTACTGGACTGATTTGGATGAAATTTTGTACAGTGATTCTTTGAAGCCCGAGGAAGGACTAAGAATAGCTTTTATCCCAAAAATCTTACGATAACGGGATATATACGCGGGTGAAACCGTATAGTTCAGTTAGTATGTAATATTGAACATAAAATAAGCAACTATTTACGATAAATGTAATATAAACATTACATATTATTTACCTAGACAATCCCTAAGGAGCTGTGTTGTTAGTCTCGTTGGGTCTTCTATTTTAATAGGAATACTATTTATTATAACAAATACGAAGAAAATATCAGATTATTTTTATAGTTTAACTTTTGACAATTTTTGTTATGAAGACGGAGTAAATATATTTGAGAAGAAAGCAACTTGATAATGGTTCAAAAACTCATTTTATAATGAAGTAATTTAATCAAAACTATGTAAAAAAATTTTTCGATAAATCATTATCAGATAGTCTTAACTGGTAGTCTTTTTCAAAACCGATAGTAAATTAAAAAAGGTTTATTAATTAATGTAAAAATAGTGTAGAAAAAAACTTTAATTCTATATTTTTTAATGCATGCATATCAAATATAATAAGTATTTTTATAAGAGTTTTCGTTTGTTCTATTTTTTTTTAATATTAGTAATGACACAGACAATATAATACTATAAGGATAAGAATTTTATTGATATTTATTAAGTAACTTTTGCGTAGTTTTTAACACAAATTACATTTTATTTATCTATCTAACGAGTTAATGTTAAGTAATGCTTAATATCACAAATTAGAGAATAAAAGGCAGATGGAGTGCGCCGAATACTCTAAAGCAAATACAAAAAACGTTTCTTTAGTTTGACGTAAAATGTTACGAGGGCTTCGTATAAACATACGATACCTAAAAAAATACCGTCTTGTGTTATTATAACATTGTAAAAGTTGTTCCCAAAAGCAAAAATAAGAAGATGGATAATTCTTTTACATGTTATTTGACTTATTCAATTTTTAATCCAATCAATATTTGGTAAAATAACACGCACACAGGTGCACGTTTACATACGAGTAGTCAGCGTCACTCGAGTCTTCGGCACACTCCATCTGCCTTTTATTCTCTAATCCGTGGTTAATTTATATAGACTATTCAATAAAGTGTTATTAAGTTGAAGTGTGGGCGTGTTATAGGCAATACGGAGCTTAACTAGCAATGAAAGTTCCGATAAATAAGTGGATTACACCTCAATCACTTAGTTTTATCGCTTCTATTAATAGTTTGTTTTGATTCTTAGTCTCTTTAGTTATTTTATATAGTTGTGTTGAGCTGAAAATAAAAAGGTCAAAATAAAATTGTTCATTTTTAACAGCCTTCCCAAAAACAAGGAGATTATCAATTCGGGTCGTATTATTATTTTTACTTTTAATCGAAAAGTCGTGTATGAAACCTTAATCCCATTTTTAGGAGGAATAAAAGTATATTATAATATTTACGCGATTTATTTCATTCAAGTTGTAAATTAAAATTGCTAAAAAGAAATAAGACGTAAGTTAAATGGTATATTTCTATTCGGCAACAGTAATATCTAATGCTATCAAAAACATCCTGTAAAAAGAACCAAATTTCGCAGCTCAGTTTTTCTAACGTAAAAAGTTGTGAGATACATGTAATACCAAGTCGGTTAATTTATTAAGTACTAAAGGGACCACCTGTCTTATGTTATTACGTAAATTATTATCATATCAATAATAAAAATCTTTTACGTTTTAAATAAATAGATCGACTTGGCTGCTTTGTATAATAATATTGCTGTTCGTAAATTTTATTAGAAGCCTATGAATGAATGTTTTTTGGTTTTTACGATTATTTTCTGGAAAACTAATCATTTTATCGAAACATACGATTTATCAATATTATTTGTGGCCAATAAATGTTCTCGATAATCTTGGGATTACAGTTCAATCACTTATGTACAGGCTTATTTATACAATGGTTATGAATTTAATGACCTGTGTAGACGAGGCGGAGTGCAATGCACTGAGGTTAGGTTTTACTGTTATGCTGTTTTAATATGAATGTATTTCATATTTTCATAAAAGTTTAATATCATCAACAAGAGCATCTATCTTGTAGTCTCGGAATAAATAATTAAGTAGGTGTATTAGAAATTATTTATGAAAAACGTTTACGATCTTACAAAGTTAAATAGGAAATGTTTTTAATAAATCTATATACTTTATCTAGTAAGTATCATAGTATATTTAACTAGCTTCCACCCGTGAGGATTCGATAAATCCAATAAAACCTTAATAAACATTTTTTTACTTTAACTTTGACTTTGACTTTATGGACGGGGTGTTCTGTAGACCGGGATCTGGGACTATGGAGGACTATGGCCTGCCTTTCAATTTTAAATAATTGTAAATTATGGCAGACGGTTTCTCGCCTACTCGTTAGATGAGCCAGCTCGGGTGTCGAAAGGTATTATTATTATGTTTCTCCATTCATAATTCTCGGGTCACTACCGTAAGGACAGTGCCCGGTCCTTTAGAAGGCTTACGCGGAGGTATAGATCCAACACGCAGAGGCCTTTTTCAATGTCTTATGGGAATTATTTATTATCTTCTGTGCTTGTTGCAGATATTCGAAGCACGCGACCTGCCTATCAAGGACGTCACCGGCAGCAGCGACCCGTACATCAAGGTGTTCCTGCTGCCCGACCGCAAGAAGAAGTTCCAGACCAAGGTGCACCGCAAGAACCTCAACCCGGTCTTCAATGAAACCTTCCTGTTCAGGTACAATGAATTCAAATTTTTCCAAATTTGGCTTTTTTGAAACGTTTTGAAACGTCACATACATATTTTTTATTTACCACCGATTCGGAAGGCACTGTCTACTGTATACTGAGAAGGACCGGTATAAATACTACATATAAAACTCAACGGTGACTATATGACTGACTTTTTTTATTTTTATTTTCATGTCAAAGCAGGCATGCGGGGCATGCAATGACTGACTGACATCGTGATCTTTACATTCTTATTCATTTTAATTCGTCTTCATATTATTATATCTAGAGTTTTTAACGATTCATTAAACAATGATAAACTGTAACTTTAAATAGAATAAAAGGATTGCGATAAAACTTTATCCCATACAAATAAATAGCAGAAATTGTAATCTGCAATTAGAAATCTCTAGAAAGCTCGTTTTACCTGAAGACGATTAAGTTTTCTAGCGTGTCCATTATTGTGATATCGTATAATGGCCACAATTGTCTGAAAGTAGTGAGAACTTTTAACACTATATTATAATCGCGTTTTATATAATTTTATACCTGTGACGCAAATACGTTGTTTTGTTCTTAATATAATTTACTAACATTACTTTTAAATATATTTGAGCATTTTTTAGTAGAGGGGTAGGACTTTTCAATAACGTTCAGTTTTGGATCATGTCCCTCCAAGTGAGAGTTTAAATAGAGGTGACCGTTATATATAGTACTAATCCACCAGGCTGATGTTTCCGAAAACATAATTTAATTCAAAAATCTATAATTTTTTCTTACGTTTTCTTTAATTTTATGAAGAGCCAAATATACTGACAAGATAGACTGACTATGACTGTTATCACACTAGAGAGGTTTCACTTAACTTGTGCACTATAATATCTCCCGCGCAGTTGATTGGTCTCTGCAGAGATTGGCCATGGCCGATATTCGGTCCGGAGGAACGCTTTTTTTCTTTTCTTTTTTTCTCAGACACCACTCCACGTAAAGTTAATTCGCTAACGACCATATTAGCTCCTTTCCTAAGAGAGCAAAACTTTTCTTCATATGAATTTATTTACAAAGTATTATAAATGAAATACAAAAACTTCAAGCTTATTCTTATTTAAAAGGAAATTTGCACCTACATTGAAATATTTTTCTTAAAAGGAAAATGTATAATTAATAATTTATTTGCATGAATCTTTAAGGTTACTAGGTTCTTCTTTTAAAAGTATCTCATACAATTTCGTCCAATATGTCGTATTGAAAATGACTAATGCCACGGCTGGCAACCTAAACAGTAACGCTATTATTATAAGCTTGTCAATAACTGTGTAAATTATCACCGCAACATGATTTTGTTTCCTAATGACGAGCTATTATGTAAGGTTATAGAAATATTTGTATTGATATTTGTAAATAACACATTATAAATCCAGTCAATAATATTTCCTCAAATTCAGTTATAAACACGAAATCCTGGATAACAATTCTTCTTTTAAAAGTATTTCATACAATTAAGATCAAAGTTGTAATTAATACGATAACACTACTCAAAGAGTAAGGGTATAAGTTGCTTTAGTTTGATTATGTGAAAGAACTTTCCAGAAAGATTAGAGTTGTACTGCAAACGGTTGCAATGGCACAGTTAGAAGCTCAAAGAGTAAAGTCGTTATAAGCCTTTAGTGCAGTCATATCACCGCAATAGGATTATAGTCCTAAATGACGAAGTATTGTGTGAGAGAACTTTCCAGAAAGATTAGTTTCGTACTACAGATAGTTGTAATGGAACGGTTAGAAGCTCAAAGGGTTACGTCATTATTAGCCTACTAGCTGTACCCCGCGGTTTCACCCGCGTAACTTCTGATTAAATGGCAACTCCGGGATTAAAAGTAGCCTATATGTTATTCTGAATCCTTATCTATATGTATACCAAGTTTCATCACAATCGGTTCAGTAGTTTTTGCGTGAAAGAGTAACAAACATCCATACATCCATACATCCATACTTACAAACTTTCGCCTTTATAATAGTAGTAGGATAGTGCACTCATATCACTGCTATAGGATTGATCCTAATCTCTCCGGTAGTGTCGTTCTGCCGTCCCATCGGATTATGAGAGTAAAGGAATAGAGAGTGCACTGTGTATTTGCGCATATACTTGTGCACTATAATCTCTCCTGCGTACCTGGTTGAGATTAGCCAATAGGATTATATTCCTAAATGACGAAGTATTATGTGAGAGAACTTTCCAGAAAGATTAGAGTCGTAGTACAAATAGTTGCAATAGCACGGTTAGGAGCTCAAAGAGTAACGTCATTAAAAGCTGCCTTTAGTGCAGTCATAGCCCGCATTAGGTTGATGTTACCTAATGAAAGGACGTTATGAGAGAGAATTTTCCAGAAAGATTTGAAATTTTGCAATAAACACTTTTAAACATTTGTAATATGTAACCTAAGCTACACTTTCAATCCCAGTCTATTTATGATATTGTTTAAATATTACATTAGTGACCATAATCTCACAAAATTGTTAGTAAAGCCGACTATCATTTCGAGTTATTTCTTAAAATAACTATACGTATTGTATACTAAATATAATTATATTATTGATTGACGTAGTGGATGTGATAACGATCTACGGCGCCGAAGGTTGTGGGTTCGATTCCCACGAGTAGAAGATTATAGTGTGATGAACATTGTAATTTTCTACTGTCTAGGTGTTAATCTATCTATTGTATGTATGTATTTACAAAAAAAAAGTTTTTCAGTTATCTAGTTTATCTAAGTTTGGGATTAGATGGCATAGTGTTAAAAATGTCCTGAATATCTATTTATTTTATAAAATATTCTTATTATATCCTTGAATCTATGTACTACGGCTTCTATCTCCCCCAGTGTGCCATATGAAGAGCTTCGGCAACGTTACCTGCAGTTCTCGGTGTACGATTTCGACCGCTTCAGCCGGCACGACCTCATCGGCCACGTGGTGCTCAAGGGGCTGCTGGAATCCGCTGACCTCACGCAGGAGATCGAGTACACTATGAATATCCTCGCCCCACCACAGGTAAGTACTAAGTTATGACGTCATGTGTACTCTAGGAAAAATCAACGTTGTTACAATTTTAGCCGGCATGTGACGTCACTTGTACTCTAGGAAAAATCAACGTTGTCTATAATTTGTTACAGTTTTAGCCGGCATGTTTTCATAGGCCTACTCGAATTACAGTATTTGACGTTTTAATACTGGCTCTTCAGCATCAAGAAAAGAAATGCACTTATCTTTAGCTGTGACAAAAAATTGAATCAATACAACTTCATGTCGTTAGACACTTAGAAACGTCTTAGATTAGTCTATGCTTTCATTATAAGGAGGAAATATTTGATTTTTTTATTGAATAGGCCCCGAAACTACTTAGTCGATTTGATATTTTGTACAGAGATTGTTTTGAAACCCGAGTAAGGGCATGGACAGTTTTTATTCCGAAAATCCTACGGGAAAGGGAGATATACGTGAATGAAAACGCGAAGCTCACCTTGTGGACTAATAAATTAAAACTTATTATTTAAACCCTACATTGTGACTGCCTGGAAGATAGACTATACGATTCGATTATTTCTTATCATAAACAAAAAATATTTCGAGTAAAAAGTTACATCCCCTAAAAAATTTCGTAGTAATTACTTACCAACAAAGAAATGAATATTATAAAAGTCATTAAAGTTTACGTCAAACTTAATAAACTCATCGCTAACTTCTTTGTTTTAAATCTGCTTTATCTCGCTTTTTCGGCAAATCTCTTTTACGAGAAGTTCGTTAGAGTCTAATAATGTATCAGTTTGGTTCCTATAAATAAAATAACAAGGAAAAGTATTAGATAATAATATTAAATTGTTGTTTAACTAAGAGTTATTTTGAGGGCACTGCTCCAAGGTACGCAAATATATTTACTTGTATTAGAGGTCTTTGCACGGGCACAATACTATTTGAACATAGGTAAATATTAGTTGTTGATAGATTCTCAACATTTAAAGATAATTTGGTTAATATTTGTAGAGGTTATAGTGACAGCATAAAAGGACTTTTTTGATTCAGTATCGGTTAATTTCCAATTTCTAAAAAATTAAAGGAATCGTTTTACGTACGGACAGTACAGAATTCTACGAGGCGTAAGTCTAAAGCGTATCTATATCGTGGCTCTAACCAAACTTGGTCCCAATTGATTGATTATAACCGCTCGTTAATGAAAACGATTTGGATCTAATAAAATACACTATACGTCCTTTTATACGTTCCGTCATTTATATGAACCGGGTCTAAGTATTTGGGCATTGGTATCTTTTGAATATTATTGAATCGTTTTACTATCGAAAATACATTTTGATTACTTTTATTAAAAAAAGGTTTAAAATATTTCTTTAAAAATTTACATTTTTACTCGATGAAAAAACGAAAATGTTTATCACCACTCCTACTGATTTCATTTCCGTTCCGAATAAGTAGCTATTAGTATACAAAGTGAAGCGACATTTTGCAATACAAAGCGGCTTACGGGCCGTAACTAGCTCTGTTCTGTTCATATTAAGACGACTAGAAAGTACGCTCGGTAAACAAACTAATGGAGTGCATTTTTCAATTTCATTTTCTCATTATTTTATACTTTGCTTCAAATAAAAAAACAAACTGGCGTAATGCTTTGTTTGGTTGTATTGAATAGGCTCAAAACTACTGGACCGATTTTAAAAATTCTTTCACCATACGAATTATCTACGATTTACATAGGTTATATTTTATAGACTATATATGTATATATATATTATTACATTATGCTATGGAAGCGAAGCCGCGCGGATCAGATAGTAATAAATAAATATTCGGGGACTAGATGGCGTAGTGTACGGCATATAGTCTTCAAACTAATCAAAGCTTTATTATGGATAGACATACTTAAACATTTTTTTTGTACATACATACTTACTAAAGATAATTTAACACCCAGACAGGAGACAATTACATTGTTCATCACATAGTAACTTTCAACTTGAGGGGATCGAACCCACACCCTCCGGCGCAATAGGCCATTACCATATCCACTGCGCCAATCGGGTCGTCAATTCCAACCAGTGGACACTTAGTGTAATGTAATTATCGAATACAATGGAAGCAATAAGTCCCATAATTATTTGAACGTAATTCAATTATTACATCTTGACAATGATTAATTATGTGTATATTACTGTCGATATTGCAAGGATAATGAGCTATCCAGTAGATAACAAAGCGTATAATTAAAATGACAAGAGATTGAGATGGACATTGTTTAATTAATTTTACTCAATGATAGAATATTTAAAATTCTAAAAGGTTATATACCGGTACACTATTTGTTCTAAAAATGATAGGTCGGTCGCCTCAAATAGGTTCTTAGACCTGGGTAAGAGACCACCGACACTTCTTCACTCAAGGAAATAATAATGCTTGCGTATACCCTATCTTGTTTACTAGATATCACGATCAAAGTTTTAATAATCTATTCACTAGTTTATAAGATGAGCATGTTCAAAAAACAACATTTTTAACTTTTCAATAATATGATAAGGAAAGATAATTTCTCAACTAAGCGTTTTATCTAAGCCTATGTAGATAGACCGGCCCTTCTTTTAACCCTTCCGATTCGAAAGTATGCCGACCCCTGGGATAGTACTTAGGCAAACGTATAGTAAAGCAGTTTAGTTACATCTCCATTCTGTATACAAGCCTTTATTCTCCATTGTCACGGGTTTCTTTGAAATGTTGCGTTGTTTGCTGCATAATTGAATGTAAACAGTCGAAAGAGATTCCCAGGAAATCCCTTTTTAACATTTTTCTTAAATATATAGGTATTTAATATGGAAATTTCTTATTCAATTCAAGTGTTTTAAAGGGCTTTCATATATATATATATATATATATATTAATACTTTTCAAATAAATAATATTACTTTTAGAAATAACTAGCCACGCACCGCGGTTTCACCCGCGTAACGTCTCATCCCGTGGCAACTCCGGGATTAAAAGTAGCCTAAAGATTATTCTGAACCCTTATATAATATATTAAATGATTTTATAGAAATGTATGTTTATAATTACGTTAATTCAAAAATATTGATCTTAGAGTAAGTTCATGTTTCGTGATTAAAGATAACAATTATTGATCACCATTACATTATATATAATTCAATGATGATCAAAAATTAGATTCATAAGTAATTATAGTGAACTACGCTATACTATATATTATATGTACATTATTATTTAATTATACACAATTTAGTTTGTTTCGAACACTTTACAGCGAGCGTGGTCATTGGTGACAGAGATGAAAGTTGTATTCATGAGTGTTTCAAAAATTGTGTGTTTCTACCTCCACTTATTTCCACGAAGATGGTATTTCTAAATACCACGTGACCACGCTCGCTGTAAAGTGTTCGATACAAACTTAATTTAAAATCCTTTAAAAAGTATTTGTCCGTTAAGTTGAGTATTCATTCAGTATTTGAACATACGCTAGAAACAAAAAAGCAATGCTTCAATAAAACACGATAAAACAATTTATTCTCCAACTTGTACACCCGAATGGAAAAGTTTTTACAATTAGCAATTCAAATAGCCATTACAAGTTGTTTATTCGAAAACACAATACTATGAAAACTTAACAAGAATTATTCTAAACGAAATCTCTCAATACTATAAAACTGAGTTCAAACTTCAAACGTAAATAGTATTAATATTTAGAAGGTAGATTTACAATTTGTATTTTTTATTATATTTTTTTATTGGAAACAGTACAGCGACATCCACAATATGTATATAAAATGTAATCTTACTAGCTAGATATACATGGAGATGTCTCCTAAAAATGTTTTAATGAGAACATACACTTTAGGTTATACAAATACATAGCAGAATAACAAAAACCAGCGAGAAAAATACTTATAAATAGTAGAAAAGTAATGATTGATAGTAAAATGGAATTCTTGGAAACTTTCTTTTAATTAATGTCCTAAATCTGAAACAGTAGGTACCTTAAACTAATTACTGCAATCAAGTGGGCCGAATAAATTACCTTGAGAAATGCAAGCGTTCTTTCTAAAAATTCCGGATTTCGGATTGAAAAACTATTAGATATTCATGAAATAACAAGGATTGCTATAATTATAAATTATAATAGAAATGAAGCAAGCGTTATAAGAGGGTTACCGCATAATTCAAAAAAATATTTCTAATTTAACTTGTACATTAAAACAGTTTTCAATAAAGATTTATTATTATTATTATTAATTATGATAATCTTTTTTCTACACTACTACGAAAGTAATACTGTAGGGTGTTAGTTGTCAAATAAATGCAAAAATTAAACTATTAGAAATATACATATCCAATTATATAACTGGTAATGAAAATCGAATAAGCACTCCAAAATTGAGCACGAATTGTCGATTCTGTCAAAACTATTTGCGAATTTTTTTTCTGTTTGTCTGTTTATCTGTTTGTATGTGCGTCGATCGCGTCATAACCACTGGGCAGATTTTTATAAAATTTCACATGCTGATAGACCAATATTAGGTGCAACTTATAGGTTTCATTTTATTTACAAGAAATATTTTTAGGGTGGCTCTACATGTAAACGGAGGGTAAAAAAATAAATTCGCGAATACATAATTGATTGAGGTTTCATTGGAAAGGTCTTTAAGAGATCTCTGTGAGATTTTGGTCAAACCTATTTCCATAGAAAATTATTAAAAAAAACTATAGACATGCGCATATATCACTGGTCGTTCGATCGTAATTTTTTTAAACTTTTGTTGTGCTCCTCTAAAATTACAGAAATTAGTAGCCCATGCGTGCGAAACCGCAGGCAGAAAGCTAGTAGTAAAATATGATTGAACCTTATTATAGAAATAAATATCAATTAATGAAGTTTTACTTTCTTTTTTTATTTTTATAAGACAGACAATTGTAATTATATTATTCAATCAAATACAGAGTACTTCCTGTAAGATTGAAATCGATAACGATTATGCACCTAGTATTTTCTTTGTAAAACTAACCAACGTTAAAGTATAATTTACTAGATTACTTTAGCGTAGCCGCGGAGGAGAATCATAAATATATTTTGGCATAAATTAATTAATTATAAGGATCATTTTATTTAACCTATAAATTAATTTTAACAGGAAAAGAAAGACCTGGGCGAGTTGATGCTGTCGCTGTGCTATCTTCCAACCGCTGGTCGTCTCACCGTCACCGTTATAAAGGGGAGGAATCTTAAGGCTATGGATATTAACGGCTCCTCTGGTACGTAAACTTTATTTTTTTTTTATTTTATGCATACGTTTATTTATTTCTCTTTTATATTACATTGTATCATTGTAAAGCTTAAAATTTTATGTAATAGTGTATAGGGTAACCACCCGAACCTTGTTTACGCTTCAAATTAAATGACACCTTTTATCGTAAAATTGATTATAAACTGAATATAGATTTTTAACAACATTTACTGCATTTTTCAAATACAAATAAACTTCATTCACATTGGAGACTTACGTCTTATCAGCAGTCTGAAATAAAAAAAAACTAACAAGCCTCGTTAAAACGAGGAAGCCTGAAATACGCACTCGCTCATTAATAAAAATCAATAAGGGTAACAGGTGTAAAATATATCCTCCCGATCCCAAAAAGAGAAAATTCGAATTCACACAATTCAGAACTTCAATATAGAAAAAGTTTTTCTTCCTAATTTAAGTTCATAACAAGACATTTCCCTGACGACAACTTTACTTCCTAATTAATTACGAAACATATATTGATAGGTAAAATTATAATTTACATTCTATTCGACTTTAATGTTAATTTTTTCTCAACGTCCCACACATATTACTAAATGTCCCTCAATATAAAATAGTATGTAAAAACGCGAATATGCATTTGGTAAGTTTCCAGAGGTATCGATCAATCATCGTCCCATTTCTTACAGAAACGCGTCTAATATTACAATAGCAGTGACGTTGATAAAGGAAAGTGTTAAGCCTTTGTTATCGTGTTTCTAACGATAACACGTCTGTGAAAAATGTATGGATTGTTGTTTGGGGATTTGTACAATTTGGTTTTGGTTAGTTTTTAATGTTCTTTTCGTTTGTTTTCGCTTGCAGTTTCAGTATTTACTAACACAATTCAAACATCTTAACATTTAAATCTCTCTGTAGCGTTCTTTAGAAATTATTGCTTCATAAGGCAGTTTCTATAAACTGTTCATTTTTTGATAAATTTGTTTGTCATCTAGTGTTAGTATGTGTGTGATAATATCAAGAAGCTAATTAAATGTTATTGTAATTGAATTGTTTTCTTTCAGAAATGCATTGGGAAAAAAATTATATTATCTCTTATTTGTTAAAATACATATTATCCTCTATTTTGAAACAATGAACTTTCATAGTAACTCGACTTTAAAGTAATTGAGAAAAAAGTACTACAGAAATAATAGTGTATGGGACTTTTACCGTTAAATGTAAAGAACAAATTGTAAATTGATATTTGGATATTTGTAGGTCTTTTGAAATACATTGATTTTGCCATACAAGTGTTCGTATAACAGCTTTTTGTATGTGTTGTATTTTTATTTTTTCTGAAGTGCATAAAAAATATCTATCCATGTGAAGTGTGAAGTGCTTCCCTTCATTGTAATTCCTTTCATACGTTAGGAATGCATACAGGAAAGTAAACAACATTATTTCCTATTTGTTAAAATACATATCCACTACTTTGAAACAATTAACTTTCGTCGTAACTCGAAGAAATTACGAGTTGGGGATGGGTTGCGCAAACTTTAAGTAATTGAGGAAAAGGGCACCGAAATACTAGCGAGGGACGTTTGCCTTATGGAAACGAATTGTAAGGGATTTTGTTAGGTCCATCGAAATACATCGATACCTTATGTTATCAAGGTCATACTATCATAGTATTTTCTTGTGTTTGTTTTAATTACGATTACTTTTCATATTGAATAAAAATATTTGTTAAGGAGTTTTAAAAGACTCGATGTTTCGAACACTTTACAGAGAGCACCACGCTCTCTTTAGAGTATGATTGATATGCTATAATCTCTTATAGATAATCTAGAAAGAATAGCATAGTCAAATAAATGCCATATACCTATTAGCTTTTTTTTTAATTTTCCTACATGTGAATTTGGATATCCCTAGTTAAGGTTATATACTATGTACTATGGTCACTTATAAATGGATGTGCATACGCCATGTTTGATTGTACTGTACCATAGACGTAACTTTGTTATGTATCAGTCCTTTTGTGATTCTTAATAAATAAGTAAATAAAAAATAGTGACAATCTGCATAAAATATATATTACCCCAGTAAAGTTTTACCTCTGTAAATTATTATATCTGCTTTTTACTGAAACTAATTATTTATTACCTCCGTGAAGTTTTTCTTCAACCGTATTATCGTTTTGTTACCAATTTGAAATCCATAACATTAGTCCTTTGGGACTTTACTCCGATCAATCAATTGGCTCTAGGAAAAAACCGTTTATCGCTGTTCAATAAACAACAACTTGAATGTATGCAGATCATATAGAAATAACTTAAGAGTATTAAACCCAAGAAATTATTATCGTTTTCTTATGTTTTATTTTTTATTAGTTACGGAGAAGAAGCAATTTTATTTCTTTTTAAAGTACACTAATTAAAAGTAGCTCTAGAAAAATTTTGTAAAAAAGATGATTAATATATATCTTCTTTAATTATTTGCATATTTCTTGAGTTAAGTAATTGCTGAATTAATTATTAAAAAACATGTTTCTTGCATACATATTTACAGGATGTAGGGTAAAGAGTGGATAATATGGATGCAGATAGAAAAAGTTGTGATGTTTACTGATATGACGGACAGAAAAATCCACTCTTTAGGCTACTCCCTGTATAAGCAGAAAATAAGAATTACCAGAAGATAACAACTTCTAATTCTTTTAGTCAAACACGATCACATTTCTCAAAACCAGTACACTTCACAATTTCGGTATATCTTAATCATATTTGAAACTAGAAATAACTGAACTCGTAAATGCGTTGCAGATTGGAAATTTAATGTATTTTTAAGCACCAATGTTAATATTATATTTACTTTTATTCCTTTTAGTTGCAAACACGATCACATTTCTCAGACACTTCACAATTTCGGTATATCTTACAAAGCATTCCAAGTTTACTCAACACTGAAACAGTCTCCTGTTTACTTTGCCGTACGAAGTTTATCTTTTAAAGTCGAAAATTAGATATACGGAAAAGTTTCGCTAACATCAAATTGTGTACCGTGACCTACTTCGTACGGGGAGTAAACATCGTCTCATAGCAGCGAGTCTCGGATATCTGAGACCTTCGTCAAGGTTGGCTGGGATTAAGGAGTAGTGAATTTAATATACCTTTTTGATAATACGAAATATTACTAACAGCGTTCTTATGTTTATAAGAATTCATGGTCTCCCTGTAGTCTTTGTTTCTTGATATACGAGTGTGAAATAGAGTAGTGTGTGTAATTTATTTTAATATTTAATGTATTTTTAAGCATCAATATAAATGTGCTCCATCTAAACTTTTACTGGGATAAATTAAAAAATACACCACATTTTTGGGCGGGCGAAGCGAGGTCTCAAAAGCGTGATGGTCGAGTGATTGTATGTTTGTATGTAAATATGAATAAGTTGCCCGACGATAACTAGAGTATCGTTTATCCGATCTTGATAAAATTTCGCAGGCGAATAGTTAAGACAAGGGAAAGTCTCGAATTAGAAGTTAAGCGAAATCGATCGATCGGTTAAAAAAATAGGGAGGGTCAAATAGGCGATTTTCATAATAATATAGCCGAATGTGGTAACTAATTAAATGTCTTGATTTATACATTACATCGAGGTCTAGTTCGGAGCGAACAACTAGTATTTTAATAAGGCATTATAT
>LQNK01000038.1:0-27902 GCA_001586405.1 Phoebis sennae | reverse complement strand
AGGATCTGAATTCACGTAAGTGACTTAAGAACGTGAATTTCTTAACTTATGTCATTTCAGAGAACTCTCCTCTTCTAAGCTATATGAAGCTGTAGTTCTCTTACAAAATACCTCTTATTTTCTAAGATATATTTTAAAATTTTCTGTCTCTTACAGATGAAGAGATGAACAGATGAACGAAGTCGGAAATTTCCCATGGAATTGAGGACATCAGGTACTCTCGCGATGCCAAAGATTTTTATGTAGACGATAGAAACGGTTGTATGTCCATTTACTGTAGTCGAAGTGATAGTAGAACAATGTATATTTTAGAGCGTTCGAGTAGAAAATGAATTTATTCCTTAGATTTTTATGTGTACCCGCATATTTTGGTGTATGTAGTTCTGTGTTAGATGTACAATCATTGCCATCATCGTTTTTCTACGCTGTCGGTTGTTTTCGGTTGGAATAACTCCTTTTTATAAGTCGAATGAAAGTTCTGGACAAAAATGCCCACAATATTTTTCATCAAAAAATTATTCGTAAAATATGTATGTTCAATATCAAATAATTAAGAATGAAAATGTCTACAAAGTACAATCCTCTAAAAGAATTTAAGAGTTATTCCACGTTTTCCTTGAACTTTTACATATCTTTTAAACCTTTCTATCGACTTTGTAACTCTTTACACGTAACGCACACTTCAATTCAAGACTTGTCATGTACATATATCTTTAACATAGATATTACAATTGTTGTCTATTACTTAACATAGTGTATAGTAACATAATTATCATTATAATCATATCAGATATTATAAAGTAAGAAACATAAAAATCTAATTGTTTACTACGTAGCGATTTTTTTCCTTCCGCACAAATGTTGTCTGTAAGAAACCGCCGAAGCGAGTAGATCTTCATTTCTAGAATACGCTAAAGAATTCGTGAATGTTTGACATTCTTTTAACGTCTGACAATAAGTAGATGGATTTTTGCAAATTAAAAAATGTATTTTTTGTTACCTTAGCTGCGCCGTTGTAAACGACATGAATGCAAATAAAGCTTTAAATATACTTATATATTTACTATAATACTCAAAATATTGTAAGGTAATGTATAAATGTATCTATCTACTATTTACTAATTATTGTCACATAAATGAGTATTAAGCCTCTCTACACATCGGCGGATGAGGTTCGCGGACGTGAAGACGCGGTAATATGTCTATCCGTAGACAGCCGTAGTAGGTAATTTCCGTCTGCCGATGCATCCGCCATCCAGCGACAGATGAAGTTCGCGTATGCGCCTGCCGATGTGTAGAGGGGGCCTTTTAAACAGTAGAACAGACAAAAACTCTTAGCTACGGGTTGCGGTTTTTACTTAATTCATTATTTTTCAATGATTACATATTAGTACAGAGTAACTTTTAATATTTAGATTGGAATCATAATATATCTAGTAACATAAAATAAAACTGTTAAAATATAAAAATTTTATGTCTATGTTTTAAAAATGAAGATGAATAAAATTATATGTATATTGATGGATAGTCTAGTGTCTTTTACAGTAGCATTTATAAAAATCTAATCTAAAAATAATATTAAGGATAATTATTTCTTAACTTAATCATAATGCCAACTCTATTAGCGGTTTATGTTACTTTAGAATAAAACAATGATATTAGTATAATACCCAGATATGTATTCTTCCTTAATATGATATTAATATATATTAATATCTTCACGTCTTACCGAATTTTATGCATTTCAAAACTAAGCGGAACGGTAAAATAATTATTAAAACTAGACAAAAAAAAACATAATTTTTAGCGCAAACATGCTCGTTCTTTACACTTTCGCATAGTGTTTTTAAAAAGAAATCATGGCTAAAAATAATAAAGGCTTATAAAAAGTTTTTCTAACACGACCAACATTCTTCCCAAGTCTTGTTGGGACTTTTTTCATAAAAAAAATCCAATTCATTTCTTTATTTCTTATTTAGGCCGGCCACACACATGCTGAATTTTCATAATCTGTTTTAGTTCAAAATAGGCCAAGCCTCTTTATCTCCTTTATTTACGGAATAGTAAGATTTACGAGTCAACATTTCTATAACAGTTAACCATAATGCCAAATAAACAAATAAACATAAAATGGTACCAAATTAATGCTACCCAAGTTTAAAAATTTAAACTATGATTCGTAACCAATAAATAATAACAAGACAGTCAATATTTATTAATAAACATATCATGAACTTTATGATCAAGTAATATCAAAGTTGGTATAATCCGAAATAATTTAATTACTAGGCCGCAGGAATTTAACATCAATATTAGTTTTGGCCCTTAAAGGTGACCTAATTAATAGCTTTGTTTATAGTTACCGATAAATTCACAACAGTATAATTATAATATGGAATATGTGGAATTTTCTAGATTTAAATTTTGTTTTTTAAGTTTTGACGAATGAAATAATTAGATATTCTGGGGTCGTTGGATGTATTTGGCAATTAAGTTTAATTTTGTATTGAAAATCGTGTGTCATTTTTAATGCAAACATACTTATAGGATTATCCAAACCTACTTTCCTATAGAACATTTTTTTGGAGGCAGGCTTATTGTAAACTAGTGTTAACTTGTTTTTGGTCAAACCTTTTCAAGCCTGTGTTTTTGTTATTATAGGCACGTAAAATCGTTAATAGAATATCAGAAAAATTCCTAGTTGATAAATTTCAGAACAAGTTTCACATATATCATTAGGATGAAAGATTCCCTTAACCATAAAGCTTGTATTTTCTATTTCAATATAAACATGTTTAATACAATAGATGGGCAAATGTTAAGATGTATTTCCTTGTGTTTGTTTTAACGCGAGTACTTTTCATATTAAATAAAATACTTTTTAAAGGATTTTAAATGCGGTTTATTATACAAAATAATAATTGCGAGCGAGTTTCGACGACGCCTCAGGGAATGCTCCTAGCTCAAATATATAAATAACCTGTAATGTTATATTGGTTCATATTAATGGCCGGCGAAGAAAAGATCGTCCCACTGCTGCCTGGAAAATGTTAACGGACTTTTCCATATTCAATCGCCGAACTAAAAAACATTGGATTATCGTGGCAAGAAACGAAATAATTGGCACAAGATCGGCAAAAGTGGAAGAAATTTACTGAGGCCCTATGCTCCACGAAGAGTTAAAGGAATAATCAATGGTTATATAACATATACATAATAACCTTACCTAAAGTGTTCGAATCGGGTTAATAACGTTTCGAACACTTTACAGCGAGCGTGGTCACGGGTGACCGCGTCGTCGAACGTCGTGTTAATAAACATGTAAAATAATGTAACCGGGTTTAAAATGATTTAAAAAGTATTTTAATTAATATATTAAGTAATTATTTTTGTACGGGACTTAATACTTCGTTATTCCTGAAGTCTATACTGTAACTGTCTAGATGTAAGAGATTATACTGATTTATGAATAAAATGTTGATATTTTTATTTGGTGTTTTATTTACATTATAAATTGATTTTAAAATATTGCCCTTCTAATAAATGAATGAATGAACACACTTTAACGTACACAATAAAGGTTAGATACCAAATGAACATGCACAAATGGCGGCCTCATAGCTATAGAGCCATCTCTTCCAGGCAATCATTTACAAAAAGAAACATAGATAAATACAAATTTGACAGTAAGTTGTGCAATAAACCACTCATATTGTCGTCGATCACGCTCGTAAAAGCGTGTAACACATCTAAGGCTCGGTTCCTATAAACGACGGTAAGTCATAATATAACAGATACGAATCGTTCTCATTAACGAGCGGTTATGATCAACCAATCCGAGCCAAGTTTTGGTGGTTATGTTAACACCACATTTATTATAGTTACGCTCTAGACTTACGCATGATGTAAAAAATCCTTTCACGCTTAGAAGGCTGCATATTCGCCGCGGTTTCACCCGCGTAGATATCCCTTTCCCGTAGGATTTTCGGCGCAAAAATTTTATGTCATTCCTGGGGTTTCAAAGTACGTCTATACAAAATTTCATCCAAATCGGTCCTGTAGCCTGTAGTGTCGGAGCCTATTCAATACAAATAAACAAACAATACTCTTTATAATATTAGCAGAGATAGTATAGAATATAGACGATACAAAGCCGCGGGGAACAGCTAGTGTTTAATATTCCAGCATTACATTAAAACGTCTACATTATCTTTTCAAATGTTACCACAAACCACTGAAGAGATGCTTTAATAAAAGCAAAACCGTGAAAGACAGTTTTGTATTCAAAGGATATTAAAAGTCTCCTTTATCACAAACGTCAAGGACCGAAGTATTCAATTTCATTGAAGCAACTGAAGGATTCCGCTGAACATTTGAAAAATCAATAGATTTTCATTTACGAACTGCAGGTTCAATTCTGATGCACGGTCGTGTCTCAAAGATATTCGAAATTAATATCTGAGCTCAATAACTTCGATGAGACGTGGTCAAATCATTATTGCAAGGTGCAGACGGAATTTAATAGTTTAGCCAATACTTCTTATTTATTTCTTGAGAGACCTTTGTCTTTTGTTTAGAGTTAGAGAATTATTTATAGTTAACTAGCCGTCTGTGGCTAAGATATATGATAATAGCCTATGTCATCTTCGATTTGTGGTTACAGAACCTATTAAATTCAAACAAACAAACAAACCAGTTTCCTCTTTATATTAGGGTAGAAAAGTTAAAAGCATAGTTTTCCTCTCCTTCTATGTAATTTTATAAATGCGAACTATTTTGTATGTCTGTCTGTCTCTTTTCACACCTAAACCACTAAACCGATTTGGATGGAATTTTGTACAATTATTGTATCAAACCCGTAAGAGGAAGATATACGCAGGTGAATCCGCGGGGCACAGTCAGTAGGTTTATTTATGATTATGATATGATTTTGTGTATGATATGAATTTGCTTATGATATGAGTTTGTTCATAATAAAACGATAAAATACCACATTTGCAAAGTTGTGGATATACGCTAGGTTGTTACATATTATGTAATAACCGTCTCGTTATTTTAGTGGTAAGCACGCAATCATTTAACAAAAGGTCCTGAGTAAGATTCCGACGACGTGAACAATATAAGGTTAACAGGTAAGGTACACACATATAAGAATTCGATCTAAAACCTATAAAACAGTTGTAGATACTTTGTACCTTACTTAACGCAAGAATGGCGTTTTACTGTCCTACATCTTCTATATACATCCAACTTATGTATGACTGCCTCGTTGGTCTAGTGGCTGTATCTTTGACTAAAGATCGAAAGGGTCTCGGGTTCGAATCTCGGATGGGGCTAAAATGTTATTGGGATTTTTCTGACAAAGAAATCTCATAAATAGTCCTAAGACTCGAGCACTGCCTCTGAGAGCACGCAAAGCCGTTGGTCCTGCGTCTAATCTCTCTCCGGTCGTGCCGGACTGCCGTCCCATCGGGTTATGAGAGTACACCTGTTCGCGCGTACACTTGTGCATTATAATATCTCCTGCGCAGTTGGTAAGTCTCTGTTGAGATTAGAACTGGAATTTACATCCAATATTTAGGTAAATGAGAACAGGCAAATACTAAAAGGAACACGTGTAAAAACAAGATTTTCATTAAAATGTTTAGCGATGAACAAGTCGTGTACACAAAGGAACTAAACAATATTCTCTTTGATATTTAAGCTTTATTAAAGGCAATGAAGACGTTAGTTGTGACACACTTTTATTATAAAATGCTTTAGGGAATATCACGTCAAATCTCTATTACATTTCACTATAAAAGCTTGTTGTTTTCCTCATAATTTTTTTCTCTTTTCACCATTATTGGTATGACCAGTATTCATAGGCAACGGATACACTTATTACGGCTTACAATAAAAGTAACTGAATCCACTTTCAGTCGATCTTTTCTGTAACCAAAAAAAAATGGGAGTTTGTCTCTAAAGACAAATAAAGAGAAGAAGATAATAAACTCATGGACGGCCATTTAATGTATTTTTAATAGTTTCAATTACAAAAGCATAATCGAATTTAAACTGAATGGAATTGAAAAATTACCGCCTGATCCCAGTGAATTAACAAAATTGATACGTATTTAGTATTGAAAGGAGAACGAAATATAAAAGGGTCTGATAATAAAGACCCAGGTGCTTAGACTCGGTTCTTCATGACGATGCAGGTACGAAGTATTGTATAATTTTGTATTACATCATTGTTAGACTTATACCCAGTTCCTATAAAAATATACGAGTCGTTTTACTAACGGATAGTACACTACCCTACTAGGCGTGAGTCTAAAGCGTATCTACAATAAACGTGGCGTTAACATAACTACCAAGACTTGGTTCCGATTGATTGATTATAACCGCACGTTAATGAAAACGCCCTTAGAGCACGTAAAGATGTCGTAGGACGGAAGCATTTCTAAATGTTCAAAATGTATCCCCGTGTACATGGGGGAAAATAAAAGGATAACTATATGACTATATCGCTGATAGCTCTTTCTTTAGGGATAAGTAGGTGCTCAACTTTATGTGCTCTGCCAGACTGAAAGATATTTTTACATGTTACATAACATTTATTTGTAACGCTAATGAAAAACTGAATCAACGAGGTGGAGGTATTTACGCGTAGTTATTTCTCTTGTCTGGTCTCTATTGATATATATTATTGAGCAGCAGTTTATTAAATAGGCTGAAATTTATTATTATTACTGAATATTAATTAAATTAAGAAGAAGAAGCTAAGATTACTTGCATGACATTGAAATTATGAATCTTATTACAAGAAGAGACAGATTATGTCTGTCTCTTCTTCGAGCCTAAGCTGAACTGATGAAATTTTGTACAGATATTGTTTGTATATGTAAGAATTATAATACAATTTGCTTAAAAAATCGATGTTTAAATTTTACTTTTAAATACTTCGATACATTTTTTAATCTCAATGTTTTAAACGGATTTTATTACGTAGTCAAATCTAGAATATTCTTAGAAAATTATAAGATTCTTCATAATTCAATTGATGAATTCAGCATTAACCCTAGTTACAATAGTAATTGTATTAAGCACTTTTCCGAGGAATATAATCTTTTTGCTCATAATTTTTACGCCCATTATGTGATTAAATCTTTGGAAGTTTCCAAACTCCATTATTCAGATCACCTTTAGATAGTATCAGATATCACGAATGACCGCTTTTAGGGGTCTGTATTACGAAACTCTTGTTAACAAAAAAATATTAGTTTTCTTACATTGTGGTTTGCAACTCAATTTTAAGACGCTCGACTTAGATGTTCAATGGAAGAATATTTTTATTCATGTAAACTTTTTACAAAGGGCTTATGAATACCTAGTCAATTTTAATTTAGCAACGGAAAGTCGATTCTATCGAGAAGATAATAACAAGAAACTACATATATGTGTAGTTACCATCGCTTTCAATCTAATAAAGCGAGAAATTGTTAGTGTAAATTAATTTTATGCATTCTAAAACTCAAGCATTTGTCGAGTGATAGGATTTGTGGCGATTATGTCAAAATGGATAAACAGTAGTCGGGTATATAGGGAAGGGACATTCTTTTTCTTGATGGAAGGATTGCTCAGCTTTATCCATCATACCAGGCTGTAACTAAACACGAGATTATATCGAAACTTTGTTATTTAAACAGATCTAAACGTTAACTTTATGATGATGAATAATTTCGACCCTTTGAACGTTGTATACAATTTACAAATTGAACTCACAAAGCGCTGATTTACCAATTGCGAATCGAAATCATTTCAACTAATTAATGTTTGAATCAGTAGGAAAGTGGATAATTTTATTAATCATAATATATGAATTACGATTTAAATTTCAAAATGTACCTTACACTTTATTTTCTTTATAAAATAAATAATTGAACAATATTTGGTTCCTAACAACCGGCCTGTATTTGACGTCTGTATATGATCATTAATCTAAGACGTGCTGTTTTTTTATATCAGCAGTACATAAGAAAACAGCACGTCTAAAATCCTGTTTATTATGTATGCTATGAAATTAATGAATGCTTGAAAGAAATTCAAGAGAAATAAAAATAGGACATACAAATATAATCGGAAGCCGTCCCTCAAACGTTTGTTTGAGGGATGGGAGGGGTAAGTATGTTTATACTTACCCATTTTTTTGCCAGAGCTATTTTTATTTTAACACCTGAATCTCACGAGAAACCGTAAGGTATTCCTTTCTAAGATTTTATCGTGGATGTATAATACCATACTAAAGTATTAAATCGAATGACTTTTTTATTTGAATCATGTAGAATAAACAATACGACTCAAACATAATCGGAACCCATTCCTCAAAGAAACATACTTGGCTACTTTTTTGGCCGCGCTATTTTCTTCCAACGACGTCTATTTCGGCCCTAATGAACTGCTTTGACACCTGAGTCTAACAAGAAGCGGTAACGTGATCGTTATCGTCTCATGAAAGTCAAATAGCTGTGTTTTTGGAAGACATTAATGATAAGATACGGTAAGTTTTATAAGTATTTGGCCAAAAATGAACGGCATATTTTGCTGCTTGTACTGAAATACATTTTTTGGTAAGATATTGAAATTTAGTTTTTTCTCGCTATGAATTTTATGGTAAAGGGCATTTAGTATCAGTTTGTTAGCTTAATGAACCCAGAAGAGATCAAAAAAGGATTTTTTTTGATCTCTTCTGGGTTCTAAAGTATTACCTATCGTGGATAAGGGTATTCCTAATGTGGGTTGATATGAAAACAGTCTAAGAGGCCCAAAATAACTGTAAAATACAAGTTACCTCATGCTTAAAATGTCTTAAAATAGATTTCTTAACGCCTACGACCTAAGCCCTTTATAATTAACTTAGATAAATATCCCAACTTCTGTTTGAGTTATCACTAAATTTGTTCGTAACCAACCTTGAACAAATTATTTTAAAAATAGAAGAAGTATAGGCCTGGATTCAGTATTAAAATAAATTTTCATTTCTTACGAATAACATCTTTATTTTCTTAAAAGTCAAAAATAAAACAATTTTAAACGAAAAAATATCGAATTATCCCTCAAAATTCAAGAGTATTTACAAATTTTATACTTCAGCTGTGTTTTTCCTTTACATTTTACGAGGCCATTCTATAAATAATTAAGCACGGTTATTTGCACCCACGCAGGGACCAAGAATGCCAAGGACCTGATAAATAGGTCAGGGATGAATGAGTATCTTCCACAGTGACCTTGAATACGAACCTTTGAGGTCCTTTCAGCCCCCATGCGTTAAACAAACCTTTGAGGATAATTTGCTTTGTCGTATGCACTTATTTGATTCTAGGCGTTTAATTTGTTAGCTTGCTTGAATAAAAATAGATCTTTTACAGAAGAAATAGGTCAGGGATGCGAAAATTCGAGAAAGCGATTACGAATACACTTTATGTGATTGTGATCTTTGAGGTCCTAGAAGCTTATGGGTAAAAGAAAACTTTCATTTGCTTGGACATAAGGATTTTATACTTGACTCTAAGAGTAGGTACTCTACACTATTAATATACTTGATCCTTCAACGTGTTTTATTTTCGATTCAATACTTTTTTGTAACATATACTGAAAAATTAATTATCATTAGATTCATCATATTGTTTACTTTTTTCAGGAAACATATGCATCATTTCAGTTTGAACAAATCTCCCCCACTAAAGTTACTCAGTATAATAAAAATGTGTTTTTTATTATATTGAATCAACTAACACTTACCTGCCGCTCTCGTGTTTTCTTACTTTAGAATGTACATCAGAAATAGGTCAGGGATGCGGGATGAATGAAAATCTTCAACGATGACCTTGAGTGCCCTTTGAGGTCCCTCGGGCCTCACTATCGCTGAACTAAGGGTTCAATGGTAGGAATTTGCATTTACACTTTCCTAATTTTATGCGCATTTTACGCTACGATACTCGTATTCACTAAATATTCGAATGAGAAGATACAAGTATTTTGAATTGCCTGTGTACATAAGATTTTAGACCAACAAACTATACCATCATAGAGAACTAGCTGATCCACGCGGCTTCGCTTCCATAGCATAATGTTATATAATTATATAGCCTATAAAATATAGCGTATGTTACTCGTAGCTAATGTAGCTTTCAAAAGGTGAAAGAATTTTAAAAATTGGTCCAGTAGTGTTTGAGCCTATTGATTACAACCAAACAAACAAAGTTTTCCTCTTTATAATATAAGTGTACATTAAAATTACGAGAACTACAGAAATAAATTCCTATTATCTAAATATAATTCATAATTATCTATCAACTCACAGCCCAAGCCTGGAGGAATCAGGCTGAAATTTGGCATGCAGGTAAATGTAATGACGTAGCATCTCAACGGGAACGGGAAAACAGATATACGCGTGTAAAACCGCGGAGCACAGCTAGTTTAAACCAATAATTTAGTATTCAGCAGTTTAACAAAATCGTAAATGTTCATAGGTATTACTTTTACCTACTATGAATTTTGAACTTGCAAGTGGCGAGAAGATCAAAAAATCTTGAAAATATCTACGAAAATATTAATATTGAGTTTATGTCTTTAAAAAAAAACGGTGAAGATAACGAATTTTGACCGCCATAAATATTAAACAGGCAGTGTTCGACATTACATTGTTCAAGTACGAAATATAACATTTCTGTACCAAATTTTTCAGCGAAAAATTTTGCTGCAATAAATTTGTACACTTTATAGAAAACAAGATTTGATTACATGATATAATTTTAAGTAATTTAAGATCTTGTATCTTTATTACAATATATTGCCTGATAAATGAAATAAATAAAAATACTATTAGTATTTTAGACTCTTAAGTCTGTTCTTTTCCTTAGTTCCATTCCAGGTGATTGAAATGGAACTAATGGTCACGCTAAGGGGTTATTAGCATTTTTAAGGGAAAATTTATCTATATAGGATGCAATTTTGTAATGCCATCTTAGAGTACCTTAATATTCTAAATAGATATTTTTACTCAAACGCAACATTTCTTTATTTTCGAAATAAAAACTGCATTATACATTTATAAAATTCGCATTTACACCCGAGCCTCGAACGGATTCAAAACTTTTAAAATGGCAACATAACCTATCCTATTACTATAAGTTTTGTGTTACTCCTCTATCGAACACATTACGAATATGATGACATTATATGTGAAGGCGCAAAGAACACCTGATACTTGTCAGAACTATTTTTATTCCTACGTATCCATTTCAATCGGCGTAGAATCCTATAAATAAACTGTCAAATACAGCGATATTTATCTCCCACGTAGAGACCTTAAAATAATGCCAAGGATGTGGAAAGTAGGTCGCCCGGGCCTTGCATGTTGAACTTGGGAGCGGGGAGAATGACATACGTAATACTGTAATTTTATATACGGGGTGTATTTTTGCAGGACTTTCTGTAAACTAATTGTTACTGAATAACATTTAGATAATATAATTTATATAATAACATTTTAGATTTTTTTTTATTTTTAAATCATAAACTATAAGGTATATCAAAAAAAGCTGAAAGCAGTCTTGAGGCCGATTTTGACATGACAAAAAATGAATCATTGAATTCTTAAAAATTACTGAGCCGAATGAAATTTAAGAAAAAAAGCAAAAATAAGGCGTACCGAGCGGAATCAAGTTTAAAAACAAAGATACTTTATTATGCAACATAAACAATTACACGAGTAAAAGTTAAATAAGTATCCCTGCTGCATAACAATTCAGGAACAAAAGAGTGGGAGCCGAGCATTGCACGATTGGTCCAAGCTCGCACCGGTGAAATTACCATCCCCCAGCAGAAGAACGGCGTGAAGCAGTATTGTACTGTGTTTCGTACGGTGAGTGGGGGCCTGATGGTGGATGGGCCTGATACGGTGATTGATGCCTGTATTTCCATCATTAATCCTCTCCTTATCCCCTCTCCTTCTTTCGAGCTGATACGGCATCTGCGACAATTTGATATTATATATGTTCATGCGGTCAATCACTCAACATCAAGCAAACCAAACGCTGCTACTACTATTACATAAAAAACTTAGGTATTACGTTTGCCTGAAACGCTATACACCTAAACATTATGAAATTATTCGTCGCTTAGTATTATCGACTATCTCTAGTGGATAAAGCCCTTAGGACGGCGTCATATCAAGGTTAATGTATGGGGATTAAATGAAATTCATATTCCATAGAAAATTCATGCATACCCGTTTTGAATAAAAGGGTTCACGACTCACGTTTTAAGGGTGTCGCTATAATTTTCTCTTTCAAAAACTCAAGACTTATTCATCCTACTACTATTATAAAGGCGAAAGTTTGTAAGTATGGATGTATGGATGTTTGTTACTCTTTCACGTAAAAACTACTGAATGGATTTGAATGAAACTTTACCACAATATAGCTTATACATCAGAATAACATATAGGCTACTTTTAATCCCTGAGTTTCCACGGGATCAGAAGCTACGCGGGTGAAACCGCGGGGCGCTGCTAGTTATAGAATAAATCTTAAATCGCAATAAATAAGAAAAACTCAACTAACGACTTGCGAAATATCCGTGTAGATAATTACACAACATAACATTATTTATATGTATGTAGAATAAAAATAGGCATATTATAACAAATCTTGAAAATATAAAAATATTAATATTGAGTTTATGTCTTTTAAAAAAAGGTGAAGATAACGAATTTCGACCGCCATAAATATTAAACAGGGGGTGTTCGACATTACATTGTTCAAGTACGAAATATAACATTTCTGTACAAATTTTTTCAGTGAATAATTTTTGATGAAAAAAGAATAAAAATAGTTATATTATAACAAAGGTTAGTTTTCCATTTCAATCAGGCAGACATTATGTATATTATTTTTAATTTAAAGTATTACATGTGAATAACAATAAATCATAATAAAATTTTCTTTATAACTCAAGATTTTTTGTAAGATTCCTAAAATGTTTTTATATGAAAATAAAAGATTACCTAAAACCTCTAGTTTCAGAAATCGTGAAAGGATTTCGCAACACAATACTCTAGAGAGCTAACCTTCAATGAATGAACAAAATGAACACTCCTCAGAATTTATAATCCTCTTTATTATGAAAAAATATTTATGGATGAATATTTTTCTGCTCTTAAGTATTTTTATAAGGAAAATAGTATAAATTTAAAAGTAATAGGAGAAAAATCCAGTCAACAAGAGAAAATATAGTTATGCTTTGATAATACTGAATTAGAATAACATGAAATGAAATTAAGTCATTGATTGGTGATGTATGAAAATTGTATCTGGAAATATGCTACGA
This sequence comes from Phoebis sennae, assembly GCA_001586405.1. Classification (NCBI taxonomy): domain Eukaryota; kingdom Metazoa; phylum Arthropoda; class Insecta; order Lepidoptera; family Pieridae; genus Phoebis; species Phoebis sennae. The sequence goes on along the minus strand of LQNK01000038.1, from coordinate 14,528 downwards.
TTTTATTGTCACATAATAAAATATTAGATAGGTAGTTAAACGTAATATTTGGTAATAAAACAAACGGTTCGTTTGATTGATGAACATCAGCAATAACACAATGTATAATGTATATTCACAGCCTTCAATCTCTCATATCTTCAATTTTTTGCACGGGGCAAAACTAAAAAAAAAATAAACGCTCTTTAGATATTTCGTAAAAAGGGGGTAGTTGTGCATTCAGTCTACCAAGAGGCCGCTTCATCCGGTCCCGATAGTCACCTTCGTGAAAAGCGAGGAGTAAACGAAAGGATTCAAAAAGGGGGAGAGGAACAAGACAGGAAAGTATTTTAGGTATGGGAATATAGTCCATCGGTGCAACCACCCACAGTACGAGTCAGGAAAATACTGCTTTACACAGATTTCCTGTGGGAGGATGGTAACTTTACAGGCGCGAACATCGGTCAATGCGTGCTGAAACAAGTTAGTTTCCCACCCTTTGTATAGACTATTGTGTTATAATTGTAATGCTTACTGAGACATAAAAAAACTTATTTTTCAGTAATTATTTTGATTGATAGTATTTACTATAAAGTTTTTAAAATTTGAAGTGACAGCTCTATGAAAAATTGAGCTGAAAGGTTTCAGAAACGTAGTTGAACTTTGTTCCATTATACATTTAAGTTTCTTGAATTTTTTATAAACATGTATTAAATTTATTTTCGAGTTTTAAGGGTTTTTGCGCAAGGCCGCGGACAGACAAACATACTGACTTACGGGAACCAATAAAACACGAACCTACTAATATGTTTTATAATTATTAAGACTATAAGATAATGTAAAATAATGTGTAATCGACCGTGTTTAAAATTCCTTTAAAAGTATTTTATTTATATTTTTATTCATAGGAAAATGTTTGTTTTAACACTAGCCTACATTTTTACTCTAGTATTTGCAGACGAAGCCATGTTCAAAGCTAATAATTAGTCTTAGTATAAAACGATTATCATTAATTGAATAAATTAAGGACTAATTGCGTTAAATACGAGCAACTACAAGAAAACGAATTGAAATCATAAATTGTATACAGCTATTAAATACCGTAATTTACCAAGTCTTTTAATCTTTGGCTTTTAGAAAATTAAAATGTTTATTTAAATTGTGAAGAAAATTCGCGAACAAATTTTTAATAAATTTAAAGTTAAGTCGCTTCCGGCATACTAAGTTACACGGTAAGTAACGAATAAGGCGCAAGTTTGTAAAGACAAGCCACCGAATGGAATTTTAATTTAATATTAAACCGTAAATTTTAATATTTTATCGTTATTTTTATGGCCTTAGATTTTCTGAGTGTTGCTTATTATTTAAAAGATATCAGTTTGAAATAATATTTTGATTCATATTTATTACTTGTGACACTTTAATTAAAATTAGACGTTAAAGTAGGTATTTTTTGCATTATTTGTATAGCTCTTAGTCTGTCCGTTGTAATTTGCTTAATGCTTAAACAACATCGAAATAAGCTTATGAAATTAAAAAAAAATCATTCTTGGGACCTCAGTTAAAAACTCACTAAAAACATTTACACTCTGTTTCTTGGAACGTCATTTCAAAACTTACTTAAAAACAAATTTTATTTACACATCGAAAAAAAATATAGGTATGTATAGGCATACCTATATTTTTTTTAAATTCAGGTAATGCACTGTTTTATTAAAAGCATAATAAAATCCTTGAAACATTTATTACTACAAAACAAACAATTTATATAATACAAGCTTTCCAGAAAAGGTAATAATGACTCTATAAGAATTTATATTGAAAATTGCTTCCCGGCAAAACGTCTGAATTTTACGACATTATCTCTTAAGTGAATTCTGGACATTCTAGTAGAACTATCCTTACCGTTATGGGTTTTCACCTTTGGTCATAAAATGTATTAAGATAACGCTTTATAATATACTTTGTATTGATATAAACATTTAAAGATAGATAAAGTTATCTGAAAATAGACGAGTATATAGGACCTTCAAAAAACATTGTAAGAATATTATACTCTCGCAGTGTAAAATTGTATGGAGTTCAGGGTAACTGTATGTATGTAATATAATCATGCATTCTGGCAGAATTCATTTCAACTGACCCAAAGAGATAGCCAGTGTTGTGATTCAGATTGGTTGAGTGACCTCTCTTCATTAGAGGAAGACCCGCCTATCATTCTTATATTATCTATCGACATTAAAGCAAGAGCATTAGAGCGCAGATCTCATCTTCGTCGAATAAAATTAACAAACAAATGACGCTTCAGCTATTCCTTTCTCATCCAAATACCCCCAAGACATTCCACGTGTTATAGGTTTCTTAGGTAACTGTAGACCTTCACCGCAGCTCATCAAGATTCATAACCTGTAGTCCATCATGTCTTCTACGAATTGCATCAAACTTTACACAAACATGTATTACAAAGAACATGTATAACATTCGAAGTTACCCTCCCAGTAGGTTGGTATGAAGAAGTTGTGGCGTCACGTGTCGTCCTCCACAGTGGATAGGGGTCACCACTATATGGTATAATTCCTCCAACGAAAAGGGAGAATCCTCTACCAGTCCGAACCACAGGACTGGCCGGCCGTTAGGCCCCGAGGATTGATGTTTGAAAGTGGTATATGCTTAGCGGCGAAAACATTTCAACATCGCGATTTAGGATTTGTGACGTCACGTGACGCCACAAAGTATTAACTGTGTTTCTTACGGTGAATGAAGACAACACTATACCCCTTCGCTTTCTTAAAGCTGGCATTGCACTAGTGACCTAATTGTGACTGAACTCATAAGCTGAGATAGTCACTTAAAATCAGGTCGTCATCTCATTCCCTGCTATGACAGAAAAAAATAAATTATAAAGAAATAAATATTCCTGGACATTCAACACAACTATTTATCTTCTCGATAGAAGAATAAAAATATTTTCTATTCTATTCTTTTCAACGCCATCTAGTCCCAAACTAAGCAAAGCTTGTACTAGATAACTGATAGACATACTTAAACATACTTTTTTTGTAAATACTATATATAAATGAACATCCAGACAGTAGAAAATTACAATGTTCGTCACATAATAATTTTCTACTCGTGGGGATTGAACCCACACACTCCGGCGCAATAGAACATTGCCAAGTCCACTGCGCCAATCGGATCGTCTATTGCCATAGACGGCATAACAATAAGGCACGTATTCCTGGTAAGTTAGATTATTTTCACAAACAATAAAAACAATCTCTTGGCTGGTTCCAAAGAATACTCAGAATTGTAAAATGATTAGAAAAACTATTTTGTTGACGGTCTGGACGAAAAATTCTGTGAAACTGTGGAAGCGCTGGAGAGCAAATATTTTAAATCTGAGTCTCAAATAAATTTCATGTTACTATGCATATTTATCACAATGGATCGAGATTCTACGTATTTTCAATAATGTTGATTTATACAAAATACTAGCCTTTACCCGCGTTTTCGTTCGTACGTTTGAATTGATGAGACTCCGAAACTACTGGGCCAATTTGGATGAAAATTTTTGCAGAGATTGAAATTTTAGTATAGTTTTTATCCCGGAAATCCCACGGAACGGGAGATATACACGGGTGAGTTGTTAATATTTTTACTACTAATCTTTCCTCTGTGTCTTATTTTGTGCTTATAAACAAATTTACTATAACATTTATAATTTTTGAGATTTTATAAAGTAAGCTGATACACAAAAAACATAATGAAAAGATTCCAAAGTGCTTCCTGGAACAACAAAATGCCTGTATCTCCCGGAAAAGGTAGCTCTTTATATACCATGAATGTAATTATTTAAATAAGGCATGATTCCTTATTACGAAGATCAAAGTACAGGTTAATTAGCAGAAGCTTTTACGAGCAGGAGTTTCATTAATAAGTTTTTTGTTGGATCCTCAAATATGTTATTTGAAGTAATTTATTCGGAATTATGGTGGGTGCATTGGTATATTAATCTGTATTGTAAATTGTAATTAATGATCAGTTTTATATTTTATTAGTTTCCTTTACTTGCATTAAATTGGACCTCTATGGATCATTAAAACGTATCACCTAATCGAAATTATTTACGACATTTCATCAAACGCCGGTCAGGAGTTATGACGTGATTGACACGAATCCAAACTAATAAACATCCAGACTATCATCTTTATGATATTAGTAGAATCCTTGTGGCGATTGGTAAGAATGTGTTGCCACCCCATTTCTACGCGTGAGAGTCGTAAGAGGCGACAGAGGAAAATTCTGCTGCATAACATCTTCAGCGATAAAAGAGTGGACGTCGAGCATTGCACGATTAGGCCAAGGTCGCGCCGATGATATTACCACCCCCAGCAGAAGATCGACGTGAAGCAGTATTGCACTGTGTTTCGTACGGTAAGCAGGGGCCCGGTGACCTATATTCATCAAAATTAGCCTCTCCTTATCCCTCCCCCTCCTTTCAAGCCGGCAAGGCAACTTTGTTGTTGCTTTGTTGTTGTATGTTCATGGGCTGCGGTCGATCACTTAACATAACAGGTGAACCGTATGAGTTTTTGTAAGTGCTCTATCATAGTGGTTATGGGCTTATTGCATCATTTTATTTTTATTTGGTTTAGTTAAGTAACTTAAGTATTAGATAAATGTAAGTAAGCAGGTATTATGTTTATCTAAGTTTTTATGACAGGTTTATGACTTTATGATGTTTTGCACAAAGTGGATTAATTGTATTATTGTATTTTTTCATTTTTAGTTAATGTATTTTTTCTAATATTTAATCGTATGTGCATGCATTACTAAATATAGATTTGCTTCTATTAGAGAAAAAAAAATTAACAAAAAAGCACACATTGTTTTCTGTGTCTTTTATCTAAAAATGCACGTGAAGTAAAACACCATTACTGGCTAATTTAAATACGAGATTTAAGTTCGTATTTGCATTTTGCTCGAACGTGAAATAAATCTTTCGAAGTGGGATTTGCTAGGAAATGTGGGTGGCTAAGCGTGTCCCTAAAGCCTAGCTTCGAAGCTTCGAGATTGGTCCAGTATTCTGTATTGTATGTTGCCTGAGAACCATCATCATCATCATTATAAAGAGAAACGATTTTATTTTTATTTGTTTTTTTGAATTATAGGGTCCAAAACTACTTTACCGATTTCAAAAATTATTTTGGTATCCTACATTATCCCTGATGAATATAGGTTACATAACATTATGCTACGGGAGTGAGGTCGAAGCTTGACATTTCATTTATAATTGATGAATCTAAAACTATCAAAATATATTTCTTTAAATGAGTTAAGTGCTACTAGTGGTAGTTAATAAATCTTGTAATAAGTTCCTTCCAATAAAGTTTATGGAAAATTGTTTACATTGTTAAAATCGTTCTACTGAAATTGTTCTACGGAATCCCATGTTTTAGAAATAAAATAACAGTTTTGTTTTATTTAACTTACATCAGTTTCAAAATTTTCCTATATTATAATGTAATTGAAAGAAATAATGAAAAAACCTTAACAGCGAACCATTCCAAATATAGAATTCCCTTGACTTTTAAACATCTTTAGATACTTCATCCTTTTTAAATGAAAACATTTTATATTTGAAATAGGACCGTTGATTAACTTAAGGAGTAATTTCCGTGACCTAGATTAGAGTTAATATCATTAATTATGAGCTCCTTAGCTCTAATGCGTCATTCTTAACGTTAATGGTACCATTATATTCGATTAATTACCCTATTTAAGGGGAATGCTATTTTTTATTACCTATTAACCCCATAGTTCTATCCGCGGTTTAGCAAATTGCTTTAGGCATTAGACCTCATACATATAAAAATCTATAGATTCCATAGAATCTAATGAGAATTTTTTTACGTAGTTTCCAGGATTATCGCATTTAAACAAACAATTTTTTCGTTTTATAATATTTAATAATAATATTATAGTAACTGTAAATATATAGTAATATATAGTAAATGCAAAGTCATTTGATCGTCACCAGACAAAACAGGAAATTGGATAAGGATTAGAACAGGATAGGAGAGGAATGAGATGGAAATAAGGGCCTCCGGGCCCCGCTCACCGTACGAAACACAGTGCAATTCACGCCGATCTTCTGCTAACATTGTAATGCGATGATTTAGCCATTATCATCTGCATTTTATAAATGTTCATTTTCTAAAACCATATAATAAAATAATTAATAATCAAGTAACCAGTGAGGTTTCTTACAATATATCTCTGACTAAGCTAATAAAGAATAGTTAACCATAATATATGAATATTTAAATGCGCTCTAACGTGATGGATTACGATCCGTAGGTGTCGGGCAAAGCTTCGTGACTGATAGTATAGTTCATTCGCGAAAACCTGATAAATGGTAAGTCGGGGATTATTTCTAGTTATGGTGACAGGAGACCACAATTCTAGATAAAGCCGACCTTAATTTACAGGATGAAAATGATTGTTATATTTTTTTGCAGATTAGTATCTACCAATATACCACACTATAGAAGTGACTTGACTCTCTGTGTAATACTAATATTGTAAATGCAAAGTTTGTGAGGATGTGTGTATATTTTTTTTTAGTTAAAATGGGCAGACATTTATCCGCTATCCCACCTGTTGGAAAGTGGAGGTGCAGTCGAAGATGTTATTCATGTCTGCCTAGAAGATAAGGTATATGTGTTTGCTACTTTCTCACGCAAAAACTACGGAACCGATTGTGATGAAAGTTGGTATTCATATAGTTAATCCAGAATTGGATCCACAATAACATATAGACTACTTCTTATCCTAGAATTTCCATGGGATCAAGAAGGTTCATACGCGGGTGAAACCGCGGGGCGTGGCTAGTATAGGAAACAGGCTTCCCTTTTATTCTATGAATCTTTTATAGCCTATCGTTATCCTACTAATCCTATCTACTGTCCTACTTCCTATTAATATTATAAATGTGAAGGTTTGAATGTTTGCGTGTCAATCGCACCGCAACTACTGAATGAATTTTGATGAAATTTGGTATACACTATACAGGTTATTAGAGATATCGAGATAAAGTCAAAAGATAATTTTTAATGATTTTCTACCCCGAATTTAACGCGATGATTTTTTTCCGTAGTTTAATTAACTTTGGGAACAAGCATTAAATTTTCTTATTAAGCTAATCGACGTACTTTATCAACGATCAGAAGTTGTAATTTGTTGAATATTATCGATGATGGATGCATCCTCTCGTCTCTTGAGTATAATTTACCAAAGATGACAATTATGGATCGAAGAACCCCAATCATTTTATTTAACGGCTTTTATTGAAAGTTTATCTGTTAATAAAATGTAGATATTACTAACGGCCGTTTTCAATATTCTATCTATCTCTTGTTTTGCTAACTAAAGTCAGACAAATCTATCTATTTGCACATACTTTGATTTTAATATCCTAACTACGGATACATTTGCTATGACTTTTGTCTATCTATTGTCATATAATCTTACATAACAATCTATCCATAATCATTGATACATTATTGAAAATGGCCATAGGAGAGTTGTTACCAGAGTTACGTATTACCAGAGTGAAGATTGAGTTTTTGAATTTGATGAGATTAATTATTATTTGTCCTGGACGCGGACGTTTTGAACACTTTACAGCGATTGTGGTCACTGAGATGACAGTTGTCTTCATTAGAGCCGGGGCACACGTAACACGACGCGTTGCGGTGCGGTGCGGTACCGTAACGTTGCTTCGTCATAGTGGAGCCGTGAGGGCCACAGCGCTATAAAATCTGCAACTAAGCGGTGCCGCTGCGACGTCGCAACGTATGCACCCCTCCCCGCCTCGTCTCGATGGTTGCAAGTCCGGTGCGGCAACGCAGCGCCTCGTGTGACATGCAACGGATATTTCTATGTAAGACGACGCAGCGTCACCGCTCCGTCGCACTGCCAACGCAACGCGTCGTGTGTTCCCGCTCTTAGTGTTAGAAAAATTATATGATTCATGTAGGGACACACATAGACAAATACGCTGAGCAAACTGTTTGTATATTTTCGTGTTTCCACATTATTCCTCACCGAAAATATAAGGCAGCAGCGTTCCTTTTGTGTGAATAACATTGCAAAAAATAAATAAGTATTAAAGGGGGAAGACTTTTATTACACCATCACGCTACTCAAAAATTTAATTATCCACCTATTTTCATGAAGATAATATTTTTGTTGATACTAGGTAGTCTGAAATTCGGCCCTAAAGTAAAATTAAAAATGAATTAAAATTATTAAATAACACTATTTTCATACTAACACAGTTTAAAATATCCCAAAAATTCTTCCTACTCGTGTATAATAATTACAACATACATTCGTCATTCCAATTCCGTTACACACTGTGTACTCAAAGCTTTGGTAGCCAATTTACATCCAATAAAGCGGCCAGTCCTGCCACGTAATTGGTGTTTGGTATGCAAGGCAATACTCACTGTTACCTCGGTATATTACATTTACGAACTGCATTTATGTTTGTATAGATTTGTGAGCGCCTGTGAGAGAGCAAGAGCAAAATTTAATTCGAAAATAATTTGAGTTATCTAATGCGGCCATTTTTGGAATTGTCCTATTGCACAACTTTAAAATGGTATAGTTAGTAGTAGCATTAATTGGCTTATTGCGTTGGAGGATGTGGGTTCGGTCCCCACGAGTAGAAAATTATGTTTTAATGAATATTGTAATTTTCTATTACGTGGGTGTTCATTTATCAATGTATGTATTTACGAAAAAAGTATTTTTAAGTATGTGTATCAGTTATCTTCTCTACTTAGTACAAAAGTTTGGAACTAGATGTTATATATCCCTGAATAGTTTTTATTGTAATTAGATTTTGAATCACAAAATTCCCTTTGTGAGGGCAAATATTCCATGTTTATATTAAACAAATGTTAAAGTAGGTAAATGTTTGTAAATTGGAAAATTTATGATAAAGCATTTGAACTGGTATGAACTCTATTATTGAACTATCACTTCAAAGTCAATTAATTTGGATCAAATAAAAGCTAAAACAGTAATTAAATCCATTTCATTCGAATTTTATCCTATTTCTGAACTATTTACAAAGACTTACGTAATCATTAAATAGTACGTGTACGTTTTGTAATACATTTTACCAATATTATGCTGGAAATAAACAAAAAAGTTGCAGTAAGTAAATAGTGCCTTTTTAATTATAGTTATCACGGATTTTTGATTAAAGAAGATATGCATCACTAACTTACAGAGTGTGTTCGATGTGAAACGGCTCGAGAATTTTTGATGGGCACTCTTATTCTGAAGAATTACAAGTAGACGTATTCCATAGTTTACAACTTTCAGCTACGAGGGATCATGCATCTGTTTATGATTTTAAGTTCCCATCAAGGGCCCTATTCCATTTAATTAGCTTATAATATATTAAATACGATTAAATTGTCGTATACCTATGTATAAAAATTCCTTAAAAATGAAGAAAGAATTTTAATTAAAGAGTTTGTTACTATTGATTTGCTTCAGGGAAAAGGTATAAAAGTAAAAAAATATCATATACTATGGTCCGGCAACACTATTCAAGTATAATGTGCATCCATGAAAAGCAAATATTACCAAGGATACAGAAATGCCTTTCATACTATCTACTACCTATTTGCATACAGACGCCCCGTTCACGTCCAGCCAAAATTGAAGTGAATACAAAATAAGACCGCTAACGCTTCGAATTGATGACGTCATTAACATCTGCATGCAACACCAAGAGAATAGATGAATTATGAGCCAGGTTGGAGGATCTTGGATACACAAGTTAGGATACTTACAAAATATGACACATGGAATTGCTGATGTTGACATCTGCATGTTATACCCAGAAAATAGATGAATAGCAGGAAAATATGAGCCAGGTTGGAGGATCTTGGATCCACAAGTTAGGATCCGTTGGAGGATCCTGGATACACAAGTTAGGATATTTACAAAATCTAACGCATGGAATTGCTAACGTTAACATCTGCATGCTATACCCAGGGATTGATGAATGGCAGAATATTAAGAGCCAGGTTGGAGGATCTTGGATACACAAGTTGGGATATTTACAAAATATTACACATGGAATTGCTGACGTTAACATCTGCATGCGACATCCAGAGAATAGATGAATGGCAGGGAATTATAAGCCAGGTTGGAGGATCTTTGATACACAAGTTAGGATATTTACAAAATATGACACATGGAATTGCTGACGTTAACATCTGCATGCGACACTCAGACAATAGAGATGAGTAGCAGGGAATGGAAGGAAAAAAGGGAAGGGGAAAATTCAGATATATCGATTGTGTTTTTTTAGAATATTTCATAGCTTTTGCAAATGATAATTTAAAAAGTTATTTTTGTTTAAAAGTAGTTTAAGTAGGTATTAAAAATATTGAGCATTAGAATAGGATTGGTGTAGAATTGCGAGGAACTTGGCAAGAGGAATCCGCACATTATTCGTTGCTTAATTATAAAGTTGTATACATATTTGAGATAGTTTTGCTTATTATGTTCAAAGCTAATTATCATGTAACCTAGATATAAAATTTAGTTTTATTCGAAAATCATAATTTTCTATAATCCCATGTTAATTTTGTCACTAGTATATAGTTTTTCATTTATAAAATTTAAACCGAACATGCTGTTTTTAATTCCCCTAAATTCTTCCAATCCACTGCGCCATCGTATACATCATCACAAACAATTCAAAGTAAATATTAGCTCATGTTCTATTAACAAAGTCGTCGGAAAGTTTGCCAATAATGGCTATTGTTTGGCCCGACGCTAGCGGCCAAGTTGCAGGTATAACGGGAACTTGAAAATCTTTTATTTCGAGGTCTATGTTTGATAGCTACCGTAAGAACGCGATTTTATTAGAATTGCTCGGATGTCCTATAATTCTTCGTTTCGGAATTAGCGAAGAGTACGTGATAAATATTAAAGAAGAAATAATGGAATAAAATAAAACATTTATCTATGCAACTTATAAATACTTTAAACGTATCTGTAATTATAGACATAGACATACCATTTATTCACAAAAAACGTACATAACGATATGATGACACAATACAGATAAAAACAACCGCAAAAAATAACATGAAAACGAAAAACTAAAACCAAAAATGGCCCTGGCACACCATATATTGTGGATCAGTAGATCCACAACGCTGTTTTTGTATTCTGCCTGGGGCCAATCAATCAATACTCATCGATCTATTTTTAATCACTACCTATCTAAAACTATAACACCCACACATAAAATAGAATAAAAATATAAAATTTTTAATTGTAATTTCTTATAGGTCCTTCAAGTGGTTGCGTTTTATAAATAAAAATTGTAAAGTTGCACAGAATAATTTAAATGAAAATCATACTATTTTTTTTTATTTAAATTGTGTATATATCTATGAATAAAAATATAAAATATTTCTGGCAGCGGTGGGATTCGAACCCACGCCTCCGAAGAGACTGGTGCCTTAAACCAGCGCCTTAGACCGCTCGGCCACGCTACCCCTTGACGATGATGTTGAAATTATCAATCAGCCACGGAACATATATAAAAAAGAATAAACACTAATGAGATGTATTTATGAGACAAATATTTGTTGTGAATGTTAAAAACTACAAAGCAGTTAATTAAATCTTATAAAATTTGTAGAGATTATAAGATAACATTAAATATTATTAATCCTCCAATATATAAATTAAACAATTATCCTTACCATAGGTGATAACTGATAGGATATATGTATAGATAATAATTAATAATAACATTTTTTGTAAGTACATAGTATCCAGTAAGAAAATATAGATAGATAGAAAAGTTATAAAACATAGGAATGTAAATGTAATATACGACAAATGTGTTCACTTTGCGTTAGTAATCCTAAAGGGCGCTAAAAGGACCGCTTTATCACCAAAGTGATACATTTTCCAGATTCATACCCAAATACTTTTATGCTCACAATACGTTACTTTACAGATACAAATGTCAGAAAATAAATTTTACCTCGATGCAAAATGGGTTGATGTATTATTATCACTTTAACGTTGATTGTGTCCAAATATATATATTTTTTAATAATAATTATTATGCTTATAGCAAGAAATTTTTCGTACTTTTTAAACGCGTTTCTCTTAAAAAGTATCGGATGGATTTCAATATTTTTGTTTATTAATTGAAAACGCGGGGCCCAGCTAGATTTGTAGATACTTAGAAGATCCAAGAATATTAATGAAATTAAAATATGCACACACCAATAGAAACAAAAGACAACAGGAAAAATAACATTTATATAGCTAAACATTTGAAACACATGTGAATAATTCTGATGTCAGACTATTGATGGACTCCTAATGCGATTGATTTGGTCCTAAATTCCTTATAATAATAATTGACTCCTAATGGTACATTCATTTTGAGTTTTTACATTGTACTCTTGAAAAATATGACATTGTTATTGAATTTCTATCACTAATTACTATATTGTCTACCTTAAAAACAATTTTAATTATCTAACTGTCTAAGTGCTGTGTTGGTTTGAAATCTGATGTTAGATTATAGTTTTCTGTGAATACATAAATAAATGAATTAAAAATGAAATTCAAAACACATGCTTCTTCTTATTTTAATTACTTTTTCTACAAAGAGCAGTGTATTTTACTAAAGCAATATACACTGGAGTACTATGACACAGAAACACTAATTGCAACTTCAATAGTAAAATCACCTGGTATTACACGCACACATACAAAACCACCTGGTACGAATACACACATGTACAAGTTTGCAATCCCGGCTAGACGAGCCGTTGCGAAAGGGACGGAAAATCAGGAGTGAGACATCCGACCTATATTGATAAAGCCATGGTCACTGGTCAGCATGAACGTTTCAATGTGTGTATAATGTATAACTAGGAACTAGCTTTTGTATGCGGCTTCGCTCCCATTGTATTATTGTTGTTTGTAAGTTGCATACGAGTAGGGCACTCGATAAAAACAATGGAATTAATCGATAAACAATGCTGAAGTTATCGATTTCGCTCGATCGCTTTGTTATGAAACAAAGTTTTTCATACTTACCAACAAACACACAATGGAGCGGCCATCTCGGCGTTGAGAAAATTCCCTAGGTAATAAATTGTAGGGATTTTACTTAAAAAAAAAGTAATGAAATGATGTGATTACATAGACGTAAATGTAATAATTTTCAAGACTGATTTCTAGAGAAATATCCATGGCTCAATCAGGCTTTAATTGTTAAAATGATCCTTATTCTTCAGTCTTAAAATTGAAAAAAAAAACTTTTTATAAATATTAATATTTACTTTCTATTCCAAAAAATTTAAATCTCAAGGACTATCCTTTCGTCCACTCCTTAAAACTCACAAGTCACAACCTAGCAGCAAACTAGAAAACGCGATAATCGTGTGATATTGACCTTCCGTTGTGACGTCATTCGCGACCTGCGGCGCGTGCGTGCGTGAACCAGACCGTGAAAGTTCAGCGTGTGCGTACGTGTATTGAGTGTAGTGTGCTTGTGTGCGCGTCCACGTTTGAAATGCAACAGGCGTTCTATGGACAATTGACATTGATTTTCTGTAATGTGAAGTGTAATATCGTCTTGCTTACTATTTAATATTTATTGATTGAATATGTGTAATTGTAATTGTATTGGTCACACATTCGAATCAATGCAACATGTTATAGGTATTGGAAATATGTAATTGATTCTAGATATTTTGAATAGATGGAAATCGATTTTGCGAAATTTTTCTATGGAACTAGCACTGTTTTAAAAACACATCTTTCTTTCATTATTCTTGAGGTTAAAATAAAATTATACATTATTAGATATATGTTAGGATATATGTATTATAATATAGTCTACATTCAAGGAGATATATTTCTGCCCAATTCCGGAATTAACAACTTATACAAATGTTAAGACTTCATACATCTTCATATCGATATAAATTTAAGTTATTTAGGATATTGGAAACATTTGTATTTTATCTACTCACTCTTACTTAGTATCCATTCTGCTTATCATAATATGCAAATCATTTACTTTCTTGTCAAGGAAATTATTTTGAAGAAATAAAAAATCTTTCCAGTTAAAAATTTATTTCCTACTAACATATTTACAATAGACTTACGTTTTACAATAGAACAGTATCATCAGTTAAGACTAAAACTGTGATAAAAACGTTGTAAATAATAAGTATAAAGTTGACTATCAAAAAGGGGAATGTTAGAAGCCTAGAATAATATTATAAATGTAATAACTAACTTAGAAAGAATAAATTGAGCAGAGCGATTTTATAACTAAGATAAAACTGCCAATTTACGATATATTCGCGTATAATATCATATGCAATATATTTACTATATTACACACTCAATTGCTTATAAATTACAATTAACGTAAACATATAACTATATTGTAAAATTTGCCACTA
>LQNK01000325.1:231283-242345 GCA_001586405.1 Phoebis sennae | reverse complement strand
GACAAACAGACAAACAGACAAACAGAAAAAAATTTTTTTAACCATGGTTTTGGTATCTATAAAACATACATATTGCATATTAATTACTCTTTTTGAAAAATATTCAATGTACAGAAATGGTTCGGTTACTGTTTTATTATATGTATAGATATATGTCTATAGTCTTTTACTGAATAATACGTTAGTACGCATTTAATGATTAGAAAAATGATTGTAAATGATTTAGAATCATCTATTTTTAATTTTTCTTAACTATATTAACATTTACTGTATATACCGTGTAATACGTATTTTAATCATTATTTAATTTATATTGGTGTTTTGCATTAATACATATGTAAACATTATTTTTCTTAGACGCTGAAAATATCTGAAAAGCAGTTTAAGCGCCATCATATTATAAAGTATACTTAATTCCAGTTTTTTTTTAGTTTAAATATCAATAAAATTATAAGTCATTAGTAATTCCAGCTAAGATTTCGCATACGTTTTTCAGAAACGTGAGTAATACTAAAAAAATCAGAATTCAAATTATGATAAAAATATTTGGACTTCCTAGACTTTGTATGCGTAACACGGTTTATCGAATACCTCAAACTTTTTGATGCAGAGATTAATGCGATATAAGTACGGAGTTCGATGTCCGTTGATGTAAAAAATACTGTTGTGATGAAACTTGATATATATAAAATTTTTCAGTATACTAAATACAGTCAAACCTGGATAAGCGAGAGTTCAAGGGACCACAATCTTATTCTCGCTTATAGAGGTTTCTCACTAACCCGAGTTTCTCACTAATGCAGGTTCATGGGTAGCGTTTCTCACTAATAGAGGTACGCAGCAATAACAAGTCACAACAAGCCACGACATGTCATGACATGTCATTGGATAGGCCTTCCAAAATAAATTAGAGGTTCCTAAATACGTTTTTTGCCAAAATAAATATTTTTCTAGAATAGCGATTCTCGAAAAAGATAGTCGTAAATGTGTCATACCGCGCGACAGAAAGAAAGCGAGTAATAAACAAACTTGACTGTCGCTTATAGAGGTAAGATCAGTAAAAGTCTCACTTATAGAGGTTCATGAGGGAAAAACGACTCTCCCTTATCGAGGTTTCTGTCTCTCACTAATAGAGGTTTTAGGAGCTAAAATTGACGGGTCCTGGCTATTACTCTCACTTATAGAGTTTTCTCACTTATCCAGTTCTCACTTATCCAGGTTTGACTCACTTATCCTATGTACAAGACTTCTTCCCAGGTTTTACGCCACCTACTGTCAAATTTGCATTTGTCTATGTCTCTCTATCTGTATATGGTTGCTTGGAAGAGATGGTTCATTAGCCATAAGGTTGCCATATGTGCATCTCCTATTAGTATCTAATATTTATTGTGTTTATTTGCTATATTTTATTTTAGTGTGTACAATAAATTCATCCATATGTGTATACAATACAACGCCAAAACATTCAATTTATGTTTTAAGGTGTTTATAATTAAATTTAAAAAGCATTTTCAGAAATGTTTTATGTAAATATATTTTCTTTGCCCTACTATGTATATTAATTGTTCACAAATTAATAATTATTTTATTGATAATATAAGTAAGATGACAAGCCCTCCACTATCTATTGGTACTCCAGTAATATTCTTATTACTTCATTGTTATTATTAGATATCATGAGAATGTCCATACATCAACCAAACTTAGAGATTACACTTATCTTTGGAAATTTTCTGGCTTGTCACCCATGGTATCGGTGACAGGTCCGGTGACTAAGGTGGACAGTCACTCAAGTTGTATCTTATCATGATACATGACAGCTCTTTATCCCAAGTCACATTGTGGCAGGTCATTTATTAATATTGCATTACATTGCAAGCGTGGCCGCCAATCGTGGTGCACCACTTGGAGATACGAGAATCATAGCATCCTTCCTAAATGTCGTTAGCCCCCAACTTATTTATCGGTAAGAAAGCGATACTGCATCATGATCCATTTGAATGTTGATCGCGTGTTTTTTCTGTAAACATTGTTTATAGCCATTCTTCTGCGCTCTATGTTTTATCAAAATTTTCGCTAAGAATGCAGTTACGCTGTCCTGCCGACGAATCAGTTACTGGCCATAATTAATAAACCATTTGAACCGTTTGAATAAATATTTATTTTTTTAATTACAATTAATAAATAAATTAGGCTAATTATTAAGATGGTTAGTCCTTTCTTTGTTTGAACTATGAAATTTCAATACAATTTAAATAATCATAATTAATTTTTTATCGATAATGTTTTATTAATGAATCAGTGTTTTTTATTTCTAGAACATATTACAAACGCATCGTAATGCTCAGATTTCTACGAAACAACAATGATTAATAGTGCGGATCAATTATTATGCGTTGGGGTTGACGGCAATAACATCAACGGGGTTGACAGAAATGATATCAGCGGGGTTAGACTCAACTGGGATTGGGACGGGGTTGACGCTTATGATGTCTACGGGGTTAACGGCTATTACATCAGCGGGGTTGACCTCAACTGGAACGAAGGCGGGGACTTCATGGATCTGTAAAATATTAGCAGTGTTAAGAAAGAGTATATAAATATCTGAACAATATTTAAAGCGTTGAGAAGAATAAGGATAATGAAATAGTAGTAGAAATGAAATGCTCTTAATAGTGTAGATAGAAAATTTTACTATTCGTTTGCCACACCGAGGAATTGAGCCCACTAAATAAAATTATTTTATTGCATCCATCGGTAGAGTTAATTATAAGAATGAAATCTCTCTGACAAAATTAATGATTGTAATGAAATTAAAGAAATAATTATGATATGATAAATAAGCGTTTGTTAGAAATTAGCCTATTTCTTGAAGATGTTTTCCGAATTTCATTAAGACTCACATTTAATGTTTTGAAATTAAAAAAGATGTTACTCTTATTAAGCTATTTTAATAACAAAGTACTTAAAGAATACAATTTATTAATTATTTTTTTACCTGTTGAACTTGTTTGTTCACATTGACGATAACCTGGACAAGAGGGCTGGAGCTTGCGGGAGCCGGTGCCGGGCTGGGACCCACAATTCCGGGCACTGCGCTGATTGGCAGGTCCACGACTATGGATGCCTGAAATGATTCATATATTATGGTATTTTATGCTCCAATTATTAAATATTAGGTAATCGTAAAACAACATAATTATATAATTCGCATATTGTAGTACAAGTTCGATCGTTTGTCTGGTTGATAGTTATTAATAGAGTAGTACTTCGTAGAGAAATTGATTCAACCCACAGCAGGTTAAATGAAAATAAAGGATGTATTCCCCAGATCTCATAAAAGGTTCACCCTGCCTGAATTACTCTATTTATCTTTTACCCAATGGTTGCCTGGCAGAAATCACTGATTAGTGATAAGGCCGCCTTTTACACTGTTTTTGTTTTAAGTTATTTTAAGTTTATTGTGTTTTTTTGTATATATATGGTGTAATAAAGAGTTTAAATAAATAAATTAAATAAAATAAATAAGGTTATATATTAAACTAGCTTTCTGCCCGCGGCTTCGCCCGCGTGGACTACAAAATTTTGTACTTTGTGGATTTTCGAAGTAGAGGTGATATGACAATTATTAAATCATATTAAATTAACAAAGCCTCGCCGAGCCTTTTCATTATTTTTTACGTGTTTAGGAACATGTTCTGAATGTCGTGTAAACAAATGAAACGCTAGCTCTGAAACACCTTATATAATCCTTATAATTCTATTTTATTTTTATTTTTTTTGCAAAAAATTGACATTTTCGAAATCTGTCGTATACTCTCAGAATGAAAGAGTTGATGTTTGCATGCATTTAACGCATATTTGCTTATTGACGCAAATAATATCTTCTGTATGTTGGTTAGTCTTTGTTGTGATTGGCCGCCATGATCGTAATCTACTTTGGAGATCAAGAGAAGGCTACATTTGTCATTAAAAAGTGCTGTGCAAATAACACTTTAAAAGATTCAATTTAATGTACCTACACGCATTGATGATGTGTTTTTATGGATTACATTGAACCCTCATATCTTTTTTATTTGTTAACCGATTTGAATGAAGCAAACACTAAAACCTCCGGGGGACTTACCGTAATACATAATCGAAAACTGCATTTAAATCGGTTAAGCCGTTTCGGAGTTCAGTGCGTACAAACGCCCGACAAACAGACAAACAGACAAACAGACAAACCGACAAACAGACAAAAATTCTAAAAATCATTGTTTTGGCTTTAGAATCATAAATTTAACACGAAACACTAATTTTTTCTTGAAAATATGTACAGACACGCCTAGTCTACGATTTTATTATATGTATAGATTATAGGGATCATGCATGAGAACTAGTATTTAACAACTTTGCATTTGACAACAGTATAGATATAAGTATTATTGTAACATAATTTAACAAAAAAAATATGGCGCCTATAGCTTATTCAAAGCAGTTATAGTTGGTAAGAAATTAAGCACGCCATCATGACGCATAAATAAAATCTTCCGTCATAAAAGTGCGAATTATCGTTATCTTTCTTGCATTGATATGTGATATTTAAGGATATTTATTATGAAAATATTAAATAATTCTAAAAAACTAAAACTATAAATAAAATACTATTTAAAGGATTTTAAGCGCGGATTATTATACCTTATTCTAAAATAATGTACTACTACTGGTCAGTCACCCGTGACCACACTCGCTGTAAAGTGCTCGAAACGTCAGGTAATAATAATGTAAAATAATGTGTGTGTACTCGCATTTAAACAATCACAAGAAACCACTTACCACTCGTTGTCTATACATAAGAGCGTCTATCAGTTGATTCAAGGCGGCCAGGGCGTTGTCGATTTGCTGGAGACTCAACTCGACGGGTACTGCAGCCGTCAAAGCGACGAACTCAGAGAGGACGATGACGTATTTCATTTATAGTTAGTCCACTTAGAAATGCTACTTACAACTTGGTGTCCAGACATAAGAGCGTCCATCATTTGGTTCAAGGCAGCCTCGAGCGCGGGGATGAGAGCGGGGTCGGTGTTGGGGTTGGACAGAGCATTGTCGATTTGCTGCAGACTCAACTCGACTGGCACGGCAGCCGTCAAAGCGGCGAAGGCAGAAAGTACGATGAAGTATTTCATTTTTGTTTAATTCTGAAAAACATAAGAATGATAGAACGGACATGAATCGACAATGACATCGGTAGCCCGCTTTCCAGTAGGAGACTAACGCCCAGTTCTTATAAAAATAACGAGTCGTTTTACTTACGGACAGTACAATATCTTATTAGGCGTAAGTCGAAAGCATATCTATAATAAACGTGGCGTTAACATAACTACCAAAAAATATTTCTTATTGGTTGATTAAAACCATTTCTTAGTAAAAACGAATCGTATCTGTTATACTATTACGTTCAGTCGTTTAAGAAATACATACAGATTATAAGGTTAGTAATTATATATATAATTACTAACCTAAACAGTGATCCTGTATGTATAGGATCACTGTTTTAATATTCTGGCTCAAATTGTATGTTCTTTATTAAAAGTAAATTCTTTCGATTAATTAGGTATAAAAATAAAAATATTCACAAAACACGACGATATGAAACGTGAAAATTTTAGTTATCTACTTACCAGGTATTCAAAACGAAATGCCTTCTAAAGACAAAACACTGCTACTTATACAAATCTCCTTTAATATAAAAGTAATAATCAAGATTAGGCATGCCATAAATATTTTTATTTGATAGATAATTGCATTATACAATGACAATAACCTGTCTGCTAGATATTAAAATTGAAACGTTGTAGTGGAAATCGAAAACAATCGAAGATTACAGGACTTACCTTTATTTTACACAAACCTCGGCACAATTAAAAAGAAAATGTTTACTAGTCTCGAGCAGCAATCCTCCCTCCTCCTATACACTTATATGTTCACACCCGAAAATCGATATAAAATAGTCTTCTAGTCTTAAGAGACTGTCCTGACGGAGAAACTATGGCATAGGTAGTAACTACATCGTTGGTCATCAATCACACATTTTGCTCTATTTAAATTTAAAGATAGAACACGCTAAGTGAAAGACCCTATACATTTTTAAATATATTGCGTGCTTTCTATTCTTGTAAAAACAGGAAATACTTAAGTTCTTTTTCGTAAAAACCTTCTTATCGCGAAAAGCTATCCAATTACATAATACTTATCTATACATATAATAAAATCGTAGACTAGCCGTGTCTGTACATTTAATATTTTCAAGAAAAAATTTGTGTTTCGTGTTTCATTTATGATTCTAAACTCAAAACAATGATTTTTAGAATTTTTGTCTGTGTGTCGGTTTGTCTGTTTGTCTGTTTTTCTGTTTGTCTGTTTGTCTGTTTGTCGGGCGTTTGTACGCAGTGAATTTTGAAACGGCTGAACCGATTTAAATACGGTTTTCGATAATGTATTACGGCTAGCCCCCCGGAGGTTTTAGTGTTTATTTCATTCAAATCGGTTCACAAATAAAAAAGATATGACGGTTCAAAGTGTTCCATCAAAACACATCATCCATGCGCGTAGGTACATTAAATTTAATCTTTTAAGTGTTATTTAAAGCACCTTTTATTGATTAATGTAGCTTTCTCTTGTTCTCGAAAGTAGATTACGATCATGGCGGCTAATCACAACAAAGATTAACCAACATGCAAAAGATTTTATTTGCGTCCATAAGCAATTATGTGTTAAATCCATGGAAACATCAACTCTTTTATCCTGAGAGTAAACGACAGTTTTCCAAAATGTCAAATATTTTGCAAAAAAATTAAAATAAAATTATTAGAATTATATAAAACTGAACAGTGACACTTTTGTTATATTTAATGTAGGATATACTTCGAACTTAAACCTTTTACGAAATATATTTTTACAAATGTACGTAACTAAATCTTAAAAATTGTCATACCACCTCTACTTCGAAAATCCACAAAGTACAGAAATTTGTAGTCCACGCGGGCGAAGCCGCGGGCGGAAAGCTAGTTATTAAATACGAATATAAAATATCATTCGATCTTAATGCTGTGTAGAGCAATATATCTAAGTTAATTCAACAAGGGATTACCGAATTAGTAAAAGATTAAAATTACGGGAAGTGCAATAAAGATAAACTTAAGTGTCTGAATTAGGGTTTCCGCCCGTACTTTATAATAAAGTATTGTATGTTGCTTCGTGCAAATGTACTTTATACTTTATGTACATGAAAACACTTTAGTTTTCTCATGCTTTAAATACAAATAAGGGAGAAGATTCTTCGCGGAGTTTGAGGCCCGTATTCAGAGTTGCCACTTAGATCCCTATTCACAAATGCGAATTCAATCTTTATTCAATTCTTCGTTCCGACTTAAGTAATACTTAAGACTATACCTTATTCCCATCTCCATTTTATTTTTACATATTTTTTATTTTATTTTAAGAAAGTATTAAATTCTTCTCCTTATGTTATTTGACAACCTTTTTTGTTTGGTTTATACACAATACTTATCCTCATGAAACATTTTAAAACGCCCGGAAACGTTAAATATTTATTTAGAAAGTTCTGATATATGTATAAAATGCGATTCGTATCATGCAAATTAGCGTCAATCACGTAGTAACCACTGGGCAGTTTTTGATAAAATTTCACATGCTGATAGATCAATATTAGGTGCAAATTATAGGCTACATTTTGTTTGAAAAAAATATTTTTAGGGGGTGGCTTCCCATACATGTAAACGGAGGGTAAAAAAATAAATATACGAGTACATCATTAAATAAGGTATCGTTGGATAGGTCTTTAAAAATGAAATAGAGGTTTCTAAATGCGTTTTTTGCTAAATTAAATATTTCTTGAGATATATGCTTCTAAAGTCGTGAAAATGTCATACCACGTGACAAAGTGAGATTTTGGTTGACTTGCGGTCATGTCTTTTTATACTCTTTACATATAGATACAGTAGAAAGACTCAATGAATTCTCAAAAACCTTCACATTTTGTGAAGGTTTTTGAGGTGATATACCCCTTCGCCCGCGACTTCGCTCATGTGTGCGTACAACTTTCTGTATTTTGAAGAGGCGCGCGCACTGTGAGATTTTGGTGAAACCTATTTCCATAGAAAATTATAAAAAGCACTATAGACATGCGCATATAATTATGAGCGGTCCTGCGACCGTCATTTTTCTAAACTTTTGTCGTGCGCCTCTAAAAAATACAGAAATTAGTAAGACAAAAAATATTCAACTTACGTAGATAATAAGTTTATTTTTTTTGTAATGCCTGAAACGCCTGAATGCCTGAAACGTAGATAATAAGTTTATTTTTTTGGGTTGCATGATCATGTTTAATCAAACCCTCTTTAATATAATAAAGATTTAAAAAAATTACCGTAAGTACCTAGTCTAGCCATAAGTTCTGTTACAAAGAAAATATCCGATTATTTCTAAAAAAATAATTTTATTTGAAAGTTTTATATATGATTATTAATAGTGAAAAATATATGTTAATGTAGTGAACTGATTATTCAAAATGTCCACCCTTAGCTTTAACGAACGCTTTTAAACGGTCGGGCCATTTGTCGATGGATTTACGAACGGTTTCCATTGGAAACTTGGTGACTGCTGCCTCCAAGGATTTTTTGAGCGACTCAATATTTGGGTGACGGTTAGAGCAGGCCATGTCCTCTAGCACAGACCACAATTTATAGTCCAAAGGATTTAAGTCCGGACTAGCCGAAGGCCAATCATGAGCCTTTATGAAGTCTGGAACATTTTGCTCAAGCCAAATTTGGGTAGTACGCGCCTTATGACCCGGGGCTGAATCCTGTTGGAATGTCCACACTTCATTTTGAATAGGGTTTTGTTGAGGGGTTTAACTACAGCTTCTAACACGGTATCTTGATACACTTTGGCTGAAGTTTTCACTCCTTTTTCACAAAAATGGAGTTTTGTGACACCTTGGTAGGACACACCCCACCAAACCATGATGTATGCTGGATGATGGCCTCGCTGAACTTTGGCCACTACCTCAGAAGTTTCTTTAGAGCTGTGTGCATACACTCGATCATTTTGTTTATTGTAGTGCTCCTCGATTGTAAAAAATTTTTCATCGGTAAAGAGAATTTTTCTGTGTTTTTCGTCCGCGTATCGCAGTAACAAATGTTTTGATCTTTCGAATCTCTTTTGTTTTAATTCCTGATTTAAGGTGTGCCCTGTGTATCTCCGGTTAGCCCCAAGACCTAAGTCTTGTTTGATAATCCGGGAAAGTGTCCTCGGTGGGATTTTCATTTCTCTTGAAAGAATTTTCTGCTTCCTTATGGGATTTCGACGAATTCTGGCCTTGACTGCGTTAACAGCCAGGTTTGTTCGAATAGACCGCGGTCGGCCGGATCTCTCACGGTCATCAACAGACATGGCTTCAGTGTACCTTTGAATGGTACGATACACAAACATTCGGCTAATCCCTAGCTTTTTCAATGTATCAAAAATGTTGGCTGGCTCCTTACCTACTTTGTACAGAGCAATAACTGCAATCCTATTCTCTTTAGTGCCCCAGTCTATTTTTAAAATAAATAAATTCTAAACAAAAAACATTCAATAATTTCGGGAAAGAAGTATATTTTGTTATCGTAGAAGCTAATGTTCGAAATTCAAATTACATATCTTTTTAAAATGACTTAAACAGCCAGTAACAGAATTTATGGCTAGACTAGTTATATAAAAGTTGTACACACACATATAGTTTGTGAAACTTTAACTTTTGGTATAATCTTTAAAATTTCGTTGTTTTCAACAGTTATTAAATTATTTATTTAGTTACAAATGAAGTTGTTAATGTACTACATGATAATAAAATAACACATATTAATTACAATAATTGTATTAATTGTGAAACACCCATCAGTGTTTTTTGATGTAAATAAAGTTACCCTTCATTTCGCTTAGATAATATTTAAGGGCTTTTTCATCAACAGATAATAGATATTAATAAGGTATAAAAATAATAAAAATCATCTCTACTTGAAAGTCATTTATTGTACCAAATCCTTAGCAAATAGTTCTGTGATAGTTTAGTGGTGGACAGCAATAACGTGCACGGGGTTACCAGCAGGGAGAACGGCGGGTATCTCATGAACCTGAAAGATATATTTATTTACTATTTTACAAAAATATAGTAGCTCATAGCCTTGCCAAAGCGCCACTATACTATATAAGACATAATATTAAACTTAACATATATTGCCAATTACACACACATAGATATTAATTCAATGTTAATAAATCGATACTTAAACTAATAATCAGAAGATATTATGCATAGTGGGCATAATAAATATTCTTTGTTCATCATAAGAGCTAAATGGTGCTAATGAATGTTCCGTGAAATGGAGCGAAAATTGTTCAACAGATACAAAATAATAAGCAAAATCTTTAATTGAGTACATAAAATTTTATTGTAGGTATATATGAATCAATATCATGTCAAGTATTTTCCAAAATTAAATGTGTATTAAAGCTTAAAATACATACAAATGAAAACAATAATAACGCTTTATTGCACGCAATACAAGAAATAGGAGGAAAATATTAACAAATATTGATGTAATTTGTTGTTTATCACAAAAGTTATCTAAGATACTATAATACTATAATTATGATACAATAATTTCGTTTAGCGCTTTCGCTCAGTCTGTCATGACTTGTGCCTATTGCGTCATAGGGTATTGCCCTTCAGATAGAAAATTATGATGTGATGAACATTGTAATTTTTGTACTGTTTGGATATTAATTTATCTATAGTACGTATACATTAGAATATTTATTTATTTATGTCCCGTGATTTCACCCGCGTAACTTCAAATCAAGTGGGGATTCCGAATTATTCTGTTTCACCATAATCAGTTCAGTACACACTCACTAATTTTCACATGTATATTAGCAGCATTTAATTACCTGTTGAACCTGTTTGTTCACGTTGACGATGACCTGCACGAGGGAGCTGGGGATGGCGGCGGGGGCG
>LQNK01000325.1:204021-231252 GCA_001586405.1 Phoebis sennae | reverse complement strand
GGGGGAGGCGTCCTCGCCGATGATGCCGGGCACGGCGCTGATGGGCAGGTCGACGGCTACGGTCTCCTGAAATTCCAAGTTGATTTTTTTTAATCTCTATTTTTCAATGGGTTTTTACTTTTTATGTGCTTGGATATATCAGCGTAACCTATCTTATAAAGTAATTTTAAGTTTTTAGATTAAATCTTTTACCAAACTATACTTTTTTGCTAAGTTTGACATCGGATTCGCTAAAATGGAACAAATCAAGCCAACATCCATAACGTTTAATTTAAGTGATTCTCTTTTACTTTTACTCTTTTCACAATCCATCGGCAAATGTTGCACGCTGATTATGTGAATAATTTAGATAATGGATTGATTGTAAATATTTGTAAAGAAACTTATTTTATGGGCTTTTAAATTTAATAATAGTAAGCAGCGAGAAGTAACAATGATTGAAATAGCTAAATATAAATTAAAAAAAAACCTCAATTTGGATATAATTTTATGAACTGTCGTCGTTAAATACACTAATCGTCGTTTAAAACACATTGATATTTATGTGAATACTTCGTTAGCTATACAAATTTTGTACCATAATTTTGTAGAAGCAAATTTTGATTTTTTAACCACAACAAAACCACACCAAACCAACCAAACTATAAAAATTCAGAGATCAGAAAGTCCGAAACAGCTGTTGATTTGGTTCAAGACAGCCTCCAGAATCAGGGGATTAATGAGGGGTCGGTGTTGGGGTTCAAGTCAGCTCAATGGGCGTTGCGGCCGATAAAGCGTTGAGTATTTACAAAGTATGAACTTCATTTATGGTTATTCACTAAAAAACTACTACGCTACTCACAACTTGGAGTCCAGACATAAGAGCTTCCATCAGTTGGTTCAAGGCAGCCTCGAGCGCGGGGATGAGAGCGGGGTCGGTGTTGGGGTTGGACAGGGCGTTGTCGATCTGCTGAAGAGACAGCTCGACGGGCACGGCGGCCGACAAAGCAGCGAGGGCAGAGAGGACGATGAAATATTTCATTTTTAGTTATTTACTTGAACCTGGAAGAATTGTTAAATAATCCTTTATTTAGAGATTATGTTGAGAAATAACTTCGAGCGCCAAGCTGCTAACTGTCAATCCTTTATTTAACATGCGACACTTATGTACGGTACGCTATTTTATTAACACTATTTTTATTATTATTACTACACTATTAATATTACAACGTTTACGATATTTAATATGTGAATGACATCTAAGTTCACTTTCTCACTAATTGTGAGATATGTGAAAAGTATATGAATGTGGCTCGCAAACGGTTTCTAAAAAACTCGTTTTTATTATTTACCGTAAAATACTAATTTCCTCTTAACATAAGTACTATTTACTCTATAGATTACTATCAATAGCGGTAATATTTTACTTGTTTGATTTGTAAATGGAAATGTGGCGTAGAAATGTGAACATTAAATAAAGACGATTCGTTTCAACACGTCAAAAGTAAGACTAAATATTATTCAAGTTACAAATTCAAATTCAAATTCAAATATTTAATTTTACAATTTATTAAATTTGACTCCATTACAAGATTTTACAATATACTATATAATATAATACAATTCTCATACAACAAAATGGATGTATAATCTAAATTAAAAGGATAAATAAAAAATAAATTATAATTTATAAGACAAGTTACTGTATTGGTCAATCTACTCCCTCAAAACTATAATGAAACAGAAGTATTAAAAAAAAATATAACATATTAATATTGAGAAAAGGATACACATAATATATTAAAATCTTAATTTTTATTCCGTACTTACCAGGAAAAAGTGACTCTACTGAAAACGGAGGCGGCTACTTATACATTCCTTCCGTTGTGTAATTTTATTCTGTGATAAACTTATAATCACAATATTATGTCCCATTCAATAACATGCCATAAAATTGATATTTGAACGATTACCACAAGGTACCTACCTACCCGTACGTATTATAATATGCATCATTTGTATTTACGTAAATATTTGAACATCAATAAAAATAAAAGACTTGCTTTAAAATAAATAAAGAAAATATATTTATTGAGAACAAACTACATATGTGTATCAACAATTGAAACGCCTTCGTTCTTTTAGCTTTAGCAATTTAAAATTTGTAAGAACAAATATTATATATGTTCTTCACTCTAAAGTAAACGGTGCAAAGAAAAGTTTACGCCTCATAGCCCTTTTGCTTTTATAATTAAAACGATAAAATACGTCCTTTGTTTAAAAGCAATTAATGCGATTTTAATGCAAGGGCTACTTCCTTAGGGAAGAATTGTAAACTTTATACCGTCCATTGGGACGGTATGCAGACTATAGAGCATAAATGATGTGCAAAAATGTTTTAAAATTATCGTTTTCAAAAAATTTAATGGTCGTACTTCCCGAAAATCATTACACCATTAGTTTATCAATTTTTAGTTGCCTAGAAGAGATGACATCGTAGCCATAAGGCCGCCATTTGTACATGTCCATTTTTGTTGGTCTTTTATATAATATTTTCACTGTTACTTTTTATTAAGGGGGGTGTTCAATAAAACGTTTTAATTTCATTTCAATCTTCGTTGAGCAATAAATTAACATAAAATTCCTACTAGTTTATTTACTTAACAACCGTAATAATGGAAAATACATCAGGCTGTTAAATTCACTTGTATTTTCTATAAACACAATAGCGATATAGATATTTCAATAAATAAAACAAGAGGAATAAGTCTTTGAGCGCCAATAATATTTATTTAACATATTATATACTATTTTACAATAATCTAAAACATAGTAGATTCGTTTTATTATACATTTCGTGTGGATCCTGCAACAAATAAAAATATGTTGTAATTATTTTCAAAAATATTTGTACCTATTAACAATCTGTGATATAATGGTTGGTGTTAATTTAGAAATCAAGTACCTAAGAACTTAAAAAAAATAAAAATTGGACCTAAAGACTATTTACGTAATTAATTTCCGTGGGATTTACGGGATAAAAGCTGTCCTCTGTCCTTTCTTGGGTTTTAAACAATCTCTGTACAAAATTTCATCCAAATCGGTTCTATTTAGGGGTGAAGAAGAGACAGACATACAGGCAGACCGAGTTACTTTGACGTTTATAATATTAGGAAGAATTCCATAACGGAGTTGCAAAGCAATAATAGTTTCCATCACAAAAAGAAAAACAATCAAAATTCAGCCGAGTTCTTATTTACAAAGACGGATGCCAATTATTAAGATAAATTTTATTGCATATTTTATCAGTTAAGCTTATCAATTAACATCCGATGTGCAATAAAATTACACACCATTTTCAATGTCGTAAGGGATTACTGAAAATTTTATTGATTAACAGTGTGCAATAAAAATTACTTATTTTTCCTCAGTTCAATTTGGACTGGCACGCCCTTAAGTGTAGGTTTCAAAGCGAGAAGGTTAGGTGTATTGTTTATATTATTTGTAGAAAGTCCAAAAATATTATAGTGTAAAATGTATGTTTTTTTTTTACGATAGCTACAGTAGTGTACACGTTTTTAAGATCAGAGACACTTATCACTATATAGTATAAAAACTACTCAACAAATTTTGATGCGGTTTTGTTTAATAGATAGTGATTGATGAGAAAGGTTTACATAGATATAATAGCGCTAAAATCATATTTATTTATTTAATTTGATGCACCAATTACAATTCAAGTGCAAAATTCATTTGATATTAAGCTATTTCAAGTATAGTTGTAAATTTAATTGAGAAAAAAGTGTAAAAAGCAAAGCAACCAGTAAAAAAGTAGTAAATATATAAAGTAGCTTTCTCAAGCGATATATTATTAATTGTTTCTGTAAACCATTTACAAACAAACAAATTTTCAAGTCCATAAATTTCATTAAATTATTAACGTATAGCTTATAAATATTTAACATTTTTTTAAATCACATTTTATTGACAATTTTTAGGATATAAAAATAATTACCAAAGTTTTACACGTCGTTAGAGTTTTCAGGTTTCAGCCGCAGACACGGCCAACATCTTCTGGTACGAGCCGGCGAGCGAGCGAGACGCCAACAGCAGCACCTCTCGCCTCGACACGCCCGTTGACGCCTCTTGCCATTGCGTGTGCGGTACCTGTACGTAAAATTAATATTTTTTGACAATTTTTTTTATATCGACTTTCAAAAAAGGGGGGTTATAACATAAATAATAACTTTTTGCCAAATAATAGGCCCGATTTTCCCATTTTAAAAAGTAGAAAATAATGCCTGCGGTGCCTTTATCTATTTTCAATTTTACATGAACATGGCTTGGCTTCTCTCACGTGGGAAATAAAGCGAACAATAACAACAAAAACAACAAAAATTCTTTATTTAAAATTCTATATATATGTACACCATTACAATGAGACACTAAAAATAACAGTTCGGTTTAAAGATTCTTTATTTCTCATTAAGATTATACAATCACTTACATGAGAACATAATATTTAACATAAAATTATTGCTAACATTTTAATATCATCCGGTGCGGGTACACAGAAAAATAAATCGCAAGATGCGACTTCGCTGCATTGTAAGGTGATGGTGGTGGACAGCTACAATTGTAATGTACAGAGGGCGGCCTTCGATCTCTGCCAGGCAACCGATATAGGTATAGAAGTAATAAGGGTAGGTGGTGCAGTAACAAACAAGAATAATATAAAAAAAATAATAATAAGGAAATTAAAAAAAAATATTTAAATTTAAAGCTTTTATTATTATGATTTATTATCCATACCTGTAAATTCGCTGCCATAATCGATCCAATGGTAGTGTTGTACCCAGTCTGCGCGTGCGCATAGTCGGTGGGCGTGGCCTCTTTCGCCGCAAGCACCGCCGCGGTGGGGACAGGCGTGCCTTGAGATTGGACTTGCAACTCGATACCGAGGGACGGCTGGGCCAACACTAGCAGGGCTATGTCGTACCATCTGCGAGTGTAATTACTTTATTAGTATTATAGTGCAATTTAATTAATATGTCTAAACATACAACTAGCACATCTCGTCTGACAGACGGTCAAGTGTTTGAAACATCGTCTTTTTAAGAATTTTTAATTGTACTTGGGCGCCATCTTGGTCTGCTGTGACGTCATTATTGTTTTGTTATCTCACCTGCCAGGCATGGACTCCTGTATGAAGCTCTCCACAGCCACAATAGGAACGTTATTGTTCAGCTGCGAGTTCACAGATCTGAGGTGTGCGATACGTTACTTGGGCGCCATCTTGCTCTGCTGTGACGTCACTAATGTTTTATTATCTCACCTGTCAGGCATGGACTCCTGTATGAAGCTCTCCACAACCACAATGGGGACGTTATTATTCAGCTGCGAGTTCACAGATCTGAGGTGTGCGATCCGTTGCTTGGCTGCTGCGTACGCGGCCGCGTATCCGACCGGCTGCTCTGCTGTTACGTCGCTTTGAGACGCTTCACCACTGAAATAATAATTATTATAAATTTTTAATATCGAACAATTTTGCATAGAAAAAGATTTTTTTCTAGAAAAAGCACTATTGCTTTTTTTAATTTGAAAAAGCACTATTGCGTATTATCCTGAACATTACATTGTTTGTTTTTCTTTCGTTCGTGCGTTCGTTCGTTGATTAATAGGCTCCGAAACTACTGAATCGAAATAAATTACGTAGGTGAAACCACGAAAGTCAGCTGGTTATTGATAATGACCAACATACATTCTTAGGAATGTAATTTTCAATTTTTGAATAACAATTATTTCTATGAAAATTTTATACTCGTATAATCAAATAATCCTTCTTAACAATTATAAATAACAGTTCAAAGAAGTCTATTTGTTTATATCAAAAGTAAGAATTATAGATATTAGGAACTTACACAATAGTAGCTTTTCCGAAGACAGTTTGGAAAGCCTCACGGACGGGAGATATTTTAACCTCCTTGTCAGAAGCAACAACTATGTATAGATCACCTCCACTTCCTGCAATTAAAAACATTAACAAGACTACTTATAAAATCCATATATTGGTATGTACTAGACACAAAATATGCACCAACCACATAACATTTACCAGTTTAACATTTTGAATTTGTGTAATGTTCCAATATATTTTTCTTTCTTTTTGCTTTGCAACTTTGTTCTTTACTTCGTTAAATGTATGAACTCAATGACCATATCAATATTATAATTTCATCTAATAATTTAAGGAAGATTTTATGAATGAATTTGATGATATTTAATCCTTTTACCAAAACCTCTGTACCATGTTATGAACAACAAAAAAGACATGACAAACACTAACTTTCGAAGTGACTTGTTTCCAGTGTCATTACTGTTTAAACACATTTCCAAAACCATAGATGAGAAGATACGTCACAAAAGCAATAATTTAAATGGCTCACCATCTGAAGACCCCAACGCTTGACTACCTTCCTTATCTGTTACAAAGATGTGTCTAAGACAATACTCCTATTTATTCTACAGTTTTAGAGCAAATGCCTAAGAACTAAAAATATAGAACATCTATAGAAATACGAACAAAAGTTAGGAAGGAATGAAATAAGTAACTAAAACATTACCATAGCATACAAGAAAAATATACACGAAATTCAGAAGCTTCTGCTTTTTTGGGGGTAGTGCATAAAAAACATTATAATCAAAATTGATTCTTACTTAAATATTCCTTCATCTGAGGGTCAAGAGTAGTGATCATGGAGTCAACTGAGTTTTTGGCTTTCTCTGCTACTTTCTGGAGAATACCCCCACTCGACATGGCACCTTTCATCCAAGTTATTAAACCACTTCCAGGCATTATATCACCTAAAATTTGGATAATGTTTAAAATATATTTATAACAATAAATTTATAATTTTACTTTTTTGTTACACAGAAATAAAATTATAAATCAGCTGAAATATAATTAAGGTTCCATAATTATCATATGCATTGTATCCAATTTAAAATTGAAAAACAACATAGTATTGCATTCAATTTTAAGATACGGAAATTGTCATGTCTCAAAAGGTCAAAATGTATCTGTTATCTTATGCAAATGATAATCAAACTTGAATTTAATGTAAAAGTTCATCAACTCAATTACCTATAAATTAAAAGCTGCAAAAAAATATAAAAATTATTCATCATTATATTTACCAATTTTGTCAGTAACAACTGATTCAGGAATTGATCCAGGAGACAGTGTACCATCAGACTCAACTGGTGACCTTATTGATACAGTTGGCTCTCCTTTTGACAAGGGGATTGCTGGACTGAAATAGAAAGAAGGAGTTCATTATTCATTGACATTTTCATCTTAAATTTAGTATTTTCTCTGAATTTTCTTTAGCAGCAAATAATACCCATATTTTGTGAAAATTTCAACTTTCTAGCAATCACAGTTTATGAGATACAGCCTGGAGTACAAACATACAGACAGTGCAGGCTTAAAAATAGTACCTTTTAGGTACAGAACACCAAAAAGATAAAATTATAATAAAATGTTTATTCTTCTTTTTATTCTGTTTTGGCTAACTTCATGATTGGACAAGACAATTTAATAACAATTAATGAAGCTTAAATAGACTGTTGATATTCTTTAAGCTTTAGTTCTTGTTTTATTTAAATGTACAAACCTAAACTTCTCTGGGGTTTGTGGTGAGATATCCATAGGGGCTGGCTGAACATTTTGACTCTCTGCTTGATTTGGTATACTTTGTTGGGCAGGTACCTGCACAGAAGTGTATTTAAACTTTAGTGTTCTTTAAATATTATAATTTGAAAAGTAAACATAACAATTAATCTTTTTTAATCACAAACTATAACTTTAATTTTGAGGTAAATTACACTTAATTTCACATATGCGCATATCATTAAAATAGAGTGCATTCAATTGCAACATTATTTAACATCTTATCATAATTATTGGCTTACTTTTATTTTTCTTAAAAATTATTTGTAATACAAAAAAAATATTGTAGGTACAAGAACAGGTTTGTATCACTTTTTTATATTCTAATTAAAATAAAATTAAGTAACTGTGACATTTATGCATCTTATAAATTAGAACACACATGTATTTAAGTAAGTTTTATCTTATGTATATCCCCTTACTTCATTTTGAACCACAGGGGTTACGGGGCTCACGCTTGTTGTGATAAAGTTTGGTAATTCGGACGGCGGTGCTACACTTGATAACAGATTGCCTGTAGCCGCAAGTGTTGGTGCAGCCGGAATTTTACTTCTTTTCTCAGGATTATTCATATTCCTACACTAAAAACGATCAAATAGGTTAACTATTTTAAGTACTTCACATATTAAATAGTTAAAAACAATTGTAAGGCTTTTTTACCTTTGATAAATATCAACAATCAACATACGAATGTATATTTGTTTTGGTTTTGTGGATTTGACAAAACCTGACTAGTTTGACATTTGTTGACGTGTTCATCTGCCCGTATTGATGTCTAGAAATAGCGTAAAATGGAGCAACATAACTTATTTAATCTTAGGTATTATATTAGTTTATTCTTTTATACGTAAAATGAAAGTAATAAAGTTGATTGTATAAAGTTATATTCCCCTACATTGCTTATTAAACTTATGACATCATATTTTAATCAGAAAATATTTTAGAAATAAGTGAGTACGTGTTTTGGGACAAATTGTAAGAAAACTTTACTGTAGTAAATAGATATTTTATAGTAATATACTTAAAAACGTGATTCATAAAGTAATCTTTTTAATGAAACTGTGCGAAACTTTGGGTAAAAAAATAAATGAAAAACTGGTATCACAGCGCAAACGTCAAAGCGTCATTTCGATTCGTAAATCGGAACGTCATTTTTAATACAATTTGTAGTTTTCGTGCAGTTATCTCTGTAAATTCAGAATTGTAGTCGCATTAAAGTGTCACAAATTTGAGTATTGTGATTAATTTGTAACCAATCATGTCGGAAGGATCGGAGACACCGTTTAGTAACGTTGATATTAACAACGAGAACAGAGATGACGAAGACCTTTTCGCTTCAGCGGTCCAGGTATCTTATAAGAATCTGTTTTTCAGAATCTCCTCGCGTCCGCCGGGCGTTCATCAGGGGCCGTTGACGCCCCTTTATTCAATATTTCTATCGTATTATCTATTAACGCCCTGAATGAGTTTACGTGCTCTGAAGTCATTGAACACGCTAATTAACTTGTATGATAATTAAATTAATGTTCGATGCGCACTTTTATATTTATAGAAATATACTTTACGTGGCTGTACGATGATTACTGCATATAGATAATGATGGATAATTTTCTATCCTATCATAGCTTAAATTATTCTTCTTTTGATGTATTGATGTATTGTTTATTCATTAATACCTATTATTATAATAGCTTGAAGTTTCTGTTACTTGTTTGTTTTGTACTAAAATACACATTTATTTGTATATTCAAATACTATTCTTATAAGAAAAATGGTATTGTAGACAAAGCATGTAAACTTTTTAGTTTTAAACAATTTTTAAGTATTTAGTCCCACAAATTAATGATTACAGGAAGTCAGCCTGGACCCAGAGGTAAATGGTGTTAGGGAAGGTTTGGAAAAGGCCACTATTGGGGATGTGTCAAGTATTGGAAGCCCGATTATGGAAGAGGTAAAAATGAACACATTAATACAATTTGTATATCAATTCTGAATGATGCTTTTAAAACTCCATTAAATTTATCAAATTCAACAATAGGGCCACAATATGGATTATTTAAATTATTGATTAAACAGTATTATAGTAATGATTTTCAAAACTCTCAATGATAAAGAGCATACCAAATTCCAAAGTACTTTTTGTAAATTATTGACAAAAAGTATAGTAAGTAGTAGTAAGTAGTTAATTAGTAAAATTAAAAACCATGTTTTATTTGAAATACATTTGTTTTGTATTTGAGATGTGGAATTGTAAGTAATTACTAGTAATAAAAACAATTTTTGAAGCAAAACTCATTGTTCCAGATAGTCACAGAGCGTGCAAATAACATAATTGTAACAGTAACGGAACCCCAAAAGATTGGTGAAGGCATGAGCTCATATGTTGCATATAGAGTGCTCACAAAGACCAACATGCCAATATTTAGCAAGCATGAGTTTGCAGTACTCCGTCGCTTCAGTGATTTCCTTGGATTACATGAAAAGTTAACGGAGAAATATCTACGGTCTGGTAGAATCATACCTCCCGCACCTGAGAAGAGTATTGTAGGTATGTAAAACATTTATGTACAGTATGTTATAGAAGAAAACTTTGAATTTTAGTAAAGAAGATTAACTTTTAAAAATATATTTTGACCAGCATTAAATTATCTTGAAGTTTAAGAAAAACACAATATAGGAATCTTAACATACATCTGAATACTTATAAGAGATTTCCTCGGAGTGATAAGGTCATTTATTGTATAAAAATATTAAATTAGATTATATTTTAAATTTCAAAATCGTAATTTGAGTACATATATCTATGTTAATAAAAAGGTTTTATTTTATCTGGTTCATGTTTACAAATAGTAAATGTGTTACAAAATAACAAAATCACAGGTTCTGAT
This sequence comes from Phoebis sennae, assembly GCA_001586405.1. Classification (NCBI taxonomy): domain Eukaryota; kingdom Metazoa; phylum Arthropoda; class Insecta; order Lepidoptera; family Pieridae; genus Phoebis; species Phoebis sennae. Next base: position 220,653 of record LQNK01000325.1, on the reverse strand, counting down.
CTAATTAAAAGATTGATTGTTCATACACCAAAAATATATGTAAATAATAGCATTATTGTATGACATAAAAGATTAACAATAATCTGCTTTCATTTAATGTAAATGTACACAAGCCTACTTGTGAAGCTTCACTTAACGTCACTAATGTTAACAAGAGTGAATTTTTTATTCCATAATATGATTTTGTATATCATATGCTTGTAAATTTTAAATTTTTGATCATCAAAGTATAAAATATAATCTAAACTTTTCAATTATAATTTTTTTTTTTTTTTTTAATTTTAAACTTCATTCATTAATAATGTAATCTAAATAATTTTAAGTGGCTTTAATATAAATGCAAATGAGACCTGTTTATGATAATAAATATTGACTAATAAAAAAATTAAGGATGAATCACAAAACCTCAATAAACATCATATTACAACTTTATGATGAATAGATAAGATAAATAAATAGTAACAAGAAACCATGACTATTTTGCATTAGTTTGTTTCCTCAATTGCCTATACACAAAAACGGATTTAATTTTTTAAACAAAGAAATAGTTTTAAATGTCTAATACAAACAAAATTGTTACTTATATTTAAAGTTATAATTTTAGTTCTAAAGAAAAATAACAGAAGTAAATATAGACAAATAGTCAGATAGAGAATTCTTTATTGCAATTATTCTACAAAGGCGAACTTAATGCCTATATGGCATTTTTTACTGGCACTTGTGGTGTGTGTATACATATTATAGAATCTGTTGGTAAACTGCAGAAATAGGTAATTTTACTCTCACCTTCAACTTATTAAAACTCTATTAGAAATAACCTTGCTTACTACAAGGTTGAGCATTCCTGTGGCAATCAATTATAGAGGAAACAAAATACTGTAAGGAAAAAGAGACTGAACCAAAACATATTTTTATATATAATTTGTTAAAATAAATTATGACAGGCATAACAGGAAAAAAATACTGTTCAAGTGATATTGTTTTTAACTTCTTATATAAATTAAGAATATGTCTGTAGGTATGAAAATAGTTTAAAATAATGTCCGATATCTTCTATTGGGGCAAGGGGTAGTTGTTATTAATATCCTTTTATCTGGGGCATGTCGACCTATTGCGCCCTACCATTTCGTTTACTTGTCCATCAAGAATTTAATTGAAGACGAAGTAACACTATTTCCTAATATACTTTATACTTTGTATTGATACTTCTTGATGGAATTGCATATCACTTTTATATAAAGACAAACACATTTTTTATATTTTTTTTATTTTTTAAGTGTTAATATAGTGGAATTGAAAGTAAAAAATGTGTTTGTCTTTATATAAAACTATTTCCTAACCATGCAACCAATGAAACAATCCTTTATTTGGAAGCATTTCCTATAAACAGGCACAACAAAGCTCAAGATGACATCCACACCCTCAACGGAGAGTGCAAACGGTTCAACCGGCTCCAACTCCCTCCAGTCACAGTTCGTGGAACGAAGGAGAGCGGCCCTCGAGAGATTCCTCAATAGGGTCGCGCAACACCCAGTACTGTGTATAGATCCGGATTTTAGAGAATTCCTGGAATCTGGTAAGTTCTTTTTTCAATTCAATTCCATCCGGTTCAACTAGTGGAACTCCCTTTGTGGAACGAACAAGGGCTTGTTTACTTTACCTATGATTTCAAACATAAATAAATATTCCTGGACATTTAACACAACGCCATCTAGTCACAAACTAAGCAAAGCTTATACTATGTAAACTAACTGATAGACATACGTAAACATACTTTTTTTTGTAAATACATACTTACTATAGAAGTATAGATAAATGAACACCCAGACAGTAGAAAGTTACAATGTTCGTCAAATAATAATTTTCTACTAGTGGTCGGGAAACCGCACCCTCCGGCGCAATAGACCATTGCCACATCAACTACGCCAATCGGGTCATTTGTTTCATTTTCAAGACAATGTTCAAATAATTGTTTTTATTATACAATTAGCTATGCATAGTTTATGTGTGAATGATGCATATTTTTAGACCTATCAGTTGTTTATCGCGAGTGTTTTTCCGAGGCCAACCATGTGAGAGGGGCATTAATTAAAAATCGATCAATAAAATTGTAAGGTTATGTTATATTTATTCTACTAAAATAATGGAATTCTTTCGTCGATTTATTTAAATAAATAATCTACACTAATATTATAAAGAGGAAAATTTTGTTTGTTGGTTGTAATGAATAGGCTCAAAACTACTGGACCGATTTAAAAAATTCTTTCACCATTCCAAAGCTACTTTATCCGCAATTAACATATTTTATAGGCTATATATGTAACATTATGCTACGGGAGCGAAGCCGCGCGGATCAGTTAGTGAACTATACGCATATTTTTATTGTGATATGTATATATTTTTTACAGAGTCAGAATTACCAAAGGCGACCAGCACATCAGCGCTCAGTGGCGCTGGCATGCTGCGACTGTTCAACAAAGTGGGAGAAACAGTTAACAAAATTACCTATAGAATGGATGAATCTGATCCCGTAAGTGGTTTAAATTTATAATACTATCTTTCAATAAAGTTTATAAACTTGCGTTAAAAAAAATTGCGTTGATAAATTATTTATTTAATAACTAGCAATGCTCCAATGTTTCACCAGCATATATGTATATTTCCATTCCCGTGGGAAAGACAGGACAAAGGAAAGTTTCAGGTGAAAAACTATCCTTTGTCCTGTCTCGGGTCCCTAACTATTTATACAAATTAGATGATAGATCTGAAGAAGAGGCAGACATACACAGAGTTAATATTAGTAGTATATTGAGTAGGGATTTTTTTTAACTCAAGAAAAAAACATAAATAAACTATATCTAGTGATGAGAAGAATGGACCGTTTAATATTAATATTGGTCAGGTTCATTACCCACTGTAGGTCTCTTTGTTGTGTTTTTATTTCTATGAAAAATTGCGCTATTTCTCAGCCCAAATAAAAATATATTTTAGCTAATAGTTGAAAGTTGAAACATTCTATTTCCAGTGGTTCGAAGAGCGCATAGCCCGCGTGGAGTCCTTAGAAAGCGGTCTCCGCAGATTGTGCGGCGCGTGCGAAGCGCTGGCGACCGAGCGCCGGGAACTAGCGTCCCGTTCGCACGAGGCCGCACGTTCCATAGCTGCTGCGGCTGCGGCCGACCCTCATGCGCCACTGTCTAGAGCACTGTCTCATTTATCTGACCTACATGAGAAGGTGAGCCAAATCCAGATTAATCTTTGAAATGTACCCAGTGGGCTGCATGTGAAAACGAAAAAAAAACAGAACGAGCGTCCCGTTCGCATGAAGCCGCACGGTCTATAGCCGCTGCGGCTGCGGCCGATCCTGCGCCGCTGTCTAGAGCATTGTCTCATTTATCTGACCTACATGAGAAGGTGAGCACAAATCCAGATTTTTTTTTATTTCACCTGATGTTAACATGCGGGTAGGCGGGCAGCGGTTCGATTGATGTTAAGTGACTGACCGCAGCCAATGAACATCTACAGCAAGACAGTGTCGTTGATGCTTTGCTGGCTTAAAGGGAGGGGAGGGGATAGGGAGAGAGTGGAGATTAATGATGGGAAATTGGAAAAGGAGTAATAAGGATGAGAGAGGAATAAGATCGGAATACAGGCCTCTGGTGAGCGGGGTCACCGTACGAAACAGTGCAATACTGCTTCACGCCGATATTGGGTGGCCCCAGCAGAATATCGGCGTGAAGCAGTACTTACACTGGTGCGAGGTTGGCCCAATCGTGCAATACTCGGGCTTCCACTCTTTTATTGCTGAAAATGTTATGCAGCAGAATTTCCCTTTGTCGTCTCTTACGACACCCACCGGTATAAATGTACAATTTCATTAAATGCTGCGAAAGTCACATGCTTGTTGCATGTGACTTCCATTTTTTTGTTAGAAATACATTATTTATCCACGACCGCTGTCGCTTCTGCTGAACCTCATGCATCACTTACGTATCTAAACTAGCATACATAAACATTGCCACATTGGATAATGGTATTACTCAAAAACTATAATACTACACAACTAAGTATGCCAACAAGATACAAAATCAAGAATTCTATTGTGAAGAAACACCTTTAACCTCAAGTTACCTAATTCCTATTTAATGTATATTTAAAACAAAATCTTTTGTCCAACAGATAGAGCATTTAAGGATCGAACAATCGAACACGGACTTCTACGTGCTGACTGAACATATCAAGGACTACCTTGGACTCATTGGGGCTATTAAAGACGTCTTTCACGAACGTGTTAAGGTACAAAATATTATTTATTAGGTAAAATACACATAAATTAACTTCTCTTCTCTCATTAAACATCAAATTAATTTAATTATATTTTATTTAATTTAACGAATTTGATAAACTTCTTGCTAACTGGTTGGTAACAGTAGCTCTAAAAATAGTAGAAATCATTAGAACAAATAAATAAATAAATATTCCTGAACATTTACACAACACCATCTACTCCCAAACTAAGCAACGTTTCTAACTGTACTATGGGAACTAGATGACTGATAGACATACTTAAACAAGTAGTTTAGCAAATTAAGTCAGATTTAAGTTACTCATTAATCTAAAGGCTAGATTGTAACTAGATAAAAGTGTTAGAAACTGTATTTTAAGCAAAAAAAAAATTGTAGGTGTTCCAAAATTGGCAACACGCACAGATGCAGTTGACGAAGCGAAGAGAGAACAAGGCAAAGGCTGAAATCGCCAACAGACCGGAGAAGATTGAACAAGCCTCTAATGAAATTATTGAGGTAAATATTTGATACTTATAGAAAATTAGACCTGTATAAAAATTAATGTTTTGACATTTATAGTTGCTAACATAAAATTACAATTAAGTAAATAAATATTCTGGGACGTATATGACATATATGACATACATGACAATAAATATTCTAGGACACGATGCAAAACTACTACTAAGTACTTTGAAGACTAGATAACTGATAGACATTAGACATATCTGTTGTAAATATATACTACAAACAAATTAAAACTCAAAGAGTAGAAATTTCTAATGTTCATCACATAATTATTTTCTAATCGAACCCACCAGCGCAAGAAACCGTTGCCAAATAAACTGCGCCAATCAGATCGTCATAAATTAAATATCTGTTAACATAAACCACTGTCAAGGATATGGGATTTACTCTAAAAATAATAAAAAAAAGGGTTAATACAATTTCAGTGGGAGTCAAAAGTAGAGCGCGGGCAACAGGAGTTCGATACGATCTCGCGCGTCATCAAGAAGGAGCTGGAGAGGTGGGAGGAGATCAGGATTTCCGAGCTGAGGGCCACCATACTGCGCTATCTCGAGGAGCATATGAAGCATCAGGCGCAGGTGAGATGACTTCACTAATTACACTTGAAACGAATTAATTATATTAACGAATTTACCCAACATATGAAATATATGCATGAAAACTAACAAATAAGTTCAAATTGTTCTCCGATTTGTAATATAAACAAACAACCAACCATGTTTTTAGTGAAATTTCTAAAAATAAAATTTATTCTGCAACAGTATTCATTTTAAAATCCTATGTTTTATGATAATGAGTATAATATTATCTAATATATTAATAACACCTACTTGATTCAAATTTGGGGTACCATTTTAAAATCCAAGATGGCAGCTGCAGGTCAAGGGTTGCACCCAACATACTTGAATTAAAAAATGGCAACTACATAAACGTCTAAAGCTAGGCGTCCACATATCGATAATGTACGCATCCGTCCTGGGCCTCGCAGACTCCGTTTGGGGCCTCAAAATGAGTAATGCCACTGGAGTGGACTAATCAGCGATGACCTCAAATAATTGATTGTTTACCTACCGAGAATATTGTTGTCTTGTATACATTGGAAATGTTTAGGTTACTTCGATACAGGCTAGTGAAGTAACCACCAGATAGTTTCAACTGTAACGCGTATTCTGCATATCGTTTAATTACTACCTGAATTGTATTAAAGCTTAGTTTTATTTGCAGTTATAAAGTATTTTTCATTTTCATTTTCGTTTCCAGTCGATCCGCTACTGGGACGCGTTTCTGCCCGAGGCGCGCGCCATCAAATGAGTGCGGGGCTGCGGGCCGCGCCGCATGTACTAACTTACGTTCTTTTTAGTTTTTTTATTTTTTTATTTTTGGTTCTTACATGGTGCAGAGGTTGGATAGCTTAGAAAGAGAGAAAATATGAAAATACTTTTATTGAGTGATAAAGCTTAGAAGAAAGAAAAGAGGAAAATAATTATTGGGACACACAAAGTACATAATATTATGAAAGAGACAGACAGACGGACGCCGAAGTAATCCTATAGGGTTCCTATTTTGTCCATTTTGTTCGGATCCCTAAAAATGAAAAGGAAAACTATGTATAACTGATTGTCTTGTACTAATTAATTTTTATTTGGGGATATATGAGTGTATACCGTTTCTTTCTTTTCTTTCTTTCATGTAGGTAAAATCAAGAAATTAAAAATGATTATATTTGCAGAATTCATGCATAAGACAGTTTTAAACACAAACCTCTGCATCAGGTAAGAATCGTGCAATACAATGGCAGACAGGAATTGTACAGAACAAAAATATATGGTGTAGTATTCATATTGGTTTTAGAAATAACAAGACAGTGTATCTATTCTTAAATAATACTGATTATAAAAAATCTATCTGTGAGTCATAAAATGTGTAAATATTTTGGTCACTAATTTTATTCTACATAAAAATCATTTGATGCACCATACTTTAGTCAAAATTTATATATTAAATGCAAGTCTGTCGTTGTATATTATTTAGATATCCGGAATTGTATAGAAACATTCGCTCACAAGTATAAATGTAAAGTGTAGACTATTTGTATAAATGTTAAAGTTGAGTTTTCATTAATTTACACTAATAAGTCTGCAATGTCCTCTAATGTTAAGGATTAAGTGTAAATCGATCTCTATTCGTGTTGTATGTATTGTCAAATATTGTGAGGTCTATTTGAAATTATTGTGGGATGAATAATAAAATATAATAAATTACGTATCACTTAGTGAAGCAAACCATAAATTTCTTTATTCTTGAAAATAGTATTGTTTAAAAAGCTCATGTTCAAATACATAAAATTTTGAGGGATGTTTAACTTTGAGCGGTATTCAAATATTATTCAGTATATTTATCCTTTCATTAGATAGATAGATTATTCCAAAAAAATTCCCGTAGCAGTAGCTGTAAGGGCCTCTATTTGTCATTCGGGTAATTACATCAGGGCACTAGAAAGTATTTCACTGACTCACCACTACACACAACACAAGCGCAGGCGCACGTCCAATCTGAACCACGTCCGTTACACGACTGACAGATTGACAAATACCCCCTCTGCTGGTGTACATGACATATTGCATATATCTACAATAACAAAACAAAAAATTTATAAATACAGCATGAAGTTATGTGAAGTAGTGTATCTAAATTCCTGGAAAAGGTCATGACTAAGCATTATGCCACAGTCATTCACACCGACATTGGTCTCTGACCCTATGTACAATAAGAACAACATTAGAGTGATAGAGACACTTAAAAACTCCTTAAAGTTGAGTATCCTTTTAATAGTGTAGAGTATGTTTCTTTTAATAGTGATACGGCATTCCTGCAACTACAAAAATATGTATTGGGCTGTGTCGGAAACTGATATTGATTCCTTATAACGAGTCTGAATTTAGTATTATTTTAAAATTTTCTTTGGTTTTAATGATTTTCTTAATCTCTGTTGGCGTGAGTAATCAGAAGGTAAATGAGGTTATCTACGTTTAATATCTGTATTTCTATTATAAATTATCTATGTATGTATTTGTTTTTAATTGAGATTTAGATATCCTTTAGATAGTGAGTAAAGATCTAATTATACATTCGATGTATAAACAATTACCACATCATCCATTTTCTTTATATTTTATTGGTTTTTTTTTTTATATTTCAGCTAAATTGTAAAAATAATCATGATGTGGCTACCCTTAAAATGTGAGATAAATAATTCCTTAAAAATGAATAGTAGGTAATTAGTGATCTGAAAAAAAAATTAAAATACTTTTAAAATGAATAAAATTAAATTTCACGGACATATTTTGCATTTAGGATTGTGTTAATCCTTTATATGTTATAATTATGTATACTTTATATGGTATATGCTTTCTTTGAATAAGAAGTTATTAAGTTGTAGGCGATCAAAACAGCTTAGCTGTGCCTAAGTTATTCATGTTTATATGGGCACCTTGTTATGTTCTTTGCATAATATTCGTTTAGCTTATGTATTATAAAAATAAACTTGGTAATATTTGATCAGAAATTAGGTTCACTATCTGTTAATCTTCCAAAGTAAATTCATTATTAAAATGATGCAATTATATGTAAACCTTATTTCTGGTCAATGACACATTTGTCTATATTTTTATATTTGTTATTTTAAATGCATATTTTACTAGAAAACGTATTCCAATTTAGTTAAGGTTAAATGTTGAAATGAAAATGGAACAACTCGTTCCTGATATCTACCCAAATATACATAATCGTCGAGTGTCGATGTGACAAGAAAATTAGTTAGTATGATTAAATGTCGAGTCTTATATGTATAATTATTTTTATATTGCCAAATATATTTAGCGGTAATTTGGTGTAATGGAGAAGAGTTATAAAGAAAGTATAAATATTGTTTGTTTCGAATTATAAATATTGTACTTTATTCCAATTATATTATTTACTTAAACCTAATTATGTGTTTTATTTGTTTTGCCCCAAATCAATATGCAATAATTTTGATGTTTCTGGGAATAGTTTTAATTACATAAATCTGCCCAGTAATATAATACAAATAAATTAATCATTAACCGGATAAACTATAAAGAGTGTAACTTCTATTGCACTTGTACTGTTGGACCAAATTTAATGAGGTTGATTATACTGATATGATTTTCTATGATTAATAACATAATGTAAAGAGAATGAACAGCCGATAGATTACGACGAATTCACTGTTATCCATAGCCACCCTTTAGGTAATTCCGAGGATTTTATGTAAAATGCAAACCTTTACAAATAATACACGTAATCATAACTAAGTATTAAACAACATGGCCTATGTATTGCTAATTAAAAATGAATCAAAGTATACGTGGACAAATCGCACATATCTGATAAGGCTACTTATCAAGCCCTCACCGATGATAAACTTGTCTCATTGATTGCCTATATATTGGACGCGAACATTATCGCTTTAGTGAAGAACATCATATACTATCAGGTAAAGCATCGTCATTTATAAATAGATAATTTAATGTTTTTGTTATTTAAACAACGTAATTTGTGAGTAAGCAGTTACTGTTCCTTATATTTGGCTCATGCACGTAAGTTATCAATTTTATTTTTACAGATACGATGAAACTCGTCATAGCGCTTGCTTGCCTTTTCGCTGTCGCCTCGGCTGTACCACGCCCTGACTCTCCAGAAGAACCTTCAGGACACATTCCGAAAGGATTCAGAAGGTATGCTTCTCCTGAAGAAGTTTCCAAAAATGAAGATGCAAACTTAGACGATTCCTTTATGCCTGAACCAATTTTTATTAGCTATAGCGAAATTGACCCGTCGCAGATAGATTTGAATGATTTAATGGAATTTGTCAAAGATGCTTCTCGTGCATTCGAGATCAATCCAGAAGTAATCCAGATATCTGACGTTCCTCTAAATGAAGCTGCTTTTGCTTACAGTCCTGTTGAGGTTGTGAATTCTCTACCCGAAGATGATGCTGAAAAAGTGATTGTGGTCAATAGTCCCGCGGAAAGTAATAATGATCAAATTCCTCAAGCTGATATGATCCAAGTCGTGAACAGTCTTCCGGAGGACGATTCAATCGCTCAAGAAAACAATGATGTGACAAATGTAGAAATAGTAAACAGTCCAATTAGTGATGATAAACATGACGTCATTCAAGTTGCATCTCTCCCCGTCCAAAATGACGAAATCTCATCTGCAAATGATGAAATTCGGGCCGTAAAATTCGTCGAAAATCCAAATATGGAGGGGAGTGAAAACTTCGTCGGAGTTCCCATGAATATCGCTCCTTCAGAACTGGATTCACTTCGCCTCGATTTCGATGGAGAGAACCAGGAAATGCCATTTAATAGTGAAGGCAAGATTTCCTATTACCCATTAAGATTCTATCCCGACCCAAATTTGCGTTAAGTAGTTAACAAATCCTTTTTTGTATCATGTTATTTATAATATTTTAAGATTTATGACAATAAATAAATTATTGTAACTAATTTGAATTTTATTTTATCTGTCACACCATTTCTTCAGGATTAATGCTGAATTAATTATATTTCTGTCAGATCCAATACTACTGTTTGTTTACTACCAAATTGTTTATTATTGAAAACATTCAATATCGAAATATCTTATCATTACTTAATGAGAATTACAGGTGTATAACAAAGAGTTTTTTAATTCAATACATTTAATTAGCTACATTTAAATCTAACTGACCTAAGAATAACATGAACATCAATAGCTTATTTAAGCACATAATCTGTGGGGTATTCCATAACTTTGGGGAACTTCTGCACCTCTTCCTCAGGTATATGATCTAATCTTGTGGGAACAAAGCGCAATTGCCTGATTTGATTAGTTACATTCTTCATGATATCTTCCGGAACTTCTTCACCAGGGTAAATAAACAACCTTTGCATTGTGTGTCTCCTTTGAAGGTTCCCTTGCATTGATCTGTATACTGCTTTCTTTATTATCTGTAAAACGGAATTTAAAAATTTGAAATAATGCTGAGCATAAACAAACATGTTTCAATTTATTAATTGAAAATCTACACATGAATAATCTGTGTGCATAAGATTTATTTTATGACAATCATAAAAGTAGCAATACAATGATATAATTATATATTTATTTTTATATAAAATAAAATAGTTTGGATATCTTATATTTTTATCTTAATTTAATGTTTTACTTTACTTTACTTCTTTTATCTTAAATCATAAGTGAATAGCCGCTGAGCTGCTAGCCTGAATATGAGCACTTCTCGATCTATTTGAGTTTTTTATACTACAAAACCATGCTCCTATTTTCAGTGTTTTATATATTTTATATTATATATAATGCAATATTTTAATAATATTATTTATTTTATCCTTTATTGTACACCACTTACATACATATAGGAACAGTAATTATAATTCAATGTACAATAGGCGGTAATATGTAATATGTAATATTGTGCATATATATACTCAACATTGATGTTTAATATTGTGTTTTTTCTAATTATTTATAAGAAAAATTTTAAAATAGTATAATCTTGTGTTTTTTTTAACTCGAGTACTTTCCATTTTAAATAAAATACTTTTTAAAGGATTTTAAACACGGTTTATTATACATTATTTTACATTCAGTCTCCCGTGACCACACTCGCTGTAAAGTGCTTAAAACGTCGGGTTATATAATTATGTATAATAAACCGCGTTTAAAATCCTTTAAGAAGTATTTTATTTAAAATTTTAAACTAACCATAGTTGGGTCCTTGTTGTGTACTTCCCAGGCTAAAGTCCACGAAGCTCCTCCAGGATATCCCGTGTGGTGGAAATACGCGCGTTTTCGCCACTCATCACCTCGTAATGCTATTTCCCTGCTGTTTATACAAACAACGACGTCCCCACAGTCATTCATTGGGTGGTAAATCGGTTTATGCAACCCCATTAAATACTTTTTGATAACAGGCGCCGACTGATATGGATCTTGCCATTTGCAGTCGAAGATATGCCAGGTACGTGCAAAAGTAGCCCATTGCTAAAATAAGACAATTTATTATTACAATAATATGAGCTTTAGGTTTTCATTTGAAATTTAAATAAAATTAAAGATTATACCTGCACACGTTTTGCCGCTGACATTTTAAGGCTTTTTTACGTTATATTTATAATTTTACTTGCTGTATTAAACTTTAATTATATTAATATGTTGTTTTTAATTTTCGTGTTTAAAGGTTATGTTTTTGACATAATAAAGTAGCACAAATAATATGTCATGCGAGAAACCTCAAAGTCGTGCTGACATATTGGAGTATTTTTTTTAAATTACAGACTAGACGATGACGAGCATTTTGGAATATAGGATGGAATCCTTGACAAAAAAAAAATATTTGATACTAGCTACTGCCTGCGTACATTTGCCGTTCCCTTGGATTACAGAGATTAAAATTATCCTATTTCCTTTCTCGGATTTCAAACAATCTTAGGTTAGGTTTAGGCACGAAGAACAGACACAGAATTTATAATATTGATTAGGAGTAAAGATATAAGGATAAGGATTGTAAAAGTTAGGAAAAGGAAAACTCAATCCTATTTAAAAAAAAGTATAAGGTAAAAATAAAACACTGCTAGTATAATATTTTCATAATATAATGTGTAAACAAAGACATTTGCAAAATAATAAAAAAATCACAAAAGAAAATATTTACAGTGCAAAATGCAAACTGAAATGCGTGAGACATCACTTTTAAAATACTCTTTTCTCTATTCATTAAGATGCAAATCTTTTCTTAGAGTATAAGCGGACACGTGCATCATATATGGTTCATTCTTAAGGAAGTTATCAATTGCCTTTTGCCTCATATCTTGCCATTCATAGAGATCTCTATATATAGGTCTGACATATTTCATACGGCCTTGATTGTTAACAAAATCAAATACTTCGTTCAATTTGGTCTCATCTCGGCTTCTTATACACAATCTCAGCCAACGGTAGATGATTTCGGAGTTTTTGCTGTTAGATACTTTGTAAGTGTCTCCAAGGTTCCTTAACCTATCTATCGGTAAAGGATCACGATCGATAAGGGCTTGAAGGAAGTTAATAATTTGTTGCGGGGTGAATGTCATAACGTCGCTATATTCGAAGCTTGCCTTCGAATCGCTGATCTTGGCTAGAAGGTCCGTAACAGCCTTGGTCATTGATGTGTCATATCTGAAAAAGAAAATATATAATAGATACTAAAAGTCTAGTCGCTGTAATTTTTTTTTTTTTTTAAATATATTGACGAATATTTATCGCTAATAAAATAATACTGTTTAAATAATAATGATGATGGTATCTATGATAGAACTTTAAAATTACTTAAATTAAATTAATTCATTGCATTTAGATTGATGTTCTATACAAGTTAGTTAGGCTTGAAACATTTTGGTATGCTACATGGCTTTTAAAGTTATTTTACGGCGTTATATACACAAAACCATAATAAAATGTAGCCATTGTTGTTGTTCTGAATGTAAACCATATTACAATATAGTTGCATCCTAATCTGTTAGTTTCTTTTGCTACGCGGCTTCTACAGTAATTTTACGGCGTCATTTACAAAAAAACATAATAAATAGCCTTTGTTATTCTAATGTATAAGTTATATAATTACAAAAAACTTGCATCCTAATCCGTTCAGTAGTTTTAACATCAAAGAGTATCAATATAAATCCTCACAAGCTTCCACATTCATATTACTAGGATAACAACCCTAGTTATTAACACTATTTTACATACGCTGGGATAACAGGTGGCATGCCAGCTTTATGCAGCCAAGTCTGCCAGTCAACCTTCTTCAATGCCTCATTGTCTTTGAAGTACTCCAGCAGGTAAGATTTAAATTGCTCCGTGTCGATCGACTGCCGTTGGAATTTGTTCAAGTATGACCGCAGAAAATCGTCAAATACTTCTGCAAATTATAAAAGACAATTGTGTCAATGAATTTAAAACACTGCACTGATTTATTAAAGATAATGATAAATTCACTATAATATTTGTTTTTGTTAGAACAAATAAATTGGAATGTAAACATTCGCGAAATATTTTTTTAATAGATAGTCCTGATTTTTGAGCAGAATTTAAATCTCTTTTACTAATATTTTTTTAACTTAGAGGCAATTAGGTGAAGCCTTCTATGTCCTTTGGGAGGAGGTTAACTTACTCCAGATCTTGTACTATTATTCCATATTTAACATTCTAATTCCTAACTCTGTATATAATATTGTATCTTGCTTAATGCAGTCACAACAGGCGACAACAATGTGCCCGTATTACTGCCTCAAAAGGCCATATCAATATTGATACGATTTCAAGACCATATCTTACCAGGTCCACCAAACAGGTCCTCCAAATACCGCAAGAACAACGATCCCTTCTCATACGGAACAGTCGAAAACGCATCATCAGGATGTACATCTACCAAATCGATGACCAACTGCGTCAGTGGACTCTGAACACCCAATTGCTGGACCTACAACAAAACGACCAGTGTAAAATCCCCCTTACCTGGACCTCCGACTAAATCTTCCAAATACCGGAGGAATAAAGACCCTTTCTCATATGGCACTCTTGAAAATGCATCATCAGGGTGTGTGTGGTTCAAATCTGGCACTAATTGAGTGAGAGGGTTCGCTGCACCCAGATTTTTGTTAATCTGCAAGCGCAGATTGGTATACATGAGTAGAATTTTTACAACAAATTGTTAGTAAAATATTACTACTAATCTATTTAAAATTAGCGCTAATGTACAAAGGGGAATACCACAATAAAACGTGTCTATTAATCAATAAAAAGTATCATATCACCTAATAATATCCTACCTGATATAGAAATTTCATCAAAATCCGTTCAGTAGTTACATTTATTATATTAATAAAATAGGAAATAATTCAAATATAGGTGCATATTATTCAAGAGTGCTTGTCTATCGTGTTCATTGAAAAATTTAATAATTTTGCATTAAGCATCAATATCGTTATAATGAATACTCATTCAATACATGTGTTACTTTGAGAAAAATCGAAATTTGAACGGTGCCAACCTATCAAATTCAATTGCAAACCATTCAGGAAGTTATACATTTTTTTTTAAATCTAAGATTACATAAGAGTTTCCCTGCCAGTTACGATCTAGTCTATAAGACTAACAAGTAACTAATGTAAATAAAATTAAGACTAACAAGTAACTAATGTATATAAAATTAATAATGCATCCATTAACACTCTTCTGATTGTCTCTATTAAGGGGAAGACACTTTGTCATCTGTATACACTTTTTACATTACTCAACAAAACTCAACTCACAGTCTCATTAAGCTCTTGCAATCCCAGCAGACTGCTGAAATCCCTGCTACGCTTGGACTCCTCCTTATCATGTATGAGCGAGGCGCCGACCTTCCTCTCCAGGAACACCGTGAAGCCCTCGTTCAGCCAGAAGTGCTCAAAGTTCCTGTTCGTCACCAGGTTGCCCGTCCAGCTGTGCATTATCTCGTGGACTATCACGTCCGCTTGGCTTCTGTCACCAGCCTAAATATTTATTTTTATTTAATATTTTTCCCATATTATATAACCATGAAAGGAACATTGAGACTGTATACATGAAATTCTCTCCGTTTTAATTTATTATTTTTTAAGTAAACAAATTATTATTTATTATCAATCTTTTTTTTATTTTTTATTTTTTTTATTGCTTTTTTTTCAATCGTGTAATGTCGGTTTCGAACAGCAGACCTTCAAAACAGGAGCCACTGAAAATTAGTCTTGAGGTTTTAACCTCATATTTGGCTGAGTGGTTATCCTTTTTATTAAAACAACGCCACTTTCTTATTATTTATGTATTTTGACTTGAATATATTTATTTTTTATAATGTCTGTGTTGTTGTGGTGATGTTTTTTTAAAAATAAACTAATTTTCTTTCTTTCTTTCTTAATTTTCTAATATAACAATAAAAATATATACGACCCGATTGGCGCAGTGGATACAGCAACGGTCTGTAACGCCGGAGGGCGTGGGTTCAATCCCTACGAGTAGAAAATTATGATGTGATGAACATTGTAATTTTCTACTATCTGGGTGTTCATTTATCTACAGTATTTACAAAAAAAAAATGTTTAAGTATGTTTATCAGCTATCTAGTATCCATAGAACAAGCTTTGCTTAGTTTGGGACTAGATGGCGTTGTGTTAAATGTCGAGAAATATTTATTTGTTTTTATTTATTAAGCAATTGTTTGTTACATTGAAGCTAAGCGTCCACATGTCAGAATCGTACGCATCGGATTTCACAAATCTCACTATTCATTGTATAGAAATTTACATAAGTGCGTTCATAAAAAATCTACGAGATCGCTATGTGGACGCTTAGCATAAGTGTATCCCTACCTAATATTATAAAGGTAAAAGTAAGTCTTTCTGTTTCTTCTTCATAAAGAGATTAAATATATTTAAATCATAATCGAAAAAGAAATACTCACATAAGCATATCATGATTAATAAATACACAAACAACTTTCAATTAAGCCATATCTAATACATATTTATAGCTGTGCATAATTCTTTAAACGATATCAATATTTACGATTTTTATTATAATTCAAACAAGTAATTATTAAAAAAAAATCAAAACATTTATGCACAACTAGCTGTTGCCTGCTAGGAAGTATCATATTACCTAATCTAGCTAATGACCTATCTATATACGAAATTTCATCAAAATCTGTTCAATAATAGTGGAATAATTGACACAT
>LQNK01000325.1:177773-202569 GCA_001586405.1 Phoebis sennae | reverse complement strand
CATGCATATATAATTATAAGCGGTCCTGCGACCGTAGTTTTTCTAAACTTTTGTTGTGCGCCTCTAAACAATACAGAAATTAGTAGCCCACGCGTGCGAAGCCGCGGGCGGAAAGCTAGTTATCTAATAAGTAGTAATAAGTAAGCAAACAACCCTGTAAGTGGTGTAGCAATAAATTATTTCTTCTGATTATTTTTTAATTATTTTAATCAATTTTAATTATAAACTATAAACATAATTTAAATTTACAGTCAATTATAATTTGATCATAAATTACAATACAAAAAAAAACAAATGCTTTCATACATATTTAAATCATACTAAATCGAAAAAAAAAATTATGTACACATAATATCATGATTAATAAATACACGAACAACTTTCAATTAAGCCATATCTAATACATATTTATAGCTGTGCATAATTCTTTAAACGATATTAATATTTACGATTTTTAAATGTTTCAAACAAGTAATTATAAAAAAAGGAATGAAAACATTTATGCACAACTAGCTGCTGCCCGCGCCTTCCCTCGGGTGTAATTCGATTCCTTTAGATTAATAGACAGTATCCTATTACCTAATCTAGCTAATGTCTATCTGTATGCGAAATTTCATCGAAATCTGTTCAGAAGTAGCTTCATTGACACATAATCATCCACACACACACATATATTATACATATATTAGTAGGAAGTAGGATTTTAAAGAACATCCTGTTTTTCTTCTTTTTAATTTGAGTATAAAAAATAAAAAAAAACATTTGTTAATAATGTCAGTAAAAAAAAATATTTACCAATAATGTAGGGGTGACGAACGTCAAGCACGGATTCTCCATACCCCCATAAGGGAAAGAGGGGGGCAGTACTAACAAATCGTACTGGGACCATTGGTACGGGCCGCACAGCTTCTCGGCCGCTTGTAAGTACTTCTCGGTGTCAGCGAACTCCCACGCACTCCTGTCGATCTCCTCTTTTTCCGACCAAACGTGGGATCTGAAAGTATTAAAAAATTAAAATACTGCAATACAGGGGAAAAATTGTTGAGAGGTGAGCCAATATACTTTAGTATTATGTCCAAATTTCAAAGATGGTATATTTAGTACATACATTATATGTTTTAAACACACGTTTTAATGAAATACTTTATAATTAATGAAAAAATTGATATAAATTGAATACAATTTTCTCATACACAACTCAATTCAATGTAAGAAAAATAAAGTATTTTTTAAAATATTTCTTATATAATAAAAGATACAAAAGCTTATGGACAGTATTCAACAAACAATTAAGATTATATTATTATTGTATTAGTAATTTAAGGTATACTAACAAAGTTTTTAAGAATCAATTGTTAGTCGGACATGAGTTTATATTATAATCTGAAGAGTTTGTTTGTTTGAACGCGCTAACCTCAGGAACTCCTGGTCAGATTCGAGAAATTTATTTAGTTTTAGATAGCCCATTTATCGAGGAAGGCTATAGGCTATATATCATCTCGATATTCCCACGGGAGCGAAGCCCTGGGACGCAGCAAGTAAATTTTATTATTATTATAACTACAAAAAAATCAATATACCTGGGTCCAAGCTCCCTTGACTCCAGAACACCAACGGCAATGGCCAACAAATAGGACGGGATGGGCACTGGTTGTCTGAACGTGAACACACTTGCATTGCTGTCTCCTCTAATCGCACTCATTAATACTGTGTATGGTTCTGGTGCAGTCACTTCAGCGGTGTAAGTGAATTTCACAGCGGGTGAATCTTGGCAGGGTAGGATGGAGCGAGCGTGTATGGGCTGTAATGAAATGAAGATGTTAGTATTTTCTTTAAAGGATTTTAAACGCGGTTTGTTATATATTATTTTATATTATTATTAACCCGACGTTTCTCAAGTTGCTATCAGTCGCCCGTGACCACGCTCGCTGTAAAGTTCTCAAAACCGCGTTAAAAATCCTTTAAAAAAAATTTAAATGAAGATATTAACAATTAAAATTTTTATCCACTTCTCCAGAAATTACAGTGTTTCAATTCTAATCTCACAATAAAAGATAAAGGAATTCTTTAATTTAATTAAAATATTCATACAACTGAATTTGGTTTTTATATAAACTCAATAATAAAAATACATGCAAGGTATTTATTTACTAAGAAGGGTAAAAGACTGCATTTTTCTGTTTGTACATTTCTGTGATAACAAGGTAGAGTGTGAATTTACACTAAAATTAAATCAATTTTTGTTTTACAAGTTTAATAAAATAATTTATGTGAATAAATATACCTGACACTGGCTGAACATGTATGGATACTTCTTGCCTGACGTCTGCTTTGGGTCCAGCCATTGCAAAGCAGTCGCGCTTGGCGACGTTTTATATTTTATCCTTATTTTAAACCTGAAAAGGATAGCAATTTGAGAAAAGTGCAAGAACACCAAGTACTTAACTAATACACATTTGTTTTAATAAAATATACACTATAAAATATGGTTTGGTTATAAAAATACTATATCAATTAACTTTATCTAATTTCTACTAAATTAAATAAAATCCTTTCAAAAGTATTTTATTTAATATGGATAGTACGCGCGTTAAAACAAACACAACAAAATACTATAATTTCTACTATCTTCGCTCTACATCTATAACTCTATAGTACATAAAATTAATTTTTTACATCGCCTTACACATGACCATCCAGATACATGCTACTCATGCTGGTTTGCATGACTTTAACGCACATAGTGGACCCAACACAAATGGACGGAGACTCACAATCAGATTCACTCATAATAGGCTTATATATGAAACCATTGTATGACATAGCCATGGTTGTTGTTGATGGAACTTGCTTTATTTCGTGTGTTTTCACTTCTTTGTTCATTTTACTAAGTTCTGTGCAAAATTTCCTTTAAACAAGGTATTATGTATAAGTTTTGCTATAATACAGTTATGTGTGATACAAACTTATGGAAGAGGAACTTTGTTGATATGTTATATGTATCACTAACTTCTATAAAGTGTAACCAGATGTTAAAAAATAAAATATTTCCCAAGATGAGGGAATTTTCTCTGATAATACTATCAGATAGTTATGAAAAAGAAAGTGCGACAATAAGCATTTTAAACTTTCATTCATTCAAATATAAATTACATTAATCGTAAAAAACATAAAATGTAAGTATTGCACAGAAAACAGTATTTCCAATAATATTTCCATATGACACAATGTTTGATGACTCACTCATTACTCGATGCAAACAATGCTCCATAAATAATCAATACATGGTTATTTAACAAACACAATATAAACTTTATGAAATTTCCTTTAATCACCTCATCTCATTTTTCCTCATTATTTATTGTTGTAATAAATTCAATGTGAATAACAACAAGATTCATTTTGTTTAAATTTTAATTACACTCCCTTGTTCAACTCCCCTACTAATATTATAAAAGTGAAAGCTGGATTATGTGATTGGATACTTATACAAATTAAACATGAGCGAAGAGGCGGCAGAATTAGTTTCATAAATTAACTCATAAAGTGGGCATAAGTATTTCAAATAGTATGCACTAGGTGACTAGGTTATAATAGTTATAAATAATAATATAACCTACTTTTGATCAACTGTGGCCGGTTCTGCGAGAGGTATAGTTAGCTTAGAGCCATAATTTGGTACAGGGTCATCAAGTTTATAATCCAATGGCTTTCCATCCTCCGATTCTATTGATTCTATAGTTATATTACTTGAATCTAATATCTGTCAAAAATATTAGTTGTGAAATTACAAGATCAAGATGCTTTGATAAATGTTCATAAAGATTAGGGATATCATATTTTAAAATATATTAAATTTACCGATTTAAAATAAAAAGGCACTTTAATCGCGATATTAACCTTTTCATAAAGAATAAAGGCACAATGACATTAAAAATAATTTTTAGTGGCTTTTTTATATAAACATTGATTAGCATTAAGGAAAAATATCATATAAGGCTAAATTTTAAATATCATAAAAATTTAGTTAAAAAATATATAACAGTTCTATTGCTGATGACAATTTAAATTTATAAATAAAAAGTTGAAGTGGTAACCCTAATATTGATATTTGACAAGAAAGATAACTATTGCCTCAAATTGATAAATTATACATCTCAAGTGTAAATATGTATCAAAACAGGAGATAAAATATATAATGACATTTTCCTTAAATGGAAAAGTTTAAAATACACATTTAAATATTTTAAAGAGAATTCTGTTATTTAGTTATTTAGTCCTTTTTTTCTTGAATAGAATGTAAAAAAAAATGAATTATTTTGATTATAAAGTTAGACTACACATAAAAATAATAAATATAAAAACAATGACACAAAACAAACATGACACAAAACTTTTCCATTTAAAATAATAAAACTTTATAATTGTGTAATGATAGTTAAACAATATGCACATACCATAATCATTGAATAATATTTAACTTACCAATTCATTAATATTATCTAGGGCAGTAACAGTCAATTCTGCTATTCCACTCAGCTGTTTCTTTTCAAAATCCACATTCAATTTAAGATCCACATGTCTTAAAACTGCTAGTTCTGAAATATTTTAAGAATGGTTAAATATATAAATGATAAAATAATTTTGAATTTATTTATTGTAGTCAACAAACTATAATTGTAAAGTGAGAATTAAAAACTATTTTAATTGCAAATTATGTGTTATGAATTATTTTAATTATAATAGATACAAGTAATTACGACATCATAAAAATATTAATTATTTTAAATATTAGGTTTAAGAAACATACCAGGTCTTGAATATGAAGATGGGTCAAGGGGACTTAATGCCATAGCTTCTATTTGCCTAAAAAATGAAACATTTATAACTAAAAATAAATACAACACATTCATCAGCATTGTGTATCAATTCCATCCAATCTCTACCAAGGTTAAGCTTTCAATGGCTGGGTATAGATACCAATATCAAGTTTATACCAATATTTAAACACAATAGGTTATAAGTCAGTTCTATGCAAAAATCATCCTAATTTTCTGATAGATAGAGTCAATAACAAGAAACAGGTTGTAATAAATCAGAAAGAATTATTACTTTCACTATAACTTCTTAATTTTTGTAAACAACCAGTTTTTTATTGAATATTGAGTCATTCCAATAAAGGATTACCTATGGAAATATTAATTGTTGTGGTTATAGTGAAAAGTATAAACTATAACTAACTTTCCTACAACAGAGTCCTTTAACATGTAAAAAGATATGCATTATGTTTATTTTCTATATAATCTATTCAAAAATAATATTTATATAGAGATGTTATTTAAAGCAAGAGATTTACTAATGAATCTAATTATAAAAAAGGATTTTTTGTACATTTACTGACACATATATATCATATATTAGCAAAGAAATTTCAGAAGTTCATTTTTACATAATTTATTATATTATGATTTATTCTAATGTTATTGTACGTAGGTATACAAAAGTGACACCTGTGATTAGTACTCAATTTCTGATGTTGTATGGACAGGAAGCAAGGAATCCTTCTATTTAGTGAAGTATATGGTAAATTCTGTAGCCTGGTACTGATTGTATAATTTAATTTTTGATTTTTTGTTAACTGCTGATACCGGATAGGCCAACGACAATGCCTCGTGATCACTTTACCGATGACAGACATTTTTTA
This sequence comes from Phoebis sennae, assembly GCA_001586405.1. Taxonomy (NCBI): domain Eukaryota; kingdom Metazoa; phylum Arthropoda; class Insecta; order Lepidoptera; family Pieridae; genus Phoebis; species Phoebis sennae. Next base: position 196,865 of record LQNK01000325.1, on the reverse strand, counting down.
AATACCTATAATTTGCATATTTTGACAGGCGACAAACACAGTACACGTTTTTGACAGCTTACAAATAAATGATGTTTGATCATTTGTCAGAATACTGATCTACTTTTTTAAATAATAAAAAAATAATGAAAAATATCAATGAAAATAAAAAGAAGGAATATTTCGAATGCACTTGCAAATTAGCTTATTTTTTGTACATTTCATAATTTCATAATTTGAAACTAAAAGTAGTAAATATCTAAGACAATTTCCCACGTGAAATGCGAAAAGATTTTATATAACTCTGATTAATTGATAAAAGGAGTGATTGACGAAAATGTTAAAGTTAAAAATTCATTGTGCTGTTGCACATACTGTTGTATGTTCTCATCTAAACAACGGTACAGCCATGCATGCTCTGTGCTGTCATTCCAATAAAAAAAATAATACAAAAGTATGTCAAGTGTCAATGAATTATAAATCTGACGTATCGCGTATTTGTTGACCTATGTCATAAATTGTCGACTATCGTTGTTTTATTTTCTCCATTCAAAGTGAAAATTGCAATAACAAATAGAGTAACCGTGAGCAAATAAAAATTGTAAGTGAGCAAAGCGTCTGTTGGGCGCGAAAGCCGATAGTTTCTTCTTTTTAACAGTCAGTAAGGAGTTTTTCGCCCTGGAGGCGAGTACTCACCGAGCGCGTACAACCGATGAACTTATGATATCTATAATGCTATCACGGTTTCACCACTACCATGGCTCGAATATTATCTTATTCGAAGACAATACCGTTGCGTATCGAAAGACAAGTTTTGCGCACGGTCTTACGTTTAGTGAAAGACCGTTATTGCCGGGTGAAATATTTTTAGTGGAAATAGAGAAAACAGAACGCGGTTGGAGTGGTCATATGCGACTAGGTTTAACTTTGCTCGATCCTCAGAGTGCAGCTTTAGGAGAGAAAGGTCTGCCACAGTATGCCCTTCCTGATTTGGCTAACACAGGAATGTCATGGATATTTCCTATATCTAAATTACAAAACAATGTACTCATAGAACTTATAAATCAAGGCACAAGTGGGCGTCGGGATAATGAGCCCAGAGTGTCTATATTAGGAGATGCACATAATGTGCACACACCCCGTGGTTATGTCTCAAAGTCAACATTAAAACCCCAGACTGTGTCAAAAAATGGTACTCCACAGGGAATATTACCAATGGATGCGGGAAGCCGCATAGGAGTTATGTTTGTGCCATGTCCAAAGAAAAGTAAGGATGAACCTGATTTAGCTGAAATGCATTTTATAATTAATGGAGAAGAGCAAGGTCCTTGCACCAAAGCTATACCTTACACGAGAGGTCCCTTACATGCAGTTGTTGATGTTTATGGAACAACAAAACAAGTACGAATTATACAACTTTATGGAGGTAAAGTTAAATGTTTCTATATCTGTTAACTCTTTTGTCATGGATTTTATTTTTGTTTTAATTTTGATAATTTATTTTATTTCAGTGAAAACCTTACAGAATGTTTGCAGAGATGCTATCCTACAATTCATTAGGGGTGGTTCAGTGAAATCATTGCCTCTTCCCCAGTGTTTAAAGGACTTTTTACTCTCATAGTGTATCAAGTGACCACATTTATTGGTAGTGACAATACCACTCCTGGAAATATATTATTTGCTTTGCAATTTTTCGGTAGAACATTCCTGACATTGAAAAATAAGCCTTAATTAATTTAATGTTTCCTTTTTGTATGATATGAAATAGAAAGTGGTTAGAATTTTATTAGGAACCATAGTGATATTTAATAATAATGAATTTTCTGTACTATTTTGGAGAAGAATTAGAGCTTAAATGTTATTTTCTCAGTTGTTCTTGAAACATTGAAATACATATTCCAATATATCTTGGAAAGATATTGTGTTCAGTATATGTAATAAACAATTATTAAAATAAGTATTGAACCTTCTCATAGTAACAACTAAAAAACTGAAGGTATAATAATAAAAGTTCATAATGTAGTGCCTGTAGGATGCCAACCTTATATTTTTTAAAAATATTATACAAATGTTATGAGAAAATATGTACTTATTTATTATACACAGAGAAATATCTATTATTAAAACTACTTATTATTAAGGTAATTTAGACCACAAAATAATGTCAATAAAATTAGTTCTAATTCTTCTCAATATTAAAAAATAGAATGAATGATATCATTTAGCAGACATTTTAATAAAGCATATATATCCTTTAATGATATTCCTTAGTTATATGTGCTAATCTTTATATTATTTTTAATACTTTTGAATACAGCGGATCTGAACATTTTCTAAATATGAATAAATTAAGAATTGTGTATAGTGCCTATAAATTTTGCATCTTTAACATGCTCATGAAATTTTGTTTTTGTAAAATAAAAGTTACAAGTTTTAAATAAGTTTTTTTATTATAGCAATTAAAACTAACATAAGATGCATGTACCTTCTATGCTTAAAACAATAGTATGCATTAAGTTATACTGGAACTAAAACCTAAAATATTTTTGGCAGCGGCAAAGTGAATGGTATTATTTTTCTTCCCACTTCTATATCAAAGGACTTATAGTTTAAAAGAGTATCCGATTCCACATGTTCTGTCCAATAATTTTCAAGACGCGGATTTAATGCACGCTTCCAATACTAAAAAAGAATGTAAATTATTATTATTATGTAAGAATGCAAATTATTAACATGACCTCTTGTTCTACAGGGGAATGAAAGGAAAATGTCTCTTCGTCTTGAGTCGAGACTGTATTCGACGAAAATAAAAACTATACTATTCGATTTTTTAAAAATTGATTTAACGAGTCTGAAATCGAACCCAAAATATAGTATTTTTTCACCAATTGATAGTGTCCTTAATTTAAATATCTTTTTAGAAAATAATTTCTTTTTAGTGTCTTATTTTTTCAAGTTTACTTACTTACATTTTATATGATAAAGGGAATTACTTTATTTATTCAGTCCCTAGTTTTAGAACGATATTTTTGGGGAACTACCATAATTTGTTTTTAATTATAATCGGTTACTACTTGATATAATACTTACAATAATATCATACTTATATTTCTAATTTTCTCGCATGTTACATGTTATAAAAACTTATCCCATTTTAAATTAAACTTTACGCTTTTTAGAGCCTTTATAAATCCAGTTATAATGAACTTTTAAATGAATCACACTGTGTGGGCTGACACAATGCAAAGGTACAATTGTTCGCAAAAATTGAGAGCCCAATTTATTCGGTATCGTTGACCTGAGAGACACGAAATAACGCATGAGTCATTTGAATCAAGTGTGTTCATTTTTAGAGTCACGGGTCACAGTTACCGACACTCGTTTTTGCAAATTGTTTTGACGATTTTTTACTGACCATGCAAAACGAGGCCTCAGAATCGGGATAGCAATGCTTTAGGCAAGCCACACCATGATACAATTTAACGTATTGTTTGTGGCGAATAGCAATTTCACTAGTGCGATTTTTTTCGCAGCAATTCAATCCATATTAATGGGGAAAACAAGGGCTAAAGCTAAGCTAGCACAGAACGGTATCGTAGGTACGCAATTTTAGTCTTTATCACTTGAAGGAATTTCTATACAAATAATCAGTGGCGGCTTAAACGATGGCGAACAATCCAAGCAAAACAAAAATTACTAATTTTTTTATTTAAAACCTTTGATTCTGATCCTTACTAAGTAACAAATCGGGACCACACAATGAACACGACCGCCGTTGCAAAGAATATTACAATCTGTTAAATGCTTTGCGTCCGATACGTATTGACACCGACCTGTGAACACTAAGCTTTATAATAGCTTTTAATCTTTATACTTACCAGCCTATTATGTTCTATCCATATGATCATTAACTTATCAGAGTGCTTCTTGGCACATTGCGTCGCTTTATTTAAAAGGTTGAATGCGCGCTGTTTCTTCCTTTTAATATATTCAAAGTAGGCACTGAATAAATAGTATCTGAAATTGAATCGTATGAAATTTGAGTAGCTACGTATAAAACATATCACCTCCAGAACAAAAAAAAATGTAAGTACAATATTGTAGCCACAGTTGTAAGGAACTTCTACAAACAATAAAATTGTATTTCATTTAAAATCATAGAAAGGTATCACTACATAGTATAAAACAAAGTCGCTTTTTCTGTCATGTGTCATGTTGTATGTCCCTATGAACGCTCAAATCTTTAAAACTACGCAACGGATTTTGATGCGGTTTTTTTTAATAGATAGAGTAACTCATGAGGAAGGTTTTTATCAGCATTGCACCCGTGCGAAGCCGGGGCGGGTCGCTAGTTGTAACTAAATATCTAAGAAAACCAACAACTAAATAATAAGGGAAGCATTTTATCATTTAAATAATAAGGGAGGCATACATAGCAGACTATTAGGTATAGATATTTTCTGTGGTAGCAATTTTGTAAAATACCTTGAACGATAAATAGGGATGTGGTTACACGCCACATCAAATTCGGTAAATAAAGTATTTAGTGATTTCATTATGTTTATAACACTCTTTATATCCCTGTTATTTAACTGTAAGAAACGAAGATAATGAAAGATGATTAGTGATCTTTTTTTAGAATTATTCAATCTGTACCAGAGAAAAAGGGTAAAAAATATTTGCGACTTCGTTCACGCTCAAATACATAATAAATAATAGAATAAGTCTATTCTTAAAAGAAGTCTTATTTTGTAAAAAAAACAAGACGATTGTCTTAAACTCAATAAAGTTAAAATTAAATACCTCTCGTACTAAATCAATGAGATAGCCCTCTACGAGTCTTGACATCACAGAGGTACAATACTCATGATACTTTCCCTCGATTTTCTTAATTTCTTCAATTTTCTGATTCCACGTGATCCTTTTCTCCCACATCCCAACACGTATTGTACTGTAAAATGTTTTTTGGATAATTTTATCGATTGTTAACGTTTGCATCTGAAAGTTCGCCGAACCTATAGAAATACCCTAGGGAAGAGTAAAGAGCACGCGATATAATGAAAATTAATTTTTATTAGTGCATAATTAATAGACACTGAATATACAACGCACTATAATGACAACACCTAATATTAGGGGCATCGCCAGGAGGGAGGTGGCAAGTTGATATAGAAGAGGAAAATGGGTTAATTCTATCAAAATTCAAAAGCACATAAAGCTTTTTAAAATCTCTAATAGTAATATAACCGTAACATTATGTTTTTATGTTTAAGTTATAATGCACATATTTTGTTACTATGGTCGGCAAACAAACATGGCTATCCAAAAAATAGAACGATACGGTCAAGATACGGTCAAAATTTACTCAGGTATAGCGGATGAAAATTACATCAAAAGGATAGGTGATAAATAAATATTCTTGGACACATCGCTTTCTTGTCCTAAGCTTAGCAAAAGTTCTATAGAAACTTTGAAACTGATAAAAATACATCAATATACTTTTTTTTTGTAAACAATAAAATATATATACCCTACATAGGAACTATTGATTAAGCAAAATCTACAGACAGTAGAAAAAAAACATGTCATAATTTTCTACCCGTGAGGAAAGAGGATTGAACCTCGCAGACAGAAAAGGCCACTGGTCCAATCGAGTAGCTAAAGGCAAAGCTAATATAACCATATACGAATTAATTCTCACAAAAGCCACATGCACGCGAAGAAATTCCAAGCGGCCTCCGGTGTCTTGGACCTGAGGAACATCTCCCCCTTCTCAATGTAGAACGTTTCGCAAGCTTTGTACGTCTCCACGCAGAAGCCCGTGTCCAGATATATTGTCATGGCGTAGTAGTAGTACCAGGCTTCAGCTGACGATATAATAATAACGAATTTACTTGTAGTGTCACAATTTATAAATTATTGTAGTTTGTTCGCTACTTAGCTATACATTTTCTTGGGGCCTAATAGTGGGCAAGTCTTGTGGTCCGGAATGGTCGAGAGTCCCCTCTTTTTATTTGAATACCTGCATCTAAGTATCTAACTCTAGAAGGTGCAGAGAAATTATTACGAATTATTATTTAAAACTTGCGCCGAGATCTTACCTGATCCTCAACCAAAGAAAATCATTGTCAAGTATTGTACTGCTTATCGTATGGTAAGTGAAGCCCCAGAGGCCTAGATAGAAATACATCTATCCCATTGGATACGATTGTAGGTCTCTGTGGGCATTCACAGAGGTTTTTTATTATTTCTATCTCATTCTTCTTATTTTCCATTAATCCTGTCTTTTTCAAATCCCCTTGTCCCCAAGGTAAATTACTCGGTTCACCTATTGACTTACCAAATCATATAACATTGCATACTCACAGCTCACGTCAAAGTGATCGCTCACGTACACAAACTCGCGCACGATGGACACCATCTGCTGCACGCGCAGCTCGCTGAGCAGCAGCGTCAGCACCCAGAATATCAGCGCCTGCCGCGTGCTGACGTCCGACAGGCCCGTCACGATGCGCAACACGTGTAGACCGAACTCGAGACTCTCGATTTTGTTACCGCGTTGAACACTGTACAAGGGGAGGAATAAACTATAGACATACTTAAACATACTAAAAAATTAATATTGTTTGTTATAATCGAAAATTATAATGTTCATCGCCGTACCATTGCCGAATCCACTGCGCCAATCGGGTCGCAAAATTTCATGAAATTTTTATAGGATTAAACTCTATTTCACACTATTTCCACATTTGTTTACTACCTGTGGGGGAGGGGAGGGAGGACGGGAGGGCGTGGATTCGGTCCCCACGAGTAGAGAATTATGATGTGATGAACATTGTAATTTACTACTGTCTTGCTGTATGTATCTATAGTATGTATGTATTTACAAAAATGTATCTTTAAGTATGTCTATCAGTTATCTAAATTCCATAGTACAAGCTTTGCTTTGTTTAGCACTAGATGGCGTAGTGTTAAATGTCTATGAATATTTATTTATTAAAAATATTTTACATAATACAAAACTTAACAAAATAGTTTAATATCAGAATAGCTACAAATTGAAAAGATCGTTTCCCCCAAACATACTTGTACAGAAATATATTCGTATACAGATGTCCCACGGCGTGTATTTCCAGGACGTCCACTCGGCCTCGTTTCCGCCGGCACAGCTCTGTTGCTTTGAGCTCCAACCGTTGACATAATCTAAACTGTATGGAAAAAACCTTAATTCATAAAACCCGACTGAATTGTATATGAAGGAAATCAATCCCTTCCACTCCATTTTTTTATTTATCACCACCTTTTTGAAAATTAAATTGCCTATGTCACAATCACAGTTTTGTTTTTACGAATCGAGCAACAACTCACATACATACGTTCAAAAAACGTTACCCTCCTTCTATCGCAGTCGGGTAAAAATATAATTTCAGTTACCGTTTTTCCACGCTAGTATAAAATATATGTACTTAATATTTTCACTCTGCGACAAGTAGAGAATTCATTTCGTTTTAATGAGTTAAAAATGTAAATTTTAACAAACAAGGAAAAGTTAAGCTACCATTAGCTCAACAGCTTATAAAAAAATCGTATGAAAATATTATTATATCTTTCACCCTTTATAAATACATAGAGTAGGGAGTGTAGAGTTCTTTAAAGTTGAGTTACCTAAGAGCTTCTTTGAAGAGATTTAATTGTAGAGATGTAGAGTTCTTTAAAGTTCATTATCATTAAGGTATTTGTACACTTGGCATGTTCATTATTATTATGTTAACTGATCTATTTGTGATACCTTTTTCATTTGTCGATAAACACTGATCATATTTCCGTAGCACATGCACATGAGTCGGAAGTTGGAGTCTGTTTTCAAAGCATAGTTTAGCGACCATTTCGCTGCCAACGACGCGTTCGATATTTCTTTACAATCCTGTAATTAATCATACAATCGAGTTTATTTATATCTGCTACATACATTGAATTCATAAAGCCAATGTAACAATAAACCGAAAATAGAGAAAATCTAACTATCTCACGCACTGAATCGAAATACTGTTACAACTTTTGGTGCTGAATTAAGCGCGGTTTGTGCATAGGATTCTATGCATAGTTAGTAGCATAGGATTCTATGCAAATCCTTTCGAGATGACCTTATTAGATAATTCAATGCCCCGTCCTTAAACAAATAAAACAAGTCGTTTTACTTACGGACAATACAATTTCCTACTAGGCGTTAGTCTTATGCACATCTATAATAGACGTGGTGTTAATATAACCACAAAAGCTTGGTTCCGATCGGTTGATTAAAACCGCTCGTTTATGAAAGCGATTCGTATCTGTTATACTATGACGTACCGTCGTTTATAAGAACCGGGACTAAAATCGAGCATAATTCTTTCGCGAAGGTCATTACGCCAATAGAGCTGCTGAATTATTTACTTAAAAGAACTCTAAGGAAGAAAATTGAAGCAATTTGTTCACCTACCGTAAAAAGTTTAAAAAGCCTATTCAAAGTCCAAGCAACGCTCTCATAGAAATCTCCCACGAGTCCACTTTCAGTAGCCACGCACATTCCGGGTGCTACATACAACGCCATTATTTGACTAAATGAACACTTACAATTCTGGAACTTTCGAGAATTCCTGAAAAGAAAATTACACTGAATAATAATTATTTTATTACGTCTTTTAAGCTCTCGTAGGTCACTCTAATATACCAAACAAAGGTATGGTAGGTAGTCTCTTTTAATATACCGAACAAGGAACACTTTTGTAGACAAAAAAGTACCAGGTTAAAAATGTTAGGTGCCAGTTTAAGTTATCAATTATCATTTTAGTTTAGTTTTGTACGTAACTATAATATAATAGCTACATAACTTATAAACAATAACAAAACACCTGGTTACACTACACTGTTACTCTCAAAAACATAAAAACATGAAATAAAAAATTATTACTTAGTTTCTGGAAAAGGATCGCTAAAAAGTTTCATGGCCTTATATAAACTTTCTCGTGATTGCTTCAAATCGCCGCACTCAAGTAGACATTCTCCTCTCAACGAGTATATCCTCGCTAATTTAGAATCGATCATCCATCCAGCGCAAGTTCCTTTTGAACACTTATCATTCTGTTAAAGACAAGAGTATAATTACTTAAATATATATTACTCGTAAGATATAAACGCCATTTAAACAATCATATTAAGACTAAAACCTGCTACACATCGGTAGACGCATACACGTCATCTGTCGATGGATGGCCCATGCATCGGCAAATGTTGCAAAGGGCATATTATGTTACCTCGTCTTCGTCTTCCAAAGTGCACGTATGCGTTGCCGATGTGTAGAACAGGCATTACACATAATATTACCCTCGTGGATCGCACAGCAGAAAAATAATAATATAAATACACATTATTTATTAATTGACAAATGCCTAAAAACTTTTTTGGGCTTAACCTTATCTTAGATGACCTTATTATTTTTATTGTCATTTTTTTTTCAAAATTCACACTTTTTAGTACGAATACATAATGAATGCTAAAGTTTAAGAGTTGCTTGAAAATAATTTTCTTTCATTATAGACCAACCAACCAACCCTTAAAATACTTATATATTCCTTGAGCAATGCGTATTCAATGATGAAAAATATACGTTACGTTAATAATAGTTTCCACTTCAGACAACAGGTGAATAGCCCGGGGAGTGTTATTGTTCAGAATGCTCAAATCTGCATACTCCAAATATGTATCGAATAATTTGTCACGGTCTCCTTAAATTATAATTTAAAAATTTAATAAAGATGCAAAAACATACAAATAAATAAGGTTGTAGCGTATATTTTTATCTGTCGGTGCAATATTATCCACTTCTTACGCCATACCCAGTATACGGAAAGGACCTCTATAGTCTATACTCTATACCAGGGTTTCCCAAACTTTTTCAATACGCAACGCACTTACGAGTGTAGTTATATGTTTTGACGCTCTAGTGTCAGCAAGGGGGTGAGTTAGTTCTAGTTTCAAATAGGATTAAGTTTGGGAACACCTGCTCTATACTATGAAAATCAAAATATAATCTATCGAATAGTTTTCAAGATTTAGTCCTTTTACTCTATGTGGAGATCAAATTGGGAGTTAAAATTCTTCTACTGCAGCATAAAAAAACAAATCCAAAATATTGATACATTATACTTTATAATAAATTGGACTTACCCGCCCAATGGCAGTGTCCAATCGCTTGAAAATACGATGCTAACAATATATACATACATTCACAAGTGTTTAAATCTACAGATGAGAAAGATGGAATTTTTGCATCTTTCCTGTTTTGCAGGGATCGACTGACACGGCGCAAGTCCGCTATAATATTAATGAATTTCATTTTAACATAACTACATAAATTTACTATTATATTAAACAAATTATCATCCGTATTTACAAACAATGATATGGCCAAAACGTCACACCATACTAAGGCGGCACAAGTATTGTTTGTGAATACGGATGTCTATAATGTCTTATAAGCAACTACCCGAAAAAAACACGAATAATAATACTAATTAAATACCCATATTTTTTTAATTTTTATTTACTAACGAAACAGTTGCGCAAGTAATAGCAAAAACTCAAAACATTAGAACAAACCTTCAGAATCCGTTAGCTTTTCTGAATTCCTTCGGCTACATGACTAAAAAATAAGTAAAAAAATATAGTACCTACATATTAAAATCTTTTTACTTGCATAAAGTATAAAATAATTTATTTGTTAAGCTCCATAATTAATTTATTTTTCAAGCTCTTTTTAGCTATGCTTTATAGAGTTAAAATTGGGGTTTACTTTAGTCATTCATTAAATGTTATTTTAACGATAAACTTACAGTAATATCAGTAATATTTTCCAAAGCGGCATAAATGTTTCCCTCAGATATTTTAGTTTCTGCATTCATTGTACGAATTTGTTCGTGAGTGAGTTTTAGTTCATCACTTTCCTTTTTAAGGCCCTATAAAGACTTGCTTTAAATTGTAAAATATTTTAACTTTTACATTGTTAAGTTGTATTGTAGTAATAATAGTACTAAAGACCCCTCGACACATCGGTAGACGCATGCGCGGACGTCATCCATCAAAGGTGACGGATGCATTGGCAGACGTAAATTACCTACTACGGCTGTTTACGGATAGACATATTACCCCGTCTCCAGGTCCGCGAATGACATCGCCTGAAGACGCCCGCGTATGCTCTGCTGATGTGTAGAGGAAGCTTAATACGGTTAACTTTATTAACAAACTAAAAATTGCGTATATATTTAAGATTTGAAATTAAATTAAACATTACTTTTACATTAGTACTTTTTACTTACGTCATCACATCTAAGACCAAAGAGTTGGGTAAAACAACCAGCGCCGCAATTGACACATTTTCTCGTATATCTTTCTAAATACAAGAGCGCGCGTGTATGCATTTCGGCCTAGAAATAGATATTAATTATTTTTTTATGATTTTAATTGTAACCAATTGTTAAACTAAGAATGCTTTCGCTTTCAGCAATGTGTCTTCAAACGGTCGATATCTTTTTTTTTCTATAAATTTATTATTCTATTCAGTTAAAAAAATATATTCTTACAATAAAATGGACCTAAAGCTAGGCATCCAGAAATCGTTAAAGTACGCATTGGACGAATCAGATTTCATATTTTTTGAATAGATGTTACACAAATGCGTTCGTAATAATGAATCCGATATGTAGAGGCTTAGCATTAAGATTTAAATTTCACAAACTAATTCTAAAATTACAAACGCAAACCTACCTTTTGACACTCCGTAAGCAAGTCGTAAGTGGTTGTTCGGAAAAGAGTGTGCCGGAACTTCATGTATCCACAGAAAGCATACACTGGTAGGTTGCCACTATTAGCTGTAGTATCGACAAAAGAAATTTAATTTCATTATTAATACTTATTAATAATAATATAGGTACAGAATAAAGTAGTATTGGCGATTCTATTTTATTTTTAATCATAAATCTCGTAGCACTAAAAATATATATAAAATAAGTCTTTTAACTTTTTACATACAGGTAGAGTAACAGTTGTTATATTAATCCGTTTCACAAGCACAAAAACAAAGTATTTTTGTGCTTGTGAAACTTTGTGCTTTAAGTAGGCACTTTAAAATATCTAACACATTTTTTCCTTTTTGTTTTTTTTTTCGTCGAGCAGTCGCTAGTGATATCCCACATTTACTAAACTTCCACTATTGTCTAACATGCTCATGTTTAAATGAAATACATTTTAAAGGATAGTAAACGCGGTATTATAATACATTATTTTACATTATTATTTAACCCGACGTTTCGAGCACTTTACAGCAAGCGTGGCCACGCTGCTTTAAAAAGTATTTTATTTAATATGGAAAGTATTCGCGTTAAAACAAACACAAGATTATACTATTCTCATCTTTCTACTTTACATAAAAAGAAACTAAACAAAACGTACATAACGGCTTGATCCCCAAACAGAAACAATAAGGCAGTACAGCATCCTTCTGAACCGATGCAGCATGAACCAGCACCCTCGAGGAGTCCCGAGTGAAGTCCCCGCCCTCACACTCCAATACTCTGATCGAAAATAACTTTGCGACAGCTGGAAATACGAAATTCACGTTCTGAATTATTTTGAAGCAGTTTAAAGAGGCTTTGCATTTGTATTTCGACTAGATTTAGTTAGTTTCAACTAGATAATATTAGTTTCCTACCGTTTGTTGTAGGAAGCATGGCGGAATATAACAAATAATAATCGTGTTTCTCTTCGTTATTTTAATAGTACCTACGTTCCAATGTGAAATGTTAAAAAAAACTGTTAATTTACAAAAGCACAAGATTCCAGCGAGAATCTGAAAGTTAAAAACACGTTTCAGTAATCTGGGTTCACAACGTGGCGCTTCAAATACAAGAACAATCTCTAAGCTTTTTCAAAGAATAGCAAAAATACTAGCTGTGCTCCACGCTTTCACCCGCGCAAACTAACACTAATAGCGTTATCGTAATTCATATATTTCTTTATGAACTTGCCTGTCATGTCTAGCTTTTACGATGAGCGCGATTACAACTTAACTCGTTCTCTTTATAATATTAGTATAGATTTATTTATTTATTTAATTTTATGGAAATCAACATAAATGTGTCTTCATGGTTTCACTTTCATAAATAACTAAGCATACCTTTAGCTATTCTCTTTTGAGAAGCGCACTGCATTAGATGTACCAGCATTCTCCTGGAAAACACATCGCCGAGGACAGACGCACATTTTAATAGCATTTTCTCGAACGGCGTCAATGAATCGTACGTTTTCAATATTAACACTAAAATTAGGTTACATAGTCTTTGTAAACAGGTTTTTTAACTTACAGGAACGAAGCCTTTGAGAGGGTCATCCATTCAAATTTAACAGACTGCAACTTTGAATCATTGTTCAAATAGTATATAATCATTTACAGGGACACACAACTCATTATACATCAGTTGCAAACATGTAAACAAATGAGTGCCCCAACTGGGTCTCCACTCAATGTATAAACAGAATTCAATCAAATTCAAATTTCATTTAGACTTTAAATAACGATTAAATGAACACCGTATTTCTGTTTCGGCGTGCGGAGTATACTTATAGAATTTATTGCAAACAAATATATTGATTTGATTTATTGAAAAAAGCATTGTTTTTCTCTCAATAAATTGTCTATCACAAATGAAACAGTCATGAAAAAAAATATCAAGCTTCATTTATGATTGCGACCGAGTTAAGATTTGTTTTTGGTTGTTATTAATAAATTTTACGTACCATCCATTTTCATATCGACCTTAACATCTTCGAAATTATAATATTTAGACAAAACTGCCATTTGTATTACATCATTTTGCTGCTCTTCCACCATGCTTATATCGCTCTTTTTGTAATGCATGCCCTTGGGAATGTTAAAAACAGAAGAATATTTTTATACAATAATACATCTCGTCGTAAAAATATATACTCAGATGTTAAATGACTTTACTGAACTGGTCAAAAACATTGCAATATACATATTTTATATTATAAAATATTTTTGGTAAATTAAGAGGCCTCAACTCAACCTAAATTGAGAGGTAAAATTGGAGGTTATTGAAAACTAACCGCGCCCCGCAGTTTCATCCGCTAAACTTCTGATCCCTATGGCGACTCCAGGATCAAAAGTAGTCTATATGTTATTCTGAACCCTTACCTACATGTATACCAAGTTTCATAATAATCGGTTCAGTAGTTTTTGCGTGAAAGAGTAACAAACATACATACATTTTACATACATCCTCAAACTCGCATTTATAATATTAGTAGAATATAATTTGTTGTATATAGAATTAATTGTTGACGTTTAAGCGGTCACGTCTCCCCCTGATGAAAGACCTCTAAATCGGTCCGAAACTGCCGGTCTACAGCGACTTAAAACACAGTGTGTATAAACCTTCTTACAACTAGTTATACGATGGCTCACTACTTAAATCAATATATTAGTAGGATATACTAACAAAATATCCCGACGTGATACTCTGCCTATTCTCCGACTTCTTTAACAACGTAGAGGGTGGTATGAGTGCCCCAGTATCCAGCGCCTGCGACCTGGGCACAGTCACCATGGTCAACTGTTCCCGTTGGACCAGGCATATGAGGAAATTTTGGATCCACCCTGGCAATCCGTCGCTAGCACTCTCTATTACTCTAAAAACAGATTTGCTTTTCAAATACGGCTGAATTTTACGATTTTCCTATATCTAATTTATCATACTTCATTTTAGATAGGTACCTATTAACAACGCATTTTATTCGTTGGTCCTTTAAAAATGGAGAATAAAACGTCGGCATCAGACTATTTCCAACATTAACTTATTGTAAACGATATGAACACTAAATACTTTACTGCCTACCCTGTTTCTTACCCTGCGAAATTTTTCACCAATATTTTATAAAATCAAAACCTAAACTCAGAAAAATCAACATTGGGGAAGAGATAAATCATAACGAAAGTCTGTCTAAATATCGTACGGGCCACAGAAATAGCCGGGGCCTCAACAGGGAAAATTAGAATGAAAGAAATTTCAAAGAACACAAAATAAAATGGAAATTACAACACTAAGAGGAAAATGGTTGGTGTACTGTTTTTGGAAAAAGTTAAAAACTAGGCAGTGCCTCGACATCGTATCCACCGAATGTAAGTTCACTCAATCCATTCATTTTTGATTAGAGTTCAACTAGCGAAATGATTCTCTACCAGTTAAAGTTCTACTTACTTATCCAACTCGGAGGGCACGGCTTGCACATCCAGCAATTGGCAGGCTAGGGCTGAAAGATATCGCCGATCTATGCCAGCTATACGCAGCTTCACTATCATGTGGCTTGCAAGCGATGCTTTGCTGAATGCTGAAAGGGGTTTTTTATTTATTTCTTTCGTATAAACGGCACCTAGTATAGTATTATGTTATCTGTGGGCACCGGTAATAATCATTGTTCAAATTCGACATTTGCGAATGTGTTTTTCCAGAACTAACCGAAGAGAATCATCAAACTCCCCCTCAAATTTTACATCATCTTCTTTCTATGACTTTTTTTAAGTAAAAATATTAAATAAAGGGCAGGTGCTATATATTTGACTTTTATTAGTTTTTATTTATGTTGTAATCCCAAGCGAACCGTCATTTGCGTTAATACGCATGTACTAATGTAAGTTACCTTTTGCTTTGTTTCGTTTTCGTAGAATAGTTGATATAGATATAATCTAGCTAACTTGGTCGTACAAAACATCGATAAACAAGAATATAAAAAACATATGGATGGTTGTTTGATAAAGAAAACTTACGTGAGATACTGTCTTCGTCAGTTAATGTTAGGAGGAGGAAAGTTATTTTATTTTGCAGCATTAAAATAAGCAACTTCCAAGATTCGTCATCAACATATTGAGCTTCTCCTATTGCGACAACACGGAATTCTTTAAAACACTACAAAGGTAAATAATAAATTATTATTAAATGAGTAGTAAGTATAATTAATTAAGATCCTTAGAGGAACGTCGACCGTGAATCTTCATGCTTCCTATTCCATGCCACGGCAATTCTTGTTTCTTAATTTTGCTATCTTTAGCGAGTTGAGCATGCGGTTTACCTGATGTTAAGTGACTGGCCGTAGATGTTCATAGAACATCTACAACATCAGTGTCGCAGATGCCTTGCCGGCTTAAAGGAAGGGAAAGGCAGAGGATTAATGATGGGAAATTGGGAGTGGAGTAGAACAGGATGGGAGAGGAATGGAATGGGAATACAGGCCAGCGGGCCGCCGCTCACCGTACGAAACAGTGCAATACTACTTCACGCCCATCATCTACTGGGGGGTCGTAATTACACAGAAGATGCGAATTTGGCCCAATCGTGCAGTTCTTGGCTCCCACTGTTTTATTGTTAAAAGTATTATGCAGGCCAATTACGGTTAAGTATTTATAATTAAAATGTGTTTTTTATAATTAGATGGCCCAAGCCCAAGCTTTGGCCTAAAAAAACTAATTTCGTTCGACCGATGGAACGATACTAAAGTGCGAAAGAAATATAAAAATACTAACAGCCTCAAAAATGTTTTGCATCAGGACTCTCACTTTGTACTCCTTGAGAATTTCATCGTTGTACTCAAAATGTTCCGGCAGTGGAAAACGACAGTCAAATATTGTGTTGACTGCATGTATTTGCAATGGATTAAGTGACGACATATCCACTCTATGAAGAACTCAATATAAATAAGGCAATGCTAAGCGTCCACACAAAATTTCCAATTTGAAAAAAAAAGTTTTAAATTTGAATTTGAACGTTTGACTTTCTTTACGAAGAATATTACGATTCGTAAAACCCGACGCGTACGATACGTCCGGTGGACGCCTAGCTTTAGTATGCGTCCTGAGTGACGTAACATCGCACAAGATTAAGAGGGCGGATAGCGGATCGGATTTTTACGGGGAAATCCTTACTAATATTATAAATGCGAAAAAACTCTGTCTGTGTATCGCTGTCTCTTCTTCCAAAACCACTCGATTTGGATGAAATTTTGTACAGTGTTTGTTTGATACCCGAGAAAGGACATAGGAAAGTTTTATCTCAGGAATCTCACGGGAACGGAAGATAAACGCGGATAAAACTGTGGGACACAGAATGTCATATGGCCACCCGCTATCACTCCAGACAGTTTCAAACTCACTGAACATTTCACTGATTCCGCTTGCGCGATGCGCCATCACCAAGGAGACAGAACGCGAACGCTATCTAATAATTATTATTCGACTTAAATTTTTAATAGTTATGTTATATTAAGTAAAAAATTCATACGTAAATCTTAGTCTGCTTTCACGATTCTCACGCGAAGATTGTCCAATGCCTTTGAAGAGTCTGCCCATCATCAATCGTATGGTTTGAAATGGTTCCTTTAGAGTAATAAATAGAGTTGAGATTGATAGTTTTCATTACAAATTATACGTTTCTACTAGTACTAAGTACTAAAAATGTAAGCTCTACGCTGAGCTTAAATTAAGTTTCTTATTACTTATTCGAAATATAATAAGTCAGAATATATAGAGATACTTATGCATTTCAAATTAAATAAATATGTATTACTAGACAGTACACACAACGCCATCTAGTGCCAAACTAAACAAAGCTTGTATTATGGGCACTAGATAACTTATAGAGATACTTAAACATACTTTATTTTGTAAAAACATACATATTATAGATAAATTAACAACACCCAGACAGTAGAAATTCATCACATCCTAGTTTTCAACTCGTAGGGATCGAACCCACACCCTCCGGTGCACTAGTCCATTGCCGTATGTATAAATACATACTTATTAATATTTTTTCTTCCCTCTATACTACATTTCATTAACACATTTATCCTTAGTCGTATAGAACTATAAAATACCTTAAAGTCCTTTTCTGTTAGTATGATGTGGTCCACCTCTACAAACTTCGGTGTTACGTTAATAAATTCAACCATAAGTCGGGTTTTGCCTGAGAGTCTCGATCCCTGTACAATTTACTATTATAAAAAGCCTAATACCAAGTAAACAAGTGGGCATTGTTCATATTTTGATAGTTGCTCTTACAACTAGGTTGTAGGAAAGCGTAGCTTAGCTTATAAAAAAAAACATTAACAAGTTAATTTCCAAATGTAATGTAATTTTTAATCTTAATGTATGAATAACAATGTATAATTGAACTTAAAAATTGTAATGTCTGTGTATACGAGTACTACTTATAATTTTGCACGCCCCTTATTGGGCAGAACATGTATGTTACTCTTATCATTGTTTGCCGCCTTTGTACTCATGTTCAAGCAAATAAATAAATAAATAGGTGGTGGTGATCAAAGCAATCACCCGGGGCCTCACTTTGGTAGGAACCTCGCGCATCCTGATACCCCTGAGAATTATTGCCACCATGGCTAATACAGTTGCCCATTCGTTAGATAATTGGGCTTTAATTAAACAGTTTCAAAATCCTTCCATTACCACGGAGCACCCTCACATATTATTAGTAAGGATATCAAAACAATTTAAAAATACGAACAATAATTGCCACTCCAGATTTATGATCTCGATATCGTGTAAATTTATGCGAATATTGCGCCATTGCCGAGTTAAGGGTCGTCTGATATATTTGAATTTCCTCATCGCGGCCCAGAATTGGATGCGAGTAACTGACTCTTTTCGAACTAAAATCATAAAAAGAAACTTAAAATAGTGTTTATATACTCACACGCATACAAGTACAGAAACACACACACAAATAGTATGGTCCTGTGATACAGAAATCCGAGGACCTATACATAACCTAAGCTCTGGATGGATTTGAAAAATTATTTCTGTTTGTAAAAGGCTGTTTCACAAGGAAGGCTACAAGCTATGTATATATTACCATACTAAGTGGGTGTAACTGCGTTAACAGCTACAACGTATGACATACATATTAACTCAATAATGAACCTCCTTGAAACAAGGTGAACCTAAAAATGCTTTGATGTAATACCAACCTAGTGCGATTAAATTCATAAATT
>LQNK01000325.1:153231-177248 GCA_001586405.1 Phoebis sennae | reverse complement strand
TGTTCTTGTACACTAATTATAGGACCTGGTGTAACAGTCTACACCTTAATAGAAGGTTTATATGTCTTTTTAAAGATATAAGATTAAGTTATAGGACAATTTTGCTCCTTGGGTATTAACTCAATAATGAACCTCCTTGAAACAAGGTGAACCTAAAAATGCTTTGATGTAATACCAACCTAGTCCGATTGAATTCATAAATTGGTCCAGGGTTGGAAAATCCTTTCAATAACTTTGCTTCCATTAATTTAAAGAAGTTTTGATCAAGTTTGCTTCTTAAAAAGGTTTCTTTATCACAAGTTACTTTGTCAGGGTATGCCATCATTAATCTTGCTGCCTAAAAATGATAGGTAGGTATATATAAAAATAATAGCTATTACCCGTTCACACACACACTACCAAGAGTTCTCACAAAGCTCATGGCCCCAGAAACCTATTCAAAGACGATACTTGAGTGACGGTTTTTTTTTTATTACGGAGCAAGCGGTTCAGCAGCCCATGAACATCCACAACAGCAAACTGTCGCAGATGCCTTACCGGCTTGAAGGAAGAACATAGGGAGAGACTCAATGACGGAAAATTGGGAGAGGAGTAGAACAGGGTTGGAGAGGAATGGGATGGGAATACACGCGGTTTGTAGTTGGACGTTTTTATAATATCTTATTGTTATTGAATTAAACACTTTTGATTTTGAACTCTTTACTTTAGTTACTAGCTGATCCGCGCGACTTCGCTCCCGTAGCATAATGTTAAAATCGGTCCAGTAGTTTTTGAGCCTATTCATTACATCCAAACAAACAAACAAAGTTTTCCTCTATAAAATATTAGTGTAGATTAGTACTTTACTAACAAAAGTATTGTTTGTGAATACGGCTCTATGTTACCTACCTACCTTTCATAGTATCATGTAAATAAATTTTTATTTTTTATACGCTTTTTATAAGATATCTAACCTTGTTAACAGCCGATCCAATAACCGTATACTCTCGGCGTAAAACGTGCCCAACAACACCGCAATATGTAGAGCCTAAAAAATTCTAACTATTAACAACGTTATCAAAAACGATTTTTGACTTTTTGTTATATTCTTTTTTTTTCATGACACGGCAGGCAAACCGAACGTTTCACGTGATGTTAAGTGACTGACCGCAGCCCAAGAACATCTACAACATGAAAGAGTCGCAGATGCTTGTCGGCCTGAATGAAGGGGAGGTGTTAAGGAGAGGACTAATGTTAGGAAATTGGGAGAGGAGTAAAACAGGATGGGAGAGGAATAGGATGGGTACAGGCCTCCGTATGAAACACAGTGCAATACTGCTTCACGCCGATCTTCTTCTGCTGGGGGGTGGTTTCACGGATGCGACTTTGGCCCTTGATCATTTATTGTTTTACTTTTACATTCATTTTAACTAGCTATTTAGTGTAATTTACCAGCATGATCAGTAGCGTATTTAACGTATAGTTTCTACTTTTGACTTTATACTTTAATTAAAAAACAATATTCAATCAAGAACCTGATGTAACGCCAATGCTGACTGTGGTAATATTAACGTCATTCAAAATCTCCTTAAGTTTATTAGCACACAGCAGCGCATTCTGTGCTTCATCTTCGTGTTTCAAACCCCTCAATCCAAACACCATTAGGAACATCATGTCTTTGTCGAACATGGAAACTTTGTTCACTAAACCGCCGGTTTTTCCTGTTATACTGTTTTAAAAGGTTAAATCTTTTGCAAGAAAATAAAGGCTTTGAAATATATTTTATAAACATGTAAATACGTTTACTTTGAAAAGCACCACATTGGTTAAAGGAACATAAGAATTGTCTGACGTCTACATTTAAGCTTCCTAAAGGGATGGCTATATTGAGTTTGTCATGTCAAGTTTATCTTAGTTTGTTAATATGTACCTACATTCATTAAAGCAAATGGATGAATGGATGTTTGAAAGATAACGTGGAGGGCTCAAAAATGTGTTATCACCACTGACATTCTCATTATTTAGGGTCGATTTGCTTAATTATGACCTGAACCTTAAAGATTATCCTAGAAAGTCCTATCATTACTTAAACAAATGTTTAAAAATCTCACCAACAAACAATTTTATACGCATTATCGACAACTTCAATGAGCACATCCTCAGTCACAGTTCTCGTGATAATATTTAAAAAGACCACCACAACATGGCGTATCTCAGTGAGGAAGTCCATTGGTTCGTCGTTGTCTACCGCTCTTATGATTGGTGGGACCATGTACCGACGTAATGCCGCCGACCAATCACTTCGCATGGCGGTTATAACGGCCGGTCGCACTGTCAAAAAGATCTATTTGTAATTAAAAGACAGGATTTGTATAATTCCGGTCTCAGAATATGATCTGGACATGCCAAACCCCTGTCATCGCGGACTACAGTCATTTTTTCTATTCTCGCATTTCCTAAGTCACAAACCACTTCAGTCGTCAAATCCTGCTCATGCTATGGGTGAAATTCAGCTTAATTTATGTGCCAGCGTTATAGGAAATTGATCATCTCAGAGAAGCTCCTCCTACAGAAGCTGTGGCGGACATTTTAACGATATATTTTGCCTCACAAAATATTTGTCTTTCAAATAAAAAAAAATTGATTATATCTCATACGCAATTTATTTTATTAAAATTTAAATTTAGAAAATTACCTTTGAAAGACCCTATATGTATATTGAATTATTGATACTACTTAAGAGTCTATCAGTCAAGAAAGCCATATATATCATTGTATAACCCTAAATAAAAACATAAAAATAAAAAAATGGTTCTTACAAGAAAATTCTCTGTAGTTAATACCACTCACAGAACCATCCATTTGAGATGCACTCTCTGGACAAGAGGCCTTTAGCAATTCCGGATCTAAAAACATACCATTCTTAACATCACCCTCTTTACATATTATACAGAAGTGTAATAAATTCCGTCTATAGTCTACTATTTTCACATTAAGTAAATTAAAATTTATCAGACATAGGTTACCGTCTACAACCGTTCCTATAAATACATACCAGTATGCACACTAACAGAAGAATGCAATTTCTGAACTCTTTTCCAACTGGCACCAACACCTAAGACCTAAAAAAGGAAAATTCTTCAAAAAACGAAATTATTTTTGTAGGCCCAAAACCAAAAAGAGCAATCTGCTAACCACTCTATCGATCTTACTTCAAAAGGTAGGTAAGTAACTTTCCTTCTTAATTTAAATCAAATATCAAATATTAACATTCATTATCTGATTCTATGGTGTGTTCGCTTGCCTTAGTGTGCCTTCCATCACCACACGGCTGAGTGCAATACTCAGATTCATTCACATACATCCACGCACTCGCAGACGTAAGTACATCGCCCGCAGTGCTCATGTACTCCGCCATTTTGACATCCCAAACGGGCTGACCCACGATCACATAGTTCAACTGAGAGCGTTCATGGCCCCCAATGATCGAGAAATGAGATAGCCCGGCGGAGATCGCAATTTTGACTGCAACATTTTCATCCGAATCTTACTCATAATTAAGGATTAATGGTACTTTGATTACCATTGACTGTTTGTTCTATTGCCAAAAATATACTATACAATATACTATTTTCAACAATTTTCGTCAATTCGTCAGTTAAAATTCTTAAAGCTTATAGGATAAAAAAGTAAAATTATTTTTAATGGCGAGCTGCACCTAGTTTACACTTCTGAGGCAAAACGAGCTTTTGAACAAGGTATTCAATCTATAGCTAGTTCCTTTCCATAGAGCTAGGCATTTAATTATTGTGTACCTAATTCTAGATTATATTATAGAAGAATAGACAATAATGTTATGTTTATACCTTTCAGTATCACACCAACATCAGTTAAATACCGTCCATAGTTTTTCTGTATTAATAAACCGCAATCGATCGCAGTATGAACGACATCTTGCATATTGAGTTTTGGGGACTTTTTCCACATGCATAGAAACGCATCACCGGAGAATTTTAAGACGTCCCCTTTATGTGTGAGGATTTCTTGAACCATGGCTCCAATGTATAGATTAAGGACTTGAGTGAGACGTGATGGACCGCCTTGACCAGCTTTGGTGTAAGTTTCGCAAAGATCAGTAAAACCTAAACATTTATTTTTTAGGAATTGATGTTCGAAAGGTTTTTATTTAATAAAAATATAACAACATTATTATATAATAAGTGTCAAGTAATAAATAATCGTGGCGTTCATGTGGTGAGGCTTAGACCTTTACAATTATTCTTTTATGTTGTTCAATGTTCATGGACATAAACAAAAACATTGAATCTCTTCGAGGAATATTTTTTTACCCTATCGAAAAAAATAAAACGATATTTTTTATACCTTAGCTGGTATTCAACTGAAATAAAATTACCAGAAACGTCTATAAACATGAGGGCTGTTTCATAGCACCGCACGGCGAAGTCAGAATGCTTGTATATTATTTCATCTGGCACTAGGGAAGCCATGACGGCTACACGCTTCGCTTCGTGTACGTCACCCCAGCTGCCTGTTACATTTTTTAACCTATTGGATTATATTAAATATAAGTTATGACGTCATTAATAATGAATGCTTATAAATTTAAGATACGATTTCTGTGTGCTGCCTGGTGAAGTTAACAATGTTGACTCGACTCGAAACTGTTCAAATCCAATATTTAGGTATAGTATCCCCTAAATGGCGGATCAAATAAAAATCCATCTCACTGATAAATTTCAGAGGTAACTAAGTAACCAGCCCTTTGTGTGAGCTCTGCCAAAACGAGACTTAATTTTTACGTCACCACTGGGGATTAAACCCAGAACCTCCTTGGTTGTAAAGCTAATGGGCCACCACAAAACCAGCGTGCCGACGAAGTGGTCTTAAAATTAATAGTAAGTTGTACTATCTATCGGTGCGGCGACGGGTTAGAATACATGTGTCGCCACCCCATTTTTACCCGTGGGTCTCATAAGAGGCGACAATCCTGCTGCAAAACATCTTCAGAACTAAAATCACTGCGACACTGAAGTTGTAGGTTTTCATGGACTGTCGCTTAACATTAGGTGAACCGCATACTCCGCTTGGCTGCTGTAGCATAATAAATACATACAATAAAGTGTATAATCTATGTTAAGTGGTAATTATTATGATTTCTAAGACCGAGCCACGGTAATATTGCCTCTGAGCAACACGATAGTTAAGAGACTTAATAAAAATAGTTATAACTAACACAAAAGTTTGCTCTTTCTGCTCTCTTTTGCGATGTCTCTCCCTTGGCGGCAACATTTCAGCAGGTATGACACTTTTACTAATGGACTCCCGATGAACTCTCTTCAAAGCTGTTAGATAGGTTTTGTTTCGACTCTCAGTTTCGAAGTCTTTTTCATCTATAGCAATATAGCTTAATGATTCACAATATCACAATATTTTTCAATGAAAATATATGGAAAGTAAACATATGGGTATGATTAATATAATTTTTATTAGACCATACCTTCTGATATCATTTTGATTGTTTATATTAAACGTAGTGGTTATAATTTAATCTACATATTGTGATCACTTCGTACTGTTAAATCATAATATACTCAATCAACATTAAATTATTTTGTCGTATCAGTTATCAGCCAGTTATTGTACGATTTAATCAGTTCTATTACAGATAAGAAATATTATTAAAGTACCTATCTAATTAATGAAAGTATTTTAGTAATTAGTATTCATTTCAAATGACTCAATTACTAACTAAACATGGCGTTTAACTGTTTTTTTGCAACGTTTAAAACTGCATTGTAAGACATGAATAAAGAATGACATTTATTTAGTACCGCTGTATTCTTTAACAATCTGTGTAGACATATTGTCAGATACTACTAGATTACTTAATCTGTGGTAAGATACAGTATCTGTCAGCTATTTGTTGACATTACTTCGTTTACAAAAATCTCATTTCTCAAAAATTTTATAATTATAATATTTTATATATAAAGTATTCACAAAATGGAGACCAGCAAGTGAACATCTTAAAACAAATTTATGTTAAAAATATATTTCCACTTAAACAAGTCCTAAACATAATATTTGCTGTTGTAGTTAAAATTATAACTGGTTTTTAATCATAGTAAACAAAGAAGCTCATTAAATACTGTGTGGGTAAGCGCCCTCTTAATGACTATAACTAAGATCATTAGTAAAGAACAAGACATATATTTAAATGCTTTTATTGTCTTTTAATAAAACATGAAACATTAAATACTTATCACTTTTACTTATTTACAATATATCACAGGCGGTTTGACGACGGCATGTAGTTAACTGAAATATAAACATGTTAGTCATCGTATTAATACATTTATTCACCACCAATTTTCACCTCACCTATTTGTGTAGGTAAAAATTGCATTAATCATTAAACTTGCAGATCCAAGTTTGAATGTAAATAATGCTATTGAGGTCTACAGACAACTTTGTGTAAATATAAAAAAAAACTAATGATTTGTGAGCATTGTAAGCTAAATGTCTACTCACCAAGTCTGATCAGAGAAACAAATTAATTTTTATTATATAAAAGAATATTATCCTTTTTTTACCTCCTTCCTATTGATTCTTATAGAAAAAAATATGATAACCATATCCTATGAAATCAACAACTGTGTAATAAATAGGTGTAAGTTCAATTTATTTGTATTTTTTTCGACTTTATAGTAATAATAAATTTAAAATAATAGAAATTAATAACAAAAACAAAAATGGGTCTTTTTGGTGGAACTTTCTACTTGCAATGTCTAAAAAAAGCCTTTCTATTCATCAGTAACTTTGGCACCTCCATGTTGGGGTATATAATAATAGGCATCATACAAGTGTTCAGTTTGCCCCAAATACCTACCCAAAAAATGGTCCAAAGTCTCGGAATTTAACAGCTAATTCGTCATTATTTCATTTTTAAAATGTTTTATATTTATCAACTGCAATATGATAGTGAAGTACACTCAAAACTGTGTTAAAAATTGAGTTACATAATGATTTTTGCTTTTTGTGGATTAAAAGACTGACTTAACTATTATACTTACTAGTATTTCTTTCACTCTCTGCCTCTATTTCATTAAATGTTGTTGCTATGCCATTGCTCATTAATTGAAAATTGATGAAGTTAAAATAGAAAATTAATCACTAGTAAATTGAATAAAAGATATTTACATTTTTTACTAGTCTGAAGCCTGTTGTCCAAATATTGAAATGATACCCAACTCTTAAGGGTTCTTACATATCATGCTGTCCCTGTAATGAAGGGAGAAATAAACAGGATGATATTGCACTTCTCAAAGTTAAGCATCGGTGGAGTATTTGGACATTATTTGATAATTTAGATTAAGTGTTCAAATGTAAGATTTATATTTACCAAACCCTATTTCATATAAATCACTTACTCAGACATTATTATTCACCCACTTAAACCACTCAATGAATTTTTGTCAAAAATGCTTGGGCTGCACTGATCACAAACTAACACTATGCACTTTACATTAAAATTTAGTTCCAAAAAGTTAACAATAGCCCAAAGTCAATGAACAATCATTTAGAAACACCCGCTCATCACAAGAGACACTAACTTTAACTGCACTTGGTTTCACATCTCACAAGGTATAAAAAAACAACAACTTTGTTTAATATTATCTATTTGTGTTCACACACACTACACATCACCTGACCATACACTGATTATTATTACACTATAACTCAAGTTTGTTCCTAAAATACACATGTATTATTCAAAAATATTCTAGCAAAACTAATTTATAAATATATTATATCTTGCGATAATTATTGCTTTACACAGGAAACTGTGATTACCACAGCACTTTCACAATGAAAAAATATTTAACCCTCACAAATCTTTTACAAACACATCACGATGAAGCACTACACAACACAAGTTATATAATAAAAACTTTTGTATACTAATTCATTAAAACTTTATAAAGAAACTTAGTCTAAGGTATAACTGTCTAGATTTAATACAGAGGATAATGCTAGGCAGAGCCTCCCCTTACTACCACAATAACCAAATGGTCTTCTTTTAGACTCTCTTCTGTCAAGTTATGGCAGGTCCTCTTTAATAATTCTGTCGAAAATTCACATGGTGGGAAAGAGTATAGGACTCCAGTGGCTTCTGTTTCTTTGTTCAAAAGGGATATAACTCCCGCAGCTTCCTTTTGCTTTAAATAAGACACCAAGTTTCGCATAGGCCTTGTTTGGATACTTGCATCATCATTTGATATTGAAGCTGTGGAGCCTGCTACACCTAAGAAAATTGCATGGGAGCTGGATGTAGCAATCCTCTTCTGTACATCATCTAATTTTGGTTGATCCAATCTCAAACGCTGTGTAATTCTTAACTGGTTCTTACCATCCTCGTCTTTCATTAGACTGTCAACGATCTCAGAATCACCATCAGTGAGATGGAATTTGGTAGGGAACAATGAGTTTTTAAGAATAAGGGCACCATTCCAGATAGTAGTTGCTTTGCGTACAACTTCAGGGAGTGTTCTTGCTGAGGAAAGCATTCCCCCACTTCTGCGAGGTGAACCGTCAGAATCACTATCTGGTGAGCGGCGTCTAGGTGATCGAGATCGGGAATGATCTACTCCAGGCTCTCGCGAACCGGATCGTCGAACACGACCTTCATATTCGCCTTCTGGTGCTCTGCGCCACTCTTCATCGCGATAATCACCAGTACCATGGTATACTCCACGATACATTCCTCGGCCACGCCCACGATGACCTCCTCTGCCCCTATAAGATCCATAGCCATAACTGTCATCCCATGTTCCCTCATAACCTTCATAACCCTCAACAGGCCTACCATCTTCGCCAACAGGCGCCACATATGGTTTTGGCCTGTAAGGACCTCCAGTTCCCACATCTGCAAAGTCGATTCTAAGACGCCTGTCTGGACCACCTAATGGGAATCCTCTCATTTCCTTCACTGCTGCCTGAGCAGCATCTATTGAGTCATACAAAATATAAGCATGAGGTTCACCTTTATCATAATCAATTTTTTTTATTGCTCCAAATCTATCAAATTCTCTTTCCAGCTGTGCCACTGAAGTCCAAGGGCCAAGACCGCCCACCCAAACACGAGTTGTAGGTGTGGCTTTGCCATATCCAATTTTGCATTGAAATTTACCAATATACTGTCCAGACAATTCTACTTTAGCCCTGTGTGCCATATCCAATGTTTGGTAACGAACAAATGCAAAAGCATTTCCTGTGCCTGGCGGTGGTCTCTTAATATCTATGTCTTCAACAATTCCATAACGCCCGAAAATGCGACGCAACTCTTCATCCGATATGTTGATTTCCAAGTTGCCTGCGAACAGTGTTCTAGTTGCCAAGGGATCATCTTCAGGTTGAACATGATGTAAATAATTTGGAAACTTGTCTTTTTTATTTTCTACTTTTTCAAATGGAGGGTGATGGGGTCTAGGCATATATGGCCTTGGCATATAATGTGGATGTGGGGGATGATGCATGGGTGGGCGGTGGTGCATTGGGGGACCATGAGGACCTGCCAATGGATATTCATGCATTGGGGGTCTGAAGTCTCTGTGGTGTGGAGGCACTGCAGGTGGAATGCCATATGCCCTATCCTCTGGTGGTGGTCTACGTCTCTCAGGTACAGGAGACCATGCATATGAATAAGGGCGATCATAATCAGGAGGAGTAATACTTCGTGGTCTGCTTCTATATTCAGATCGCACAGGTTCATACACAGGGTCAACAATTGCAACTTTATCATACAAAATTATTCTGGGTTTGGCGTGCTTAGCATCCCTAGCGTCTTCTGCACTTCTAAAGCAAACATAAGCAACCCTTTCATCTAGTTCATGTGAAATCTTGATGCTAAAGTCACCAAATTTTTTATATTCTCTGTAGAGCGTATCCTTAACAATCTCATCAGAGGCTTTCGGATGTAAAGCGCTCACACAAAGTACTTTATAATAAGGTCGCACCGACTCTTCTCTGACTTCACGAGACCTAACATAATCATCCCGATGCGGAGACATGTACCGTCCCCGAGGACTGGGCGAACGAACTCGCCTTCTAACTCTCTCTGGCGTAGCACGCTCATCAGAACTATCATCATACCTCCCTATGCTACTACGCGTCCTTTTCGATCGCGGCATACTGTCCCTAGACGAACTCCTCTTCATATTGCGAATTTTCACCGTTATACGATCTCTATCTCTATCGCTACGCGGTAAGCCGATCATGAAAGCTCAGTACGGTGAACCACTATCTGAAATGCACAACATTACACGTCACTTCAAAATGTCGTCTTGTTCCAGAAAAAATTAACGCCTCACTTTTACAAGTCAGTTTTAGTCTTACCACAAAACAAATAAGCGACCGACACCACTTTTCTAAGGTCACAAAACTCCACCGCTACACTAAACAGCAGCAAAACTAGGAAAACAAAACTTAAACGAATTCTCACAAATACCACGATAGGTACAGAAATTCCTGTTCCACGGTCAACGATTGATTCCAAAATGGCTGCTCGATGGCTTCATCGTCACTCAGATCGAGGTCAAGTGTTGAATGCTGCCATTTACAGGCTTTACTACATAAATAAACCGGGGTGCCAGAGTAAAAAAAAACATTTTTGTTTGACAATTAAAATGAAAATTATTTTGTTTACAAAGGTAATTTCTTTATTATTTTCTTAAATTCTACAAACAAGTCACGTAACGAAATAGCGAATGAATATTTCCGTAACACTGTTGCACGTTATTCATAAATGTGTACTGCAATATGAGACATCTTATTGTACAGATGTGTAAACCTTTTTTGGGCCGCACTTCACTTGACATCACTACTTGATCTGTGGCTACAGGCTTGACATTTTCGATAAATATTATGACGTTTCAAAAGTTTAATTGGAATGTTGAATGTTGACGAGCTCTAATTTTAATTAACAAGATTTTGTTGTATCATTTCCTGAATTATTTAGTTTAATAATGGTTCGGTAATTTTTGTCTACAAAAGTTAATTCTTTAGTTTTGAGTGTTATCTCAAGGTGTACATATACATACTACATTTATATGCAAAAGCGAACTTGATCAAAGTTCTATTCACTTGAAAATTGAAGTCGTTGAAAAACAACAAGGAAATATGGTCGGCACTAATATCTTTTTATAATAGATTTCCACATATTTACTTACTTTTAAAACTTGTTTTATTATACTTTAAAAAATTATGGATATTGTTATAAATATAAATAATCAGTCCAATGGAAGAGATAAACTTGCCAGGTCAGTATTTTTTTATATAATTTGAAAAAAGAATTTACTGAACAATCATATAGCAGATTCAAGCTGGAATTCCTGTTTTTTAGGTTGATTCAATATGCCAGTCGGCTTGTCTGGCATCAGTTGGAAAGGAGAAATGCTAACAAGTATTCTATTGACAGAATAAAAAGCCTAGAAAACAATTTAAGTTCTTTCAGGAAAGGTTAGTGTTTTAGCTGTTTGAGTATTTCAGTGTTTAAAACCTTGTACAAAATAATAAATTTATTATTTTTCAGTTCTCAGGCTTGGAAGATGCATAGATATTTGTTACACTGCCCTAAATTCTTTCCATATAGAAGATCCATTTTTAAGAATATCATTAACAATAAGTAAAATATCGAATGCATTATTTTTGTATGCTGACCATATAGTGTGGCTCACCAGGAGTGGATTTATCAAATCAGATTCAGATAACTGGAACCGCACTGCTAACAAATTTTGGTTGATTTCAATAATTGCCAATTTAGCTCGTGACTTCTATGAAATTCTACACATCCTAGAATTGAGTAAGACAACATTCCTTAGACCCACTCACCTGATTGCTGGATCAGTGAAAAATTTTGATTTAAATGTCAGTATGAAGCATGCTTATGCTGTTGTTAGTTGCCATAAAGATATATTTATTGATACTTTAAAGAATTCTTGTGATCTCTTTATACCATTAACTGCACTGGGTTTTACAAAACTAAATCCAAGTGCTATTGGTACCCTGGGAACCATATCATCACTTGCAGCATTAATAACTATAGTCAAACCAATAACTAAATTAGTGCCTGCCTGAAAAACTTCCATTATAAAAGAAATAGCATTATAACTTGCTATGTTAAAGTTGCAAATATATCTAGACTGTTAAGTCAAATGTGGTGGTGTTAATTGTGGTAATTATTATAAACTAAATGAATTGTAATTTATTAGATTTAATTTTGGTGGTTATTAATAATCATAAAAAATGTATTTTATTGTTATATGATGACAATGGTAAGCTCTTTTTGGTAAATAAAATGGGTTCACAACATTACTTATGAGTTATGATTTAATCCCATTATCTTGAACTAACATAAATTTGAATTAAAAACAATGATAAGAGATTTGTGTTTAAAGAAAAATAGCACTATCAACCTGGTAATTAGATAAAAAGTTCGTATAATATTACATAAATTAGTGATATGGATTTTTTTAAAAGAAAAAGTCTTCAAGCTTAAAGCGGATTCTATATAAAGCAAAACTGCTTGTAGGAGATATACAGTTTTCAGAAGCTCTAGGTCTGCGATACGGGCACATATAAGCATATTAACATTAATAATAAAAACCTATAAATTAACGGGGTAACCGTTTTGCTAGCTAGGTAAGAGAGTAATAAAAATGAAAAATATCAATTATTAATGCAAATATATCTTTAAAAAACAAATTTTGTGGATACTATATATTAGTAGAACGCTGAATTCGTGAATGCCCTGAATCCAGTAGCAAAAAAAAAGTATTTGACATTCATCAATTTTGACTTTGACACAAACGTATATGTCAAAGTATAAAAGATTTTGATTTGAAATAAAAATAGAGACGATCGAATATTGTGATATATTGTGCACTTAAAGTTAATATTTAATAAGTAAAAAAGACCATGGCTCATAAAATGAAAGATGCCGTAAAAAAGTTTCTCTTACTTGGTCAATGTGTTCCTACAGTAAAACAAAATGCAACAAAGATTCGCGTGAAGAGGTTAGAATTAGATGAAAATTTATTAATGGTATGTTTTACAAATTTTAGTTCTTGTTAATATCTTTTAAATAAATACTCGTATACTATTCCTAAACGTTGTTTCTCTTTCAGTATTTCCGAAAGGATGAATTTTACTATTGCCACGATCCTAATAAAATGTGCAAAACTGGTGACATAGTTTTAATAAAGGCTCTACCTCAAAAAATGACCAAACTTATTACTCATGAAGTAAAGGAAGTAGTTTATCCGTTTGGCGACGTCACAGATCCTGTGACTGGTAAGAAAGTTGCCAAAGAAAGGTACCGTGAAGATATTGATAAACAATCGGAATTATACGGCAAATTAAGTTCCGCTTTCGACTACAATGAAGCACCGCCGAGAGGGTGGCAAGAAGGAAAGAAAGATTTTACAGACAAACCTACATACACAAAGTTTCATGTATTTGATGAGAATGATCCATATGC
The DNA here is from genome assembly GCA_001586405.1 of Phoebis sennae. Taxonomy (NCBI): domain Eukaryota; kingdom Metazoa; phylum Arthropoda; class Insecta; order Lepidoptera; family Pieridae; genus Phoebis; species Phoebis sennae. The sequence continues at coordinate 163,711 of LQNK01000325.1, read as the reverse complement.
AATTTAGATTAGTTCTAGTATAGTTTGAGTAACATAGATAGTGTAAATATATGATTAGAATACGACCCAAGTTTTTATTTATTTATAATACTTTGTTTGAATAATAAAATAATTTTGACAAATTACCTTGATATCAATGATAATGCTTATTGCAAGGTATATAAATGTATGGATAAACAATTATCCATATTGTGCCAGATTAAGGATATAGTAATATTGGCAATTGTCTTGTGTTCCACACAAAAATATGTTTCTCATGGCAGCATGTTGGTATAGATCTATAGAAAATGTATATATTGATGTGTGAATATGATTGGTGAAATGCATCTAATTATAAAATTATTATTTTTTCTATAAAAAGTATGCACACAGGAGAATTGCATTTAACTGTCACAGAGACATAGTCCCAAATCTCCTTCCATAAATATTGACATTTTCCATTTGTGTTGTGGGACATGTCTTTCGAAGACAATGAAAATTGTATGTGCAAAATTTAAGAGTAATCTCAATATGTATTGTATTATATTGCATTTTAAATGTTTCCTTACATAAAAAAGGTTATTACTTCTAATGCAAAATAGGCTCACACACTGTCTTTCAAAAGCCATGATATTTATTTCCTAGTGTGTACGGAATTTGTGTTAACACTGCTAGAATTATAATGCAAAGGTAAAACAATATGATTACAAATACATATTTCATAAAAGTGGTGTGATATTGAAAGAAAACAACTGAATAAAAAAAAACAATTTAATAAACAAAATCTCTATGTGACGCCGACATCAGTCCTGTGCTAAAAATTCTCTTTCTAAAGCAGCCCCCATAAGGTTCCAGGAACTGTCATCATCATCTGGGGGTATGTCATCATCAGAAGGAGGTGATGCGGGCCTTTTCCGTTTACGAGGAGCTGCATCTGAATTATAATTTTTATTTATTTTAACATTCAAGAAATATTTTTAGAAATGAAACAAGAATCTATATTATATTTCAAATGAAGCCAAATATAATTTTTATGCAGAATTGCTATGCTTGTAGTTAAAAATAACAATAAAAGCTATTTATAAATTGCACTGAAATGGTGAATATGCTTATAAAAAGAAAACTAATATTGCATAAACATGCTTGCCTTATAAATATTGTATAACATACCTGTATCCGAATCACTTGAATTTTCTTCTTTTTCTTGCAATCTGTAAAGAGATATTTTTATATTAGTATATGAGTTATGTAAATTAAAATTTAGTTAATAGCATTAATAATTGTATAAACATGCGTTTCAATAGATTTCAAACACAGTTTAGAAAAAAATTTGTACTTAGAAATAAAGGTAACACCTTTGTTGGGAATTATTAGCGTTTTCAAGTGCTAATAATCTGCCCTCTGAAAGGTTTTCTTCATCGTCATCATCATCATTATGTGGCTTTTTCTCTTCATCTGATGAACTTTCATCTGATTCATTGAAAATATCCTCCACCTATTAAATAAAGGAAAACATATTGAAAATCGGGCAAATACTTTAGATATTTTTATATATAAATGACTGTTTTAAAGAACAAATAATATTTTTCCTTTAAAAGACTCATATTTCTGAATTAATTGTAAGAACTAGTTCTTGACTACCATGGAAGAAAAGGATACATACAGCTGCATACATAACATACTTATTTGAGGTATAACAGCTCATGCAAATGAAAAAATGGTATCAATGTATACTAAAATCGTCAGTAAAAAGCTGCAAGAGGGAGAAAGTATCCATGAAGCAGTTACATTAATGTTTGCTATGCAAACTGGATACGGAGGTTTAAGTGTGTTATATTAAACAGTTTGTGTAAGTATCTAAGTTTACATGCCTCTCGGTCCATATCTGCGATGTCGTCGCTGGAGAAGGATAACAGTGGATTGAGTGTGTCCATGAACCGCCCGGAGGGTGTCCGCTTGCGCAATGCAGGGGCGGGTGGCGCGGGCGGCGGGCTGCTGCAGTGCGCGGGAGGCCGGCGCGCGCTGCTCTGTTGGACAGGGGTATTGTGTTGTGTAATGCAATATTAATAAATACAGAAATTATCGCACCATCTAAGAACCAAATAAGCACTAGGCTAGTTCAATTAGTGGGCGTACTGAGTGACGGCGCATCGGGCATTATAAAAATGTTATCACTAAGAATTTACACAGGCGCATTGAACATTTTACTTACATATAATTCCGGTACAACAAACTCTGCTATGTTAGCATGCAATCTAGGTAGGTAGTAGGTACCCAGAATTTGAATATCCAAAAATTATTGAAAAATAAAATATTTAAAGAAACAAAAATTCATTTAATCTTTTTTTATACCAGTGTAATGCAGTACTTCTGAATGTTCAGGTACTTTACTATAATATAAAAAGTAGTACATAAATAAATGTATATCACACCTGTCCGCCCCTCTGCAGTGGATATAACCTCTCGTCTACCCTCTCCCATCTTTCAGCACAACTCCACAGCCACTCTGGTGTAACTACATGCACCTTTGTTTTCCCTTCGCCCATTCTTCGACTGGCGTTCACTTTGGCGGTACCTGATTGAATGTAAAAAATTATGAAAAATTTATAAATTAACTAGCTTTTGCGCACTCTAAAATTGAGTCTATAAATCAATAAGATTTGTGTAAGTTTAAAAATCTTCATTAAAAATTAATCATATCCATAGTCCTGATAAATAGGAAATATTTCATTATAGGTGTAATTGTACCATATTAACTTAAATTTAAATTACAATTGATTTAATGTATCACCTGATCTAACTGCAACTAAATGAGTAGTTTTCTCAGTAAAATCCTGTGTTACTTCTGCACCCAAACTCCTGGCCACCTGAAATGCTCTAGACGTCTCCAGCCTCTGGTGTGTGGGCACTAAACCACTAAACACTAAACTGGTGCCGGCTAACACTTTACTTTTAACTTCAGGAATGATAAACTTCAGATCGGGTATGTTTTGTTGCCCCATACTTTCATACATATCATAGAAATGCCTGAAAATAGATAATTTTACAATTGAACATATTTTCCTTGCTAATGTCATAAAATTAAAGACATAATGACTTGTAATTTGTTGTTCTCGTATCTGTCTTCCATAAAAAGCTTAAATAAAGGAAGTCTTCAGCAGAACATATTTTCTTTGGATTTGTTAGTGAAGTCACATAAATACTGTATTATGTAACTTGTATCTGAATCCAAATTTATAAATTTAAAAATGTTGTGTGACAAAACATAATAAGAAACTTCAATTTCTTTTTGTTTCAGTACAATTTTGAGCTAATTGTAATTTCCAAATTAATGTACTTACTTATGTATCCTTTTCAATATGTCTTCTAAATAAATCAAGTAATCATCTGCATCCTCTATTTCTATCTGTCCATCTAAAGTTTCTATCCACCTTGGTTCTGGCTCTGATACGGCTGCATTTTCATTATTTTCTACTTTATCACTGGGTTTTTTCTCCTCAACTTCTTTTTCCTTTTTTTCACTATCTTTTGAATTTTCCTCATTTTCAGGCTTTTCTTTGACATTGTTCTGTTCGGTTTGTTTTGCTTTTTCCGGTTCAGCTTCTAAGGTTGGCAATTGAGGTAGTAGAGAGCCATTCTTACCACTAACAGGCTTTGCTTTTTCTTCAACTAAAATGATTGAATAGTCATTAATAATATTTCAGTACTCTTATTTGAGATTTTAAAGCATTTTATATTGCATAAAATACATACCCAAAGGAGGGGGAGCATTAATATCACCGGTAGATTGAAAAAATGAGTATGGTCTAACATGGATTAAGTTTGCAGCATGCTTCCACACATCCTCTCTATCATCAATAATGCAAACCATATTGTCCCCACATGGAAATAGAGCCCTGAAAATAAGTGATAATATAAAATTATTGCTTTGATATAATTTTCTTTATTTTTTTATTGACTTCAATTATAATGACTTTATTTTTAATTTTATATGTATTTTTATTTTCCTATTTACAGTAACATTAATGTTTATTAATTATTATTTATTAATTTAGCAACTCACTTTAAATTTGCTGATTTTGTTCTAGCATCAAAACACTCATCTCTAGACAAAATCCTATGTGAAAAAAACTTTTTCTCAGGGTCCAATAGTTCTGTAACTGCATGTGCATACTGCCTAGCCCCAAATGTGCAAACATGTAATTCATAATTCCTAGCAGCTGATTCTAGAAATTCTTTGGTTCTTGGTCGCAGCCTTGTATGACACCATCTTCCAGAACTTCCAGGACCTCGTAGAAAGAAGTGCAGCACACCCTGAAGATATATAAAAAAAAAATTATTGACTCATACTATAAGTAGGTGTTCCAACAATGATAACAAAATATTGTAAAAAAATGTACATACCTTCAAGTTAGGTGGTATGTCATCATTTGTTGTATGCACTAAGGTTTGATCTAAATCCACGAGAAGCACTAATTTTTTGTCCTTCAATAAACGATCAGCATCTTCCCTGCCCAGTTTTTGGGCTAGTTCTTCAGATACCTGTTAATAATTAAACCATTTTCTCACGTAAATCCTTCCAATAAGAATACTACAATCTAATTGTTTCTAATTAAGTTTTTTGCAGATAAATATATTTATGTTTGTTTACCTTTAATTCAGGTACAGAATGAACCATAGGCACTACTGCGACATCCTGTTTTTGTCTTTCGTCGGCCCGTAAATCTGCGCCACATTCTGCACACATATCTCTCATTACAGTTGGATGACGACATTCTTCCAGTTCGGCTAGACATCCTCTGAAAGTAACAATAAAATTAGGTAGAAAACAATTTTAAAGTTGTAGTAATTCACGTTCGGCACTTAAAACTTTGATTTGGCGCGAAAGAATTTTCAAGATAAAAATACAAACAAAGTTTTTTCTCCTAAGTGGAAAATAGAGTCGGTAAAATAATAGATCTGTATTTATAAAAATTTACGTATTGGCTTGTGATTAAATAATTAAAATAAATTATGTTTATCAAAAAATAACCTAACTTATTTATTTATTTAACTCTGACGTCACTTACCCAGGCTCTGCAATGTCTCCTTCTTTCACCTTGATGGATACGATAGTACCACCGCGTAAAGCTTTGAACTTCTGTAATCCAGTACTATTGCCCGACAAAAAATTGTATGAAAATAATATCTGTCCTTGTGATACATGTGCGCCTTGTTTAATTTTCCATTTTTCTACTTTTATAGGCTTTTCACATGGAACAGAAATAGACATAGTTTTATCCGCCATTTTGAACGGAAATTACGCATTTGCTATAAAAGTACGGCTTTTATTGGTCAATTTATTATCTTTTTGGCGGTTATTTAATAACAACCAATAAGAATCAAAATTTTCTGTATTGATCAACTTCTAACCAATGACGGTACGTATTTTAGAATGGTCGTTGCCATTACAAATAAAAAAAAACTTGCCAGTCACTTGGAGATTAATAGATGCCATTTTTGCTAAACATAGGGAAAACTTATTCGTATGGGGAGTCAAGCAGAAGGTTCGCACAACATAATATTTTTGAAAGAAAAATATGTTAACTTCTTGAATAACTTAAAGTACTTAAACATATTGATGGATGACTTAATTTTAAACGTAAATGTTTATTATGTATTATTAATATCGTAATAAATTGAGGTTTATTGATCATAAAGAAAGAGTATCTCCAAAAATATGTATTTTTAAGTCCCTTCTATACATCAGCAGACGCATAGGTACGCGGACATTAATCGCCAATGTCTTCCGCGCACGAGAGTCTGTGCTAATATGTTTATCCGTAGGCAGCCACAGTAAGGAATTTCAAAGGATGCATCCTCCATCCATCGACAGACAACATGCGCGTAAGCATTTGCCGATACGTAAAGGGGACAATAGTTGACAAGACTTGTTAGCAGACAGTAGTTGTTATTAAATGATGGTGGTTGATGGTGATGTTAAATTTTCACTATTTGGAATTTGATAATTCAATTTTTTATCAATAATTTTATATTCATAATAAAAAATATATGCTTTGAATATTTCTATGAACATTAGGTACTTTATTTATGCTGACAACAATATTTGTCGTGTTCACATTTTGTCGTTTCTCGAGCCTCTACGCTCGTTTGTCATCTATCTAATGTCGTTTTCGTCTATGATCTGTCACCAAATGAAAACAGTTTTGTTGAAGTAACGACAACATATAATTATTTACTTTTATTTTGTTTTGTTTAAAAAAAATTGCAAACTAATTGAAATTTAAATATGACGGATGAAAATATTACAGTGAGTGATAATTCAGATTTGGAAGATGTGAGCACACCGGAGCTTCGTGGTTATTTGAGTAAATGGACGAATTATATACATGGTTGGCAAGATAGATTCATTGTGTTAAAAGATTCAACATTATCATATTATAAAAGCGAATTGGAGAGTAATTTAGGATGTCGCGGTGCACTCTGCTTGAAAAAAGCTAAAGTCAAGGTGAGTTAGTTGCATGTTTATAACGTCGATCAAATTCCACAATAGGACGTTACAAAAAATTAATTTGTCCTTGTAGACGCCTTCAACTTATATTTTTAAGTTAATTGTTATGGATGAATGACAACAACGACTATTGCTTGAACAATCATGAATTATTTGTCTTGAAGTAATACCTATTTCATTTCATTACTTCTGGCGACGTTCATATAATTAAACCATGAATGTATTCTGATAAGCTTAATTTGTCGTCATGACACATAAGTTTATAAGTTTGTTATTTTTACGGCTATTTTATTTTTCTCGTCCAAAATTCGGGTGTGGTTAATATTCTGTGTAAAAATAAAAAATGTATACATAATTAATTCTTAATAATGACATATTTGAGTCTGACTTCGTGTCACTACATAATATGCCTCCTTTGCTTAGAGGTTTTTTTTATGTAACAGCGGGCAAGCAGAGCATGCGGTTGACCTTATGTTAAGTGATTGACCGCAGCCCATGAACATCCACAACAGCTAACTGTCGCAGATGCTTTGCTGGCCTGAATTAAGGGAAGGGAATAGGGAGAGGTTCAATTTTGGGAAATTGGGAGAGGAGTGGAACAGGGTGGCAGAGGAATGGGAGGATGGAATTTCAACACAGAATTTTTTTCTCACTCTTGTATAAGAATGCTTAACAAAGCAAAATTCAAGTAATCTCTTAATGGAACACATTTATAATAACTTTTCAGCCACATGAATTTGATGACTGCAGATTTGATGTATCAGTGAATGACTGTGTTTGGTACTTAAGAGCAACCAACCCAGAAGAAAAACAGCAGTGGATTGATGTATTGGAATCTTTTAAAGTAAGACATAGCATTGATAGTAATAAAGCTGGTATTTGAGGAAAGAAAAGCTATTTTATACAAAGTTTTTGTTAAAATGTTGTTTGTCGTGGTTGTGAGTCAACTGATACACAATAAGATTTTCCTTGTAATGATAATGTAGATTATCTCTATATATATCTTATGTTCATTATGAGTAAAATGTTTTCATTGTTCATCAAGGTATTCCCAAAAATCGTAAAAATATTTTTTTTTAATCATAAAATATCCTTTGAACATATTATCATTTTCATAAAAAACTAATAACAGAAATAAGATATGCATACAATTTTATGATTGTATTTCAATATTATCAGATTACAAGTTTATAGCTGATAAGGCCAACAGCATTCCAGTGTGTTTCACTAGGGTTCTCATATAACTCAGATTATGAAATTGTGTAATTATATCTGCACAAATGTTTATAAATATGCTAAAGAGTTAAATAATTTCCTTTCATACATGTATTTTTCAGAATGTTTTTATGATTTGTAGCATACTTTTAATTGATGTCATAGAAAATGGATATATAGTAAAATTTAAGACACTTACCTAAGAATTGTAAGATATGAATGAAACAGTTATAGAAGAAAGGATGATTTGGGATAACTGTGGTCACCTAAGAACCTTTTAAGAAATGATAAGATAATAAGTAGATAACATTTTTTCTTTTGAATTTATGAACCATGTTAATAATGATTCTATTAAACATATGTCCATATAATAGATTATAGTGTATGTGTAAAAATATGTTGAAGGTTTCAAAAAGTTTTTTGTATAAAATTCATAGCTTTATGTAGGACTAAATGAGACTTACAAACAAATAAATAATAATTAATTACCTTTTGCTTATAAACAACAATATTGAATGTGCAATTTTGTATGGAACCCTAGGCTATCCAAACTAGAAAAAATATTTCAATAAAGTCACTAATCAACATAAAAACAATTTTTTAGCAGGTTGAATCAGGGTATGGTACCAGTTCAGACAGCAGTTCCAATGGTGGTGGTCTACGCAGACATGGATCTATCACATCTCTGCAGTCAACTGGATCGCATGGTTATTATATTTTACTTTTAAATTATAGAAATCTTTAAAATAATTTCAAAATTTAAATAATAATAAAAACTAATCTAAGTAATATGCATTATGTTTTAAAAATGAAAACATGCCTGTCCTTAATTTTTTCTGTAAATATGAAATTATGAGTAATATCTTTGGATTAAACAATGCAATAAGTAAATACCCTTCAATAGACACTTAAGATAAGAAATGATTTCCCAGTAATTCTTATTCTACATAATTTGGTATTCTATATCCCTACTACAAGTGATAGAAATTGATATTATTATCTTTTTGTGTATCATCATATTTGAAGAGATAAGAATGTTTTGATGGATTCATAGAACTGAAAATTCAAAGGACTTCTCATAAATTTATTGTTTTATGTATATGCCATCTTTCTATAATTCACTTGTTCATTGTATAAGTCCTATTAAACAGGTGTCTTTAATGTTTAGTAGATTGATACCTATTGTGTTTTTTAGTGTTCCAACGTCTCGTTCAAATGACAACCTTCACTTTGATACTTATTTAGTATCGACTAACTTTTTCTATTGGCCTAGTATAGTTATATAGAATCACAGTAAAATTGTATTAGGTTTAATCTGACAGTATTTTCGACGACCCGATTGGCGCAGTGGTTCAGCAATGGTCTCTTACGCCGGAGGGTATGGGTTCGATCCCCACAAGCAGAAAAGTATGATGTGATGAACAGTGTAATTTTCTACTGTCTGGTTGTTAATGTATCTATAGTATGTATGTATTTACAAAAAAAAAGTATACTTAAGTATGTCTATCAGTTATCTAGTATCCATAGTACAAGCTTTGCTTAGTTTGGGACTAAATGGCGTTGTGTTATATGTCCAGGAATATTTATTTATTTATAATTTTTGTACAGGTCGCACATCTCGCCGCCTCGCGGAAAAGATCGCAGAGTTGGAAACCTACAATGATTTGTTATCAAAGCAAGCGATACAGTTGCAACAGTACTTCGATATGTGCGTCAATACTTACCCGCATATAAATGACGAAACTGAAGCTATTGATGCTGTTAAATTGGCTGACAGTGAGTATAGTAAATTTTCTGTAAAATAAAAGTCTTCTATCCACAGAAGTAAAAATGATAGATCATTTTAATGGATCTAGTCTATGGAGGGTGGGGGTATTTTCTATAGAATCAATGTACATTGTGCTGACCTTAATTTTTCAGTGGATCTGCTATAGAGTGATTATTTTCAATGTTTAAACAATATCTTTAGTAAGTGCTTATCATATAGAGTCATATTAGAAAAACCAAAAGAAATATAGATTGTTGGTAAAGCATCTGCAATCTGTGAACGTATTATATAATTGAAAATTAATTTTCCTAATAGGTACTTAATTTACACTTTGTATTACTTTATAAAAAATGTACTTAATAATTATTTTTCTCTATACCAGGTTTGGATCAGAAAAAGCACATAGACGAGGTGCGAGCAACGAGCGCGTCGTTCCGAGCCACTTGCGGCGCCACAGTCGCGACGGTGCAGCATTGCGTGGAACTGCTGCGGCGACGCGAGAAGCAGGCCAGGCAGGCCGAGGAGCTCTACATGTGAGTGTCAGAGTGTATAACGCGATAGATGACGTGCACGCAGACGAGTGCGTGCAACGAGCGCGTCGTTCCGAGCCACTTGCGGCGCCACAGTCGCGCACTTTGATAAATCTTGAATATGCATAGTACAAAAGCCACCTTTAAAAGAGAAGAAACAATCAGATAACACTTAAAACTAAGATGGGTGCGATAAAATACGCTTCTTAAATTGATTTTAGATTTTACTGAATATTATTTTACTATATATGAAAAGTAGGAGTTCTGACTTTAATGAAATTTATACATCCTTTAAAATTAATGTCCTGTACTGCTTGAATTTAATTAATATTTTTCTTTTTTCACACCAGGGCATTGAAGAATCAGTTGACTGAGGCTCGTTTGGCATCGAAACCTGGGCCAGATCACGAGGTATGTGCAAGCTTTAATACTGCAAACCCATATCTAATAAAATCAAACATGCTATATGTGAATATG
>LQNK01000325.1:137074-152155 GCA_001586405.1 Phoebis sennae | reverse complement strand
ATTGTTTTTTCTGTTTGTCTGTTTATCTGTTTATCTGTTTGTATGTGCGTCAATCACGTAATAACCACTGGGCAGATTTTATAAAATTTCACATGCCGATAGACCAATATTAGGTACAGCTTATAGGCTACATTTTATTTAAAAATATATCTTTTTGGGGTGGCTCTCCATACATGTAAACGGAGAGTAAAAAAATAAATTCGCGAATACATAATTGGGTGAGGTTTCATTGGAAGGGTCTTTTAAAATGATACCGAGGTTTCTAAATGCATTTTCTGCTAAAATAAATATTTTTTGAGATATATGCTTCTAAAGTCGTGAAAATGTCATACCACGTAACAATGTGAAATTTTGGTTGAGTTGCGGACATGCCTTTTTAATAATCTTAACGTATAGGATTAACACGATAAACACTCAATGAATCCTCAATAACCTTCAAAAAATAACTAACTCTCTGCCCGCGGGTTCGGTAGCTTGGGCTTCAATTTTCTGTATTTTGAAGAGTCGCGCGCTCTGTGAGATTTTTGTCAAACCTATTTCATAGAAAATTATAAAAAAAAAAACTATAGCATATATCACTGGTTCTGCGATCGCAATTTTTTAAAACTTTTGTTGTGCTCCTATAAAAATACAGAAATTAGTAGCCCACGCGTGCGAAGCCGCGGGCGGAAAGCTAGTTATAAATATGTCCCATCTAGTCCCATCTAGGTCCTATAAAAATAAAACGAGTCGTTTTCCTTACGGAAAGAACAATATCCCACTAGGCGTAAAGCTAAAGTGTATTAATAATAATAAACGTAGCGTTAACATAACCACAACTTGACGATTGGTCGATTATAACCGCTCGTCCATGAAAACGATTCGTATCAGTTATACTATGACGTATAATATAGGAACCGGGCCTAATTCAAACATGCTATATGTGAATATTTTTATGGGAACTGGGCGTTAGAAACATAGTGCTTTAGTACCTTATGCTTTTCTTTTATGAAACAGATACATTGTGTGCAGCACTTTTGTTTCTCTCCATGAAGCAGTGGCCAGTATCCGGCTATTGTGATAGTGGTGAGATTTAGATCTTCTATAGGTCTTCTTTATAAATTTAATCTCTCTTCAATCGTTCCCTCATTGTTGAGGAGCGTGAACTCTGAATGTCTATCTGATACGGTCTTCGGCTTGATAGAGTGCAATGTATTAACGAACTGAAAGAGGCATTTCCAGCTGTTTAGACACCTGGTTTGGACTAATAAATTTTTTTATTGTACACAATTATATACTTTATTTTTTTATAAAATGGTAGTTCATAAATATTAATATAAATAAATAAATATTCCTGGAAATTTAACACAACGCCATCTAGTTCCATACTGAGCAAAGCTTGTACTATAGAAACTAGATAACTGATACACATACTTAAACATACTTGTTTTTGTAAATACATACATATTAAAAATAAATTAACACCCAGACAGTGGAAAATTACAATGTTAATGAATTATAATTTTCTACTCGTGGGGATCGAACCCACACCCTCCGGCGTACTAGACCACTGCTGTATTCACTGCGCCAATCGGGTCGTCAAATCAAACATTTAAAATAAATTATAGCTAATTTTATCCTAAAAGGCGGTTAGTGTTACGAGTATATACCTATGTAACATACACATAGGTACACAACATAATATACACATAGGTGTATATGAACGAATAGACCTGACTTAGAAACATAGTGCACGAGTAGCTTGTGCTTTTCTTTTGTGAAACCGAGACATTGTGTGCAGGGCTTTTGTTTCTCTATATGACAGTGGCCACTATACGGCTATTGTGATAGTGGAGAGATTTAGCTTTTTATACCTTCGCGTTTTGTAATAGGGTTTATATTTATAAATATAAAACTTTTTTAACCGACTTCAAAAGAGAAGGTTCTCAATTCGATTGCTTTTTTATGCATATCCGTATATCCCCGGACTTTATGGACCGATTTGGAAAATTCTTTTTGCATTCAAAAGAGTGGAGTGGTAGTACTTAGTATGGTCCCATTGAATTTTTTTTGAAGTCCGATCATCCATGTGAAAGATATTCGAAAATCAACATTTAATATTTGTACCCCTTAATAACTTAGAGACTGAATTGTCACTAGCTCTTATGTGAAAACCCTTCACAGGTCACTAAAAATTAAAAAAAAAATAACTTTTTCCCAAAATTGGAACGGACTTCCCCTTTCACACTAGAAAGTAGAATGTAACTTTTATTTTTTTTTTTGAGACGTGTCGAGAAAATCAGTTCTATTTTGGCAAAAAGCACTTATTCGACCTTTAAAGAACAAAATAAATGAATTTATACTACGGTACTGTTTTTTTAGGAAATTTATATTATAATACAATTTTAAAACAAGTTCAGTGAGATGAATTTTAAACAATAATTTTTTTACATTAAAATAATACGCATAGATTATCCATATTAACACCGTATATTTATGTACGAATATATTTTAGCAATTCTTTTATAGCCAATATATTCAACGTATAAAGATAAATTATAAGAAGTAACAACTGTTACATTTGCGTGCGTTTATTTTTCATGGTGTTGTTTATAGAGTCCCGGTAATTTCGTAGAATTTGAAGTAACGATGAAATCACTAGAATGCAAGCCAAATATTCACTCGATTTTCGTATCAACCTTATGGAATGCCAATGAAAAGTAACCTGTGCATGGTTTACATACTCTCACGACGTATGGAAGTAATACGTTAAGATTCAGTTTTACGAACCGCTCGCAAGTCGCACAGCTGGTACGGTCGCCAAGCGTAGCGCACGCGTTACATTTTTATTTCGGTTTGTTTACGTTACAGTAATTAATCTTGTGTGTACGTATTTTGGTGTTTTCGGTGTCCTTGTGGTGATTGTGTGATGATAGCATTGTAAGGTGCAACATGAAGTTCAATTTGTTCAAGAAGAGTCAACGTCAGGTGCGTTTTATGTTTTTTTCAGTGCATTGCACTATGCGTATTTGTTTTTCAGTGTTTGTTTATGCGGGAAGTATTTACGCTTAAGTTAAGTCGCTTTATATTTTTACTTTAATTTTTCAACTTTGTCGGTATTATTTCGTGAATACGGTTATTTATGTATACAATTAACATTTATCGGAACGTTCTTGATATAAATTATTCCAAATGAAATGAAACCTAAATCATAAATCAATTATTCATTTGTTATGTGACAATACTTTCATAAATATTTAGAATGTGTATTAGTGTTTTATTTATGTACTTAAAATACTGTCAACGAACTTGCTAATGCGTATATAATTGATAATTAATTAGTAACGTTTAACGGACAATAATCTAGTAGACGTTCGAGTTTATTTCTATTTTAACAATAAATTCGTCATTTATTAGTATTTATTAGCACATAACATTATAAAATGTATCGGTTCGACGTAGAATATATATTTGTGTGCTCATAACTCTTATTACCGATTTACATTATTTGCATGCTTCTTTTGTATTATTGAAATACATTATTTCACACAATAAACAAGGCCAGGTTTCGGTTCATTAAATATATAACGTCCATTAAAGCAAATGCAACTCGTTATTGAATATCAATTTGCTGATAACACAGGATATTGGATGCTATATGTGTCTAATCGGCGGCGATAATGGCGGCAGTCGAGGAAATAGCTTTCATATGCACATCGTTGTAGGAGTGACCTGAATTGAAATATAAATGCATTCAATCGCATTACATGGGGTTCCTAGTTTTTTTATGTCTAGTACATAGAGTTCCATAGATAATGCATATGAGTTGCACTCGATGAAATATATAACGTATTCGTTTCGTAAAGGGTTGATCTATTAATTCTGAAAAAGTTCGATGAGGCCCCATTATTGCTAGTTTAATACTAAAGGTATGAATTTGTACCGAAAAAGGAAAAAAATACTCAAAAATGATACAGGGCTGTGTACTTTTTTCTATTGAAAGAGTAGGTCATTTTTATTTTGCCTGTTCATAATAACTGAGTGATGCATCATCAGAATTTATACCCTTGCTAAAGGAAATGAGTCTATGCCTTTACATTCGTAGTACTATAGTTCTATGAATCAACAGTCATTCCCACTCGTCAAGATCGTTAACGGGTTTGGATCAGAGCCGGTTGGACTGTGTTTCTGGTTTGTAAACTGTTACAGGAATGTAGTGGGTTCTTGTTTTGATAAGGCTGAAGATAGATGTGAGAAACCTTGGAGGGATATTGCAGTATATTAGTATGGACATCTTATTACGTTGACGACTCTTGCTCAGACTTTTTCCTTAAAGTCTGCTTTTTATTCCGTAACTTTGTAAATCCAAAATTTATAGTACATAGTTCAATGTTTTATAAGCTAAATATAAAAATCGCGTAACGATTCTTAGTTCTTTAGTAGTTAGTATATGGCTTTATTATGTTCTTTGATATTACTTAGCAAAGTTCTTTTGCAAAAAATATTTAGTACTATACGGATCAAAATAGTTACACAATGGATTTTTGTTATTCGACTTTGCATTGCTCTTTAAATTTTAGACGCTAATCATACAACTTCACAATAGTCTTCGGTTGTTTATCTCGTGTTACAAAACGAAAATCTGGATCAACCTTGACTCAGACGGAAGTTCATTCGTAAATATAGAACTGATTACAAACGATTGTTTTATAGATGTGATTCATTTTGTCAGCCAGATGACTGGTGGTCGAAATTATTGGAATTACGAGCAGTTGTCGTCAACAAGTGTGACTAGGTATTACGTCATACGACAGCAGCTGATAAGCCGGTAGTGCAGCGTTATCAACGTAATCTAATGGCTTTAAGAGTGATCTTGAAAGCGGTCGATATCTTTTGTAGAACGTCGCAAATTTAGGACGAGCGAAGGTTGTCTACTTTACGCTTATAAGCGCATCTAGTGCATTTGAATATGTTGTCAACGTGTGACTCGGCATTTGTATGAGTATATAAGCCTTTATACCCATAATGTGTAGCATTTTATTATCACTCTGTATGCGATTAAGATATATCTATGTATGTATGTTTATTGACTTTTTGACGTGTTGCCTGCGATATCGCTAACACTTAAGCAGTTTGCTATTTTTAGTTGGATGAAGTTGTTCTTGAGAGTTCATAGTATCTTCTATAGTCTATAATCTATATATTAAAAAACATATATTATACTATAAAATTGGAAGGAAATACATTTACATGTTATACACTTACAAAGAAATAGCACAAACTAAGTAAAACTTTAGAATGTCATTCGCCGCAAATTGGATATTCACTCAGCGTAGAATTTATGTGTGTGTTAACGATGCGAGTTTAATGATCCCACAATATAAATTACTGTAATAAGTTGCAATACGCCTATTGATACAGAAATAAGCAAGTTTGTATCTTATAGTATTTCAAGCATGGATACATCCGACGGCAGCCGGTTTACTGGTGACCTAGAAACTGTCACACCTATGTCCCGCTTGCATATGGATGTATTGTATCTTAAAGATCGAGTAGCAACAGGAATATATGCAAGTTCGTATTACTACTGACCTACAAACTACACCTGGGTCCCTTGGTGTAGATTGAGTTTATTGCAACAGAATCGTCTTATAGTAGTCGTGAACATGGAGGCAGACAGCAGCTGGTTTACTGGTGACCTACTAACTGTCGCACCTGTGCTCCGCTTGCAAATGGATACATTGTATATTTTGTATGTTAAAGTTCGCGTCCAATGCAACAGGAATATATGCAAGTTTGTGTCTTATAGTATTTTGAAACGAAGCCGGTTTACTTCTGACCTACATACTGGCACACCCGGGTCTCGCTTGCATATGGATATTTTGTTTCTTAAAGATTGAGTTCAATGCAACAGGAATATGTGCAAGTTTGAGTCTTATAGTATTTGGAAACGGAGCCGGTTTACTACTGACCTACAAAATTGTCACACCTGTGTCCCGGTTGCATTCAGGCGTCGTGTTATATCCCATTGATGTAAAAATATCTCCCTAGGACAAAATACTTCCGTTTTGTTATAACGATGATCGGCGTAGAGGTGCAATTTATATACGAAAAAAGTACTACTAACAATGTAAAATCTATCAGATATGTAATATTTAAAAAGATAGTAAATTCAGTTTAAAAGTCACATGAACACTTTTCCATATAAACTTTGTAAGTTACCAAGTTATGTCATTAGATTGTAATCACTCGTGATAGTTAGTATTTATTTAGAAAACTTCATAAAACTGTTCTAGTTTATACATAATATTAGGGTTTAAAGTAATTTAAATTTTCCCTGTAATTGTAAGTAATTATCTACATATCGATTCTGCATCGTAACCGGTAATGTTTTTTTAAATTATTGTATGGACATTTTACACGACCCACTTTCCATCTTTTCTACATATTTTAAAGCAAAATTATCTGAACGCAATGAAAACGCCGTTTCATATGAATTTGAATTCTAAAAAGTAGATTCCATATCTAGATCCTGTTTTTATTTGAATACCACTAATGTTACTGCATTCGATTCCGACCAGTTTTTCGTCTGTAAACAAGACAATATTATGTTATAAATAATTATTTTTCACACATAACACGTTTTATTATTAATGGTAATGGAATTTTGTGTTTAAAAATGTTACGAAAACAAGAATCTCTTTGCAATGCTATCTACTGATTTTATTGTGTAAGCTTTTAAGTTTTAAGTAGCAATAAATAATATTTTAATTTTATCAAAAATTTTATTAAAATCAATTATATTCTGTGGTATATGATACGCATTCTGAATTCATTCTGTGTTAAATTGTTGAAAAACTTGTTACTTATGCAAGCAGTTGCAAGTGAACAAAACAAAAGATATTACATATTTTATGCGATAAACGTAAAAAATAACAAGGGGCGTATGACGTTACTGGAATGTAACAAGAATCTCATTATTCTGTAAAAGGACATGCTTTTACATAAAGATGCAGTAAAAGCTATTCATCAGTACTTTTATAACCAAAAATTTATTTAGTGTTACGGAAATTTTATTGTAGACAAGGCAGAGTTACATATTTCTGATTGAAGTTAACTGCGATGCATCACTAGTAGGTACATTCATATTATCTGTTTTCCTAACAAATTGTATTACGCCTTTATAGTTGTAAGAGATCCGCGAAAATCGACTATCGTAAAGAGAAAGCGTTACATTTTTTGTAGCAATTGTGAAGAGCATTTTTTGCGGAATTGCACAATCCATCATTACACGTGACGTTATGTAAGCTAAGTGGACGTTGCCTAGGTCGACTGGTCGATTGTTAAGTTCGTTGCACTTGTACACTATCACACAATATTGTCCTATTAATATTAACTAATTAATGTTTCTATTAATAATATTAAACTTTGATATATAATGTATATTGTATGTGTATTTATATATGTATTTTAGGCTTTATTATTTTTGAATCAAAGGCTTGCCATTTAGAACGCATTGAGAAACGTTTTTCTACGCATAGTGTTGCTATTATACTTACACAAGTATTGTTTGTGAATACGGGTATAATTTCAGGGAAATATTGTATTGAATTATACATATCGAATTCAAGGATTGTTGGTGGTTTTGTGTATATAAAATAATAACAAATAATAACAAAACAATAATCTGGATAAAGTATTTAAAAGGCAAAATACACGCAAATAGAAATATAAGTAAATTTAATTTAGTATAGGGAAGTGTAATTCAATATTCGGAAGTGTACAATCATAATCACAATGAGCTATCATTAAGTGTGGCAATAAGGGAAAGTACGGTTTTCCTTATTTTTCGCGGATGGCGTTCCCTGCAGAGTAATTTTCATCAGGAGTTATTTTCATCCGTTTCATTGATCGAATTTTCCTTAGCTACAGGTGGGTAAGGTTTTTTGTCTTCTGTCAAACCGATACATTAAAATATTAAAGGGGATTAAACCGATGAGTTTTATGGTAAATGCTAACATTCTTATCGTTAACCAATGATCGTTAATATGGCACCTGCAAACAGAGGACGCTATGACGGTTCAAAAAAGAGTCCCCCAGCTTTCTAGATATTCCCATCAAAGAAACAGCAAAGTTTTTTTTAGCTTTAATTTGGTTAAGTTTAGAGATAAAATAAGCAAACTGAACATAAGAAAGTATTTTTCTGATCCGTCATAACTGTCTCTATCTGCAGGTACCATACTAACCACTATTTACGCTACACCCTGTATATCATTAAAATGAATGAAATCGATCGTATAGCGTTACCTAATTATCCCCTCAGTTAATTGGCGGCCACAAAAATTCGTCGAAACTACGTATTCGCGCTAATAATTATTACTCGTCTATTATTAAATTACGCTACAGTTGCGTTTTAATACAATTTTCATGTCAGCATTGACCTGGAATTTGATTTTGATTATAAATTGAATTATTTATTTAGCACTAGGTGCACCCCGCGGTTTTACTTACGCAATTACGCCCCTATGTGCAATTTTTTTACAACAAAACTGATTAATGTTTTCTTTTAAATATTTCTAAATAACGCTTATTTTTGATTGAATATTGTCACAGAGCATATACTTATCGGAGTTTGAATATTTGTTTGTGGATAAATGCACTTTATGATTATTGATTTTGTTGTAAGTATTGTAATTGAAATCTTAAGTTATTTATCAGTTTTTGTTTACAATCCTGATTATTTGGCTCATGTAAGACTATTTAAATCAGAAAAAAAAACGCGTCAAAAACCAACGTATGCTATTCGTTTTCGAGAAATTCGAAACGTTTAAATTGAACCAAATAAAGAGTTCTCATATAATATAGCCACACCCCGCAGTTTCACCCGCTTAACTTTCGACTCATTCGTTTAAATTCCGGGATTTGAGTGTCATTCTAGACCTATATAATAATAATAATAAATTTATTGATTCCATTTACATAAGTTCAAATCAATATGACCCAGGTTCCCAATATAGTGTACACTGTTTTTCAGGAACTTGTGTCTCAAAAAACAATTACACTTTACATTATGCATTACAGAAATCTAAAATTATATGTATACCTAGTTTCATTCAAATCAATCTTTTAGTTTAAGAGTAACAAACATGTATCCATCCATACTCACAAACTTTCGAATTTATAATATTAATAGGATAGAAAATTCTATACTACACCGGGAACACTTATTTAATGTATGGTGATTTATAAACAAGACGTGATAATCGACGTTGCGTGGCTGTCGAGGTTATGATTGGACCCGCTTCCTGCAATTACGCTCTTTCTCTTTTGCCTTATCTTGGGGACTGGTACGTACAACTAGTTTGAATTTAATATAACAAAACAAATAATCAATACAAACGAATTGTGGTTCCTTTTTTGTGAGAAGTTCAAATACTGATATGATTAACTTTCAGGACCTCGCTCATGTTGTCAGTATTACTAATTAAAGGAGAAAGTTCTTAAAAACTGTCGCGAAACTGAACGCAGCCACGCAGACGTGACGTTATGACATTAGTATCCATATCAAATAAAAAAAAAGGGGTGGTGAGGCTATATGAAATGGCCGTATATTTTAGGTATGTGAATATTTAGCGTACACATCACAATGAAGTATAATTTGCGACGCTTTTCTCTCCACTGTCAAAGCTCTCATGTAATAAATTCTTTGATCCTTTAACTATTCCAGTGATATAATTTAATTTTGAATGAAGTCGATACATTCGGAGCTATAATGCCAAACTGTATTGTCCAATTTTGTAATCTTTAAGGTTTTTGGATTGTAAGACAGTTATTTAAGGACGTCTTCACGTTAAAGATCCATGTTACTTAAATAGCCGAGCTACCTTTGCTCTGTATACTTTTCAATATTATTGCTGTACCCATTTGTAATACGCAAAATTATAATTAAAAAAAATGTTAAAGTTTATTTATGTGTTATCTCAAGAAGACCGCCCTTTTCAATTTAGTATAAAACCTTATTTTATAAGATTATCATCAAGCTTAAAAGTACATAACTTTTATTCTGTTAATCCGAGCTAGGCTTGCCTGGCGGTTCTGATAAAATGGGATTACAAAATGTAGTACAATAAATACCTAAGCCATATTTAATCCACGATCCATTTAGTATTTTTAACGTAGTTTGACTACTAATAGATATTTTTAGCCGGTAGAAGAATACTGCGTCTGGGTGTTCAATATAAATAGGTTCTATAAAAGCCTTTTTTTAAATTTTTTTTAAATTTTTGCTTCATAAAGTATGGATTTAATGCAGATGATAAGGTTAATTTTTTTCTCTGTAATGCCAATGAGGGTGGCATGATCATGTCTGATCAAACCCTCTTTAATTTAATAAAGATTAAAAAAAAATTAAAAGAACGTATAGATTTAGATGTTATTCATTGATAACATAGCATTTTGGAGGCGAAGAAAATGTACAAATAAAATAATGTTTAATGTAATCAAAGAATACATCTTATCCGTCTTATATCAGTAAATATCCTTCACCTATAGATTATAACTCCACCGCAAAAGCTATCCTTAACCTATGACTTTTAGCGTATACTCCTAAAGTATAAATGGTTTATACGAAAATAATCAAATTGGACGTAGCAACAAGGGATAGGCCATTGCGTCATTCGAAATTAGGGAAGACAGCTATTGACTCCTTTCGTCACGACAGACGTGTTAATATAGCTGTATAGCTGGGTGTTTACTATTGCAAGTCGTTTCAGTTTTATTGTATTGACGTTGATCTTGATCTACGGGTTGAATTTACCGCATACCGGTAATCCTAATGATATTATGTATCGTGCGCTTTCATGAAAATGTCATACGTAAAGATTGGTCCTACATAGCAACAAGGGAAAGGCCGATGCGTTAGCACGGATTAGGGAACACGGCTATTAGTTCCCTTCGTCATTGAAGACATGTTAATGAGGCTGTATAGCTGGGCGCTTTTATTGCAAGTCGTTTCAGTTTCATTGGGTTGACTTAGATCTTGATATAAGGCTTGAACTTACTGCATACCGGTATAGTATGTCCGCTATCATTAAAATGTCATACGTAAAGTGGTCATATCGGACATAGCAACAAGGGAAAGGCCATTGCGTCAGCACGCATTAGGGTTATTGGTTCCCTTCGTCATGGCAGACGGCTTAATGTAGCCGTATAGATGGGCGTCTTTATTGCACGCCGTTTTAGTTTTATTGGGTTGACGTAGATGTTGCTCACGGGGATTGAAGGTGTCGAGCAATCTTTTTGATATGATTCAATCCGCTTCTTTGCGATTTTATTTTCATTATAATAATAAGCGATCATTTTCATATCGATTGATGCATGTCGATACAATCATACATGTTTGTATGTAAGAAACATGTAATTTGACTTTTCGGGACCTTTTAATGCGTCGACGATAGAAGTCATGCAAGGAATATATTTAAATGTAAATTTTAACGAAACTGTAGGTATAACAATGTTTAATGTTTGAAAATATATTCATGAACAAGTATTCGAATATTGTCGGTAATAAAGATTGTTATTGAAGGAAACAGTACAGGGAAAAATAAAATATTTTTGAAGCTTCGTACGCGAATTGTAATTAGTGAAATATTCGATCATTCGGTTCCTTAATATTTAGGAAGTTGTTATTTGAGGGTTGACTTTGGTAACGGTGACGTCACGGCCGTCATTTGCTTACCCATCCCTTTGTGATGGGGTCAGGGCTGTATTCCCATTTTGTAGTCGTTGCTTTGTGATCCACCATGTAGACGGTACGTAGGCATTGCTCTTTTGTATTTGATTATTTTCTATATATGTACTGTTTTGTTACAGTTATTTGTACAGATGGTTGTAAAAATCATGACGAACAATATTTCATAAAATTTATCATATGTGTAATATTTTTTGAATGAGTAATGTGAAAAAATATTTGATAAAAATAATAATGTTATGTGTTTGATATTGGAGCCGGTCCATTCAGAATAACGTCTTGTATTACAACATCTCGGTAACACGAGGGATCTCCCCAGGATAGTCGGTAACATCAAGGGCCTCATCGACTTCCTGGAGGAGTTGGGTTGGCTCGAATGAAGTTATTCCCACCCACACGCAAAATAAGCGCGTAAGTCGTCGAGATTGCGTAGACTAGCCTAAATTACAATAAGAATAGGACTAGGAACTGAATAAAAATTAATAAATATTCCTGGACATTTAACACAACGCTATCTAGTCCCAAACTAATCAAAGCTTGTACTATGGATACTAGATAACTGATAGACATACTTAAACATACTTTTTTTTTGTAAATACATACATACTATAGATAAATTGACACCCAAACAGTAGAAAATTACAATGTCATCACATCATAATTTTCTGCTCGTGAGGATCGAACCCACACCCTCCGGCGCAATAGACCGTTGCTGAACCACTGCGCCAATCGGGTCGTCAACTGATATAAACCAAAAATAATAAGGAAGGATTAGTAAATCGGTTGCGAAAGGTTTGTTTCGATAGAAAGTTAATAGCCGCTAATTGAGCCGCTTAGCGAGGTTAACGGAGCGATGTTAGTCCATTTCCGATGGGTACATTGTAACCCCTACTGCGGGTTACGTAAAAAATAGTTTTTTATTGAACGTCACATATAATTCATAGCCGGTTTGGAAGGCTCTATTGAAAAGAAACTGCAAGGAATTCGAGTAGTTTTTTTTTTTGAAATAAAATACTTTTAAAGGATTGTTAGGCAGTTTATTACAGAATGTAAGTATGTATAATTCATACATATTTTATTTTTGTTAAAATCTATACAAAGTCGGTGCCTTTATTATCAAACCCCTCTTTAATTTAACGAGATTTTCCATTTTATTTATTTTCTACCTTTTAGACTGAGGAAGTCGGTTGTATTATTGGTAAAAAGTTATAGTATAATGTCAAAGTCCAAGATTAAAGATACAAGTGATGCTCACAGAATGAGACCAGAGATAGATTAGTGCATTTTAATGCAGCGTTTTCAAAATAAATTTCTCGTATTCTACTATCAGAATGTGATAACAGAGCGGAATTATTCAATTCCGATCAGTGTTACAATGTTCTCTTACTATGAGTTAAGTGTAGTTTAACCTGTCTGTTATTGTTAAGTTAAACGATGATAGACACACTTTAAGGCCTCTGCCTCGAGTCTTGCGCGCTTGCTTACTAGCGCCTGCGCCGGTGTGCCGCCGATGTTTTCGAGTGCCTATACATATTTTGATTATACTCAAAAGATCTTGCGGCTCGCTTGCGGCCGCAGCTGCCGCTCTCGCTCAGTTGCTCGCAAGACTTGAGGCAGAGTGATTGATTGTGATTGTGCCCTATGAATGATTCGTGTCTTATCTTCTACATACATTATGCATTAAATCTGAAGCTAGTAACAGAGTTTGGTGAATACGTTCCTCCTGATATTGTTTTCTGTAGTGAACAGCCTCTGTACAAAATTATATCCAAGTCGCTCCACTAGTTTCGGAGCCTATCTTTTCTCTTTATGATATTAGTCAGTCAAATAACGTCTAATTGTATTGTTATTGGTTGTTTTGTACGAAAAATCTAATTATTTTTTAAATTACAATTTCTTGCTATTATTATATCACTGCAAACGCATAGTAAGTCTATAAGTCGGAGGCGTTTTGTTGTTCTGACGTCATGCTTTCATGTGCTAATTCGTAATGCTGGAACAAAGCTGTTTTGTGCAGACATGTTGATAACGTGACCTTGGCTTCAGTTTCATGGCTACTTGAGGTAATGTGCGGTAATTGTTTAGGTAACGCTCGGTAATCCGTTTTGCAGTCTTAAGTGAAACACCGATTAAAAACTGTACGAGGATTTAATGCTAGACATGTATGCAGTATATAATCTATTTAATTGGATTTTAATAGTTGTAGTTATATTTAGACGTTGTAGTTTTCTCTGATTGTAATGACTATAATATGTTATCAATGTCAGCAGTATGGATTAAATAAATGTACCTATATTTTTCCTTGAAATGCATTTTAATTATTTTTTTATTGTAATGTATTCCATGCAATGTAGATCTAATCTGTAATGTTTGAAGCTACTACGCTTTCACTCCTTTTATTCTATTGTTTAGTCGAATTGGCTTCCGCTGCCAATTTTGTGCCGACACATCTGGACAATGTATTCAAATTAAAAGTTATATCAAATTTTAATGGATTATTTTTTTACAAACATGTAGTAGAAATTTTTCTCAAATAACAATTTAAGAATAACTAATATATTCTTCGGAGACTACAAATGGATCGGGTAAAATCAGCTTTGGAGTAATCACTTCATCAGTAGTCACTGGGTATTAATCTCACATGTGAAACAAAGAAAATAATTTCAAAATATTATCAAGTATGTCGCCCTTGGTGTTGTTATTCCATAAACTTCAAAATATGGCAAAATAAACCTACTGTTTGAATTGTCTATCATTACACTTTGTTTCAAATAGTAAACCGTCGAAGTTATTGTCTGCATCGCGCTATAAATAGCACCAATATCAAGGGGTATCGGTATTGGTGCACGTCGCTTTTACTGACAAGGGTGTGGTCGTGACGTCAGCGGGAACGCGCGACACTGAGCGTGACTACCCTCCATAAGATCAACGGTAATATTGTGTCATGTTGGGTAATGAGAGATAGTTGGGCGGTTGTGATACTGTAGAGAGAGGTCAATGGTTTTATAAATGTCAAAGGTACCTACTGTTCAGATATGATTCTAGCTTTATTAATTACTTTAAATGATAGTAAAATGTCGAGGATATTGTCTATAAAACGCTATATATAGCATCGCCGTCGAGGGGTATTAGTGCACGTCGGGCTTATACTTTGCCGAATATGGTTTTGACGTCAGCGTGAACAAATGCGCGACCGTAAGCATGACTACCCTTCGTTAGATCATTGTAATATTGTAAAGGCTCCTGCTAGGCAGACGTGGCACCAACTAAACCGCATCACCACTTAAGGGCCTCTTATGCGGGAGCCCTAAGCTTTTGAAGCGCCTCGCTTCCTCACACCTCGTGCCGTGTTA
>LQNK01000325.1:54868-126284 GCA_001586405.1 Phoebis sennae | reverse complement strand
ATAAAATGTAGCCTATAAGTTGCACCTAATCATGGTCTATCAACATGTAAAATTCAATCAAAATCTGTCCAGTGGTTATTGCGTGATTGAAGAACATACAAACAGATAAACAGACAAACAGACAAACAGAAAAAATAATTTTTTACCATGGTTTTGGTATCTATAGAACATACATATTGCATACCAATTACTTTTTTTGAAAAATATTCAATGTACAGAAATGGTTCGGTTACTGTTTTATTATATGTATAGATAAATATCTATGGATTTGCTTTTATTAAATAAATAATTGCGCCGATTGTTTAAATTAAAATACCTTTTTACATTGAAATATTTTCTCAGAAAATTACCTACTTCAACATACAATAACTTCTAAATTTTAACCATCTTAAAGGCTTTCCAGTAGAAATTTTTTAAATTATTTTTTTTTACATTGAAGCTACAGTCAACAATTTCTGTTTCCAGTGAACCCGGGCGGCTGGGCGCCGGCGGGCGTGCTGCGCGCGGTGTACAAACGAGAATATCCAAAGTTCCTCAAGCGATTCACCAACTACGTCGTCGAGCAGTGCCGGGACAAACCGCTCGTCATCTAGCCTGCGTACAACTAACTGTAACGTTTCCATTTCATGTATGCTGTAGTGAGATATAAGCTAGATTTTATCTGACAGTCTTTTCGACGACAATTTTGATATAATACCATCATTAATTCGGAATGAGGGTAGTCGTATTAACTGTCTTGAAAACCACATAACAGATGGGTATAGAAGTCTAAACTCAAACTTGTATATGTAATTCACTTTCCATAGATTCAGTCAACGCAGACGTAGTGAGTGTTTCGTGTTCCGACGTGACCTGAAATATCTTGTCGGTGAACGGTGTCCGTGTGTGCGTTGCTCGAGCGCGCTTTGTATGAAAATTGACGTCTGTACCTATCTATTGTGTGATTAATTAAATTTTGACACAATTCCATCGTTTAGTCTTTTATGAGGGTAGTCAGAATTTTCACTGAGCATATTATGATAACTTCCAGTGTGTATATTTTGTGTAAGACGGTGGCATTCTGAGAGATTGAGGTACAAAAATATTATGAAATATTTAATAATATTTTTAATATTGCGTCAAATAATAACGACGGTAAATATTCCTTTTTATTAATGCATACGTCGATTACTTGACGAAATGTTAAAAGTAACTTCCTGTCTATATAAAATATATAGGTATTACAAATGTAGTAAATCTGTATATAATATTAAAATGTTCTCTTAGATCTGTATCGTTGTCATGTAAAATAAATAGAGTACCTTCGCGACTGTAAGTTTACGATATAAATAGGGTCAATGTATGTAAAGCATTGTCTTTGTACAGAATTCACTTTGTCTGTGTATAATACAATATAATGTATAATTCAAAGGTATTTTAAAGGTTATATTGTAGTTGACCAATTTTACTGTCGTATAGATATCTCTTATATTACTAAAGGAATGTCGAAAAGAACTTTGAATGTATAGGGTATGACAATTTCTTACATATTATATTTCATTCATATATGTATATGTTATGTATACATATTAACTTCTTATTTGTCTTTGAATTAGTGTTGTGAACGAGTTTATATGAATATATTCACCGTTAGTTTCTGGGTTTTTTATCCTTTTGCACGTTATATGATATGAGTAATTACGCACAGGGAAGAGAGTTATTTATTAGTAAAATTTGTTCTAAAAAAATTAATATTCTTAACGAATTTGTATTTTTAAAAAAAGTAGAGATCACACATAAACATAGAAAATTATGCGGACGGAAACAGTACCTCTTCCTTTTTGGAAGTCGGTTAAGAAGGTCAACTGTACATTGGTTCACATACATTGAAATTGGCAAGTTAAAACAACTTTTATCAAATCAAAATATTTGTTAGGGCTAAGATATACACACATAGGAAGTTTTTGTTTTTTATAATCGTTCGTCTTAATGTTTATGGTATATTAGAATGTATTATAATATATTTATTGTATTTTTGAATCTGTTTTAATAGATTCTTTAGGCTGATAGACCAGTCCGTATTGTCGATCTAAAATGTTAAAGAAAAGATTTTAAAATAAAACAAATATTCTTGAGAAATTAAACAAACAGAAGTAGGTTATCTTTAACTCGCGAAAAAGTACTAAATTTCAGACAATGTTTACTTTATCGACCGAATTATCCAATCAGTTTGTTAATACCCACCTCGTTTGGTACTTTATTTGATAATAAAGTTTATGCTTATTATATTTTACAATTAATTTGACCATTTACAACGTCGAATTAAAAGTACTTACGTACGTAGAACCGTGCGTCATATCAGCACTGTATAGGAAATAATTTAATATACAACATAGGGTCATGCTTCATTGAAGTAATCCAGCATCCTAACAGCCTCAAACGGTTTGTATACCGGCTTTAGTTTTGATGTTCAATTCCAAAACGTCTTGGGGCTGGGATGCAGTTTTGATGTAATGAGCCTTATGCACCGTTCATCTCATTCCATGTGTAAAGGAGAAATATATTTAAATTCGTATTGCGCGGCAGCGTGTGCGTTAATTTATTGAACTATAAAAGATTATTATAAACCCGTATTCCTGTACAGAACGCTATAGAAGGTTTAAAATGCTATAAAATAAACCACATATATGTTATAAGAAACTTCACAGTTTCGTTTATTTTATAGTATTTTAAGCCGTTTATCAATCCTGCAATAATACGTGGAGTATATAATATCATTAAAGAATCCTTCTTAATACAAAGTTAGGAAAAATAATGAAAACATTAAATATGTAAATATTACGTTATCTAACTTTGTTATAGTTTCTTTAATAGTATTAAATTATATTTCAAAGTACGCACACAATATGTTACCGCGTGAAAAAGTAGAGAAAAGTATTGATGCCATATTGAAGAAAATGTAGTCAGTACAAAGCGTGGTTAATATGGTTATAAATAATTTCTTGTTATTCTGATACACCCTATAGTTTATGCAGATGTTTAATTTTATTTTAGTGTAATGTTTTATGGGTTACTGAGTATGGAGTAATATTTTGATAATATGAGCAGTTATGGGGGATAAAATGAATGGAGTTTGATCCAATCAAGGTACTATCTCGATTCTTGACATTTGTTTTCTAATGACCTTTTAAGTTCTAATATTTGAAGAAATATTTTGTTATGTTCAATGGCAGATTAAAAATATAATCATATTTTAAGATGTCACATCTATAACTGCTTGTATAAGTTCTACCATATAAATTCAAATTGTTTCAACATTTTTAATGACTGTAACTGAGTAAGAGATTGCATTTATGTGCAGTGTTGGAATTCTCTCTTTGACCTATCTTGAAATAAACAGATGAACATATTTAGACAAAAATAATAGAATACAAAATTTATCATTAAAATTTACAAAATGTCTTTTTGTCTTTTAAGCATTATTTCCACAAATTGTACAGTGTGAATTCATAATTATATAACTATGAACTTTTGGTGTATATCTCACTTAATAGGCCCAAAAGTAGATCTCTGATAGATTTTCAGTTATTTTTTTGAAGAAATATGGTCTTATTCAAGATTTCTGTTTTGTGATAGGTTTAATCAATATGTTTTTTAAAAATTGTTTATAATAAAATGTTATATAATTTACATCTTGTTTCTATGACCTTCATAACTGTGCCTACATATGAGTGTTCCAGGGAAGAATTATTATATAAAACGAGGAATAAAACATATATTTATTAGATTTTGATTTATTTACAACACTTAACAATGTCATTCATATTGGAAAATGAATCGCATACAATCAGTACATATATCAGGTTTTAATCATGCCACTGCTATAGTTTGAATACTTTAGCACAATATATTTATAAGAATACATATCATCAGATCACTCATAAATTATTATAGTTTACTCTTTGCCCGTTAACGTAAAGACAAATTTCTAAAATGTCGCGCCAATAAAAATACATTTTATAAAAGCGACTCTGAAAGCGCGAGTGAGATGGCATATGCCCGTTAGGCGATGTGCGAGCGAGAACGCATAAGCTGCTACTTATTAAATGGTTCTTTTATTGGGACAAGCTATAGCTTAAAACTTAAGCATGAAAACAAACAAACGCTGGCGTATTTCATTGAATCAATATTTTTGTGCACGAGAATTCTAAGGACCTGTACTGTCTTTTAAAACAGATATAATAAATATGCTATCAAATTTATAACGTCATCTTATTTCACAAACATTGGGGACCAGCCCCGCTATTTAACACCAATTTGACATTAGATACTTAAAGATGTTAATTTTAGAACAGTGCAAGACATTGAGAATATATACATTCAATTTCTACGAGGCCTCTGAAAATACCTATTTTGTAATGACTAACACACAATATTATTATCTAAAAATATACTGGTAATTTGTAATTTCTTGAATGGTTCACCTACAGTTTAATTCGTCTACAAATTGATAATATACTAGACCAATAATTCTGATTTATATTATGTAAACGTCCAAGATGATGAATCTCTTGGTATTCCACAAACTGTAGTTAATTGCAAGCGACTTGAACACACAGGCTCGCTTTATAGGTTCGATAAGAAAAAAGTATAAAAGCCTTGTTACACTACCATACTTCAAGGGCTTTATAGAAAGGGTGGGCGAGACAAATAAATATTCCTGGTCATATAACATAACGCAGCACAACACTTATTACAAACGATTAAGAACCCTCCAATATCCTTACTCTCTAATTATTTGTTATTACACCATAATTTCACGTATGTAAGTGCCTTAAAATTGGATAGTGTAATAAGGCTTTACACCGTATATACTATATATGATACAGTCACCACCTTGCTAATTTTTCTTTGAACCATATGTTCAAGGAGCTCGCTGAAACCAATAACAAAACCATAATGTACAGATATATCTCTATAGGCTTTAAGGTACACAATTATTTGTTCTAAAGTCAACATCATTCCATTCTTATAACATTTGAGCTACTTAGCAAAAATAGTGTGCTGTGACAGTAGACATAATATGTTTCTATAATAACAAATATAACACACAATACATTTTACTTTATTTGAGATTGAACACTGTATTCTACTTTAAATAAGATTTTTATTTTTTATAATTATCGAAAAGGCAAAAAATGTAATTAGTACAACATCTATCAATTAACATTAGACCGTTAAATATTGACATTGAGCACAAGGAAGCGTCATCATATTATATTTTTAATAATTAATATTTAAAAATACACAATTATATTACTAAGTTTAAATTACCAGCGTCATATAGACGAATACAATCTACTTTATAATTAGTATAAACATTTTAACTTATTCAAATACAATAATTTTATTAATATAAAGAAATGAAATGTTCAAGCGAAGTTTATCATTAGTTTAAAGTACATATTATTATGTTAACATTAAATATACATTATGTAGGTATAAAAGATTGTATATATTAATTTCAAGGCTGAAAGTAAGAGTTATAATTAAATGTTTATAATTTATTTAAAGTTTACAAAAAATCTACTTAAAAAGATTCAAAAATTTTGAATTTTGATATGATGTGGCCGAGAGATTTGGTAAATGGATAGTATAAAAGGTATATTATATAAAAATAGGAATTTTTATATCAAAGCTCAAGTATATATTTTGTAGACCTATCGTTGGTAACAAATCTACGAATGTTAACGTCGTAACGTACGATACGAACAACGTATGAAACTGCGATTTGCTTATGGTGTCATGGCGTGCAGTAAGAAATAATGATGATTACGAGTCATCGAAATTCAATTTAATATTATTTAAGATAAAACGATGAAATCAAAATCTCAATGACGTCGCCACTATATGGCACTCCAATCACGGATTTAATTAACTACCTACACAAATTATACCCGTCTAAATGGCAACTGTAATACACATCAAATACAATGGATTAATTAATTATTACCAACTAACCCCCAGAACTTGTAATTAGGCTAATTTTTATATAGGAATCGAACATCAAGTGTATTATAAAAATACAATCAGATTATACATCTTAAAAGTGTCTAAACAGCAGTCAGAACTCTTCCATAGCTTGTCTTAGACTTAGGTCGAAAAGCATGACTTTAATGTAGTTATTTCTGTAGGAATCATTTGACAGGAAATAAGAGTACTAGGGGTTAGTGAATACCTAACAATATGACAACATTGACAATAAAATTAGTAAAACCGATTCGATAATGGATACAACAAACATTAAATATAATACCTATTTCTAAGTAGATAGTAACATTTCAATGACTTCTACTCTAACACGGATATAAGTATATAAAATAAGCGTATTATCGGACATCCGTCGGATTAAGAGCGGTGATCCGTTTCAGACTTATAACGTAAACGTCAAATTCCAAATGCAAAGTGTAGACTACTGCCTACTTCACTTTAGAAACGTCTTTTATCCCAAACGAATTATGTATCGACTTCCAACATTTGGCCCCGACAACTTTTCTGGTCTAATCAATTTCTTTAAAATAAGTCCTCTTCTTCAAACCCTTTATTTAAAAACAATTTCATAGATCGTGTTTCATATTCGGCCACAGATAGACTGAAATAAACAGTCGATATCTGTCAATTTTATTATAATTTAACTTCTCAAAAATATAAAATGTCGTAAGACTCGCGTCACGTTTAAGTTAATGATCCATTTAATAATTTAATTAATTGAAGTGTGTTCCGTATCGGCTCGCACCATGATACCGCATATAGATACCAAGGATGACTTACGCCCAGACTTCTACCTTCTTGTTACGTTATGATATCATTATAACATAGGTGCGTCTTCCTATATTATTATGATATGATAGTGTCATAGATAATGATTATGTAAGCAACAAAAAGGAAACAATAGTAAATATCACTTTGTGTTGTGTGTGTGTGTATTTTCTTTCACGTATAAGTGTAAATGTATGTCCGCAAGGGTGGTAACGCATGGTCCAGCTTGTGTCGGTGCGGAGGTCAGCACAAGCGCGTATAAAGTGACAGAGTATACAGTATGGGCATTCTTACGTCCTTGTTGGACTAGTGACGTCATATTTTGGCTATTTTTGCATTTTTTATTATACAATTATCAGTTCACGAGATGCAGGGGGGTTCATTTTGTTAAGGTGTATTGGGTTGTCCTCATCAATTATGTGCAACTGCATATTCTTATTCTTGTGTTTTTGGGAGCTAGGTCCCCTCACTCCCCGGCGGTGCGCAGCGCGATAGGAAACAGGGAGTGTCACTGCGCGCGGCGTAAGATGGGTGCCGTACCATGTAACATAGTATGCAGTACGATCTTATTGGACGTCGTCGGTGTGGACGTCGCAAACGTCACATTTTGGCGACCTTTGTGTTTGTATAGAATGATTTGTACGTCTACAATGTGGCGCACGTCGGCGATGGTGGTGACGCCGGCGTCGTGCAGCTGGTGGTCGGCAGCTAGACGCTCACTCCTCGGCGGTGTGCAGCGCGGCGGGCAGCAGCGCGTGCCGCTGCGCGCGGCGCACGTCGGCGATGGTGGTGACGCCGGCGTCGTCCAGCTCGCGCCAGCGCTGGTGGTTGGAGCGCGCGTGGTTCACCAGCTCCGGCATGTCGATGAACGCTGGAATAAAAATAAAAAAACAAATTATTTTTTTGATTCACATTTTTGGTCAAAAAGAGTGGAAAATTCACTCAAAAACAAATGTCAAACTGCAAGCGAGGGAAGGGAGATATTTGCTTGCATACTGTTGATTTTACCATTTTGTAGGTGCTAAGCTGACGCAGGTGTATGTATCAATGGCGTCGCACCTCAGTTAACCCGTAGCTCACACACTTTGATTTTNNCCACCCACTAAATTTGTTTGATTTTTTAAAGAATTGACTAGTCAAAATTAATGGATATCTACAAGACAGTTTTTTATGCTTTCACGTACCTGCCCACGCCTCCATCATGTCAATAATAATGTAGTCAATGAATCCGATCTGCGAGCGCGGTATGGAGCACGTGGCGCGGTCGAACATCGGCATCACTACGGGCAGGTCCTTTGCTTTCTCCTCATCTGTTTGGAGGAAGTACTCTTCTGCGATCCTGTAATATTTCAGTGTTTTTTTTATAGAATGTGATCGCCAGGCGCCATCCCACTTGATGTTAAGTGGCAATATAGTGGTCTAGGATGTAGCACGTCTTCCTACAAGAAGCTTATTTCTTTTTTAAATAAAAAAATAAAAAAAAATTTTGATCGAGTGTAAAATTGAGTATAATTTACTCAGTACTTACTTTGAAGTAAAGATGTTTTGGTGAAAAGCTTAACTACGTTTTAATGAAGATGCCTGTTACTATAGAGACGTAATAACTATCATACAATGAATCATAAGATAAGAGGTCTTTTGATTATTGGACAGTGATATCTTTGTGAAACGAACCTTATGAAAAACATTATCGAACATAGAGAATGAAAAAATGATATTTTTGCTGAAAAAAAATTGTGTAAAATTAATTACTGTCTTAGCAAAAATGATTATTTTGTAAACTTACCTCCTAGCCCATTCAAAAGCGAACTTCTGTGGTCGTGACGCGTTGGAGACATCAGCACACTTAATCATCATCCTCTTCACCAAGATTACATTCTCTGGTGACGTCAGAGCTGTCGTGTCCAGTGATAACGGTTCCTGAAGATCATGTTCAGATACCTTATGATTGTGGAAGTAATAAACTACTATTATTCAAGAAATAATTTTATAATGGGAATAATCTTTTTACTGCGGCTTCGTTTGCGTCATATTTGGAGTTTAAATATCAATCAGATGTATCCTATCACCAAATCTAACTAATATTTAATCTGTCACACAACATTTAATCAAAATCACTTTAGTAGTTGTGGCGTGATTGACTGACAAACAATGACATCGAAACACAAAAATCCAAACATTTATATTTATTAGTAAGTAATAGTATAAAGTAGACCTAAATTTTGGATCTAAAATAGATAAGGATGTAACTTTTCAAAATCCAATAGAATAAAAAATACTTCTTAAAAACTAAATAAAACATAAAATATCCTTCTAGTTGGTATCTACCAATACTTAGAATAAAAATAAAATAAAAAAATAAAAATTGTTTATTTGACACTTTCATAATCAATGGAACTGTGGGTAAGCGCTGTTTCCTTATTAGGTTATCAAGTAACCTGTATTAAGGAATAACAGTCCTTCCCCTGGATTTATGGCACATTTTGGTGAAATGTAGTTGAATAGTAATATACTTCACTAGCTGCGCACCAGGGCTTCGCTCCCGTGGGAATATCGGGATGATATATAGCCTATAGCCTTCCTCGATAAATGGGCTATCTAACACTAAAAGAATTTTTCAAATCGGACCAGTAGTTTCTGAGATCAGCGCGTTCAAACAAACAAACAAACTCTTCAGCTTTTTATTAGTATAGAAGTATAGATAAAGACTCACATCAGTGTGCATGTTGTCCTCCTTGCTGCCGGTGGGCTTGGCGTAGAACACGTTCACGAACTTGGCGAGGTGCTCGAAGTGCTTCGTCATCTCCGTGGCCAGGATCATGTCGATGACGTTGTGCCGCACCGACTTGTACGTGTCGCGGTCGAGATTCTTGAATATGTTCACGCGGTCGTCATCTGGAAATTTGAAGAATATTAAATTCCATTAGACAATACACAAGACAGACACAAGATTTTGACAGGCAACTCGCAAGAAGGCTTCAGTGAATCGTATTCGAAGTGACTATTAATCAATACAGTTAAAGTTTAAAGGAGAATGGCGGAGTTATCTATATTAATATTATAAAGAGGAAACATTTGTTTGCAAACTGCAAACTCAAAAACTTCTGGACTGATTTGGACAAAATTTTGTACAGAGATTTTTTGAAACCCGAGGAAGGACATAGAATAGTTTTTAAAAAATCCTACGGGAACGGGAGATATACGCGTGTAAAACCACGGACCTCAGCTAGAAAGCAATACATTTGTAAGGTTTTCAAAAATGTATCAAGGTCCCTAAACAAAACTTGCTAATTGTCAGAGCAGCGCTTCTTACTTACTAGAACTGTTTTTCATTGAGACTATACTTACTCAGTGTGAGTTTGAAGGTGAGAGCGGCGTGATGCGATTCCAAAACACTGACGTCATTGTACAGGATGGCCAGCGAATGGCGCGAATTGCACAGGAACGCCGACGACGTGCCCGGGTGGTCGATGTCGTGTGCTGCGGCTGAGATCAGCGCCGCGACCGCTTCCAATGGTTCTAGAAGGTTCTTTAGACGCTCCTTCTCTAGGAAGAACGCGACGGCCTGGAATTCATGAAAATTGTATTTGTAAAGTGGTCAATGATAGTCTTGATTTAACGGTAAGTGAACCATCGTATTATTTAAGTATTGAATTCAAAACTATTAAAAGTCTAAAAAGGTCTTTAATTCAATACTTAAAATGCACAAAAGAAGAAGAAGATCCAAGAAGTTACAATTTTGTATTTTTTAATTATAATTAAGACGGTTTACACTCCCTCCTATTAATATCAATTTCTTCAACAATTATTGCAAAATTTTGGTATTCTACACTTAAAATGTGAGACTACCGTTCAAATTTAGAAAATTCTCTTACTTTCTTGTCGTGTATGTTGTCCAATTTCTAACACTTCATAACTCTTAAAAAGACTTGATAGATAATTTGTTATTGTGCTGGTATGATTGTATTTATTACTGAATTGAAAGATTACCTGCAGTACATCAGCAGCGTGTGTCGAATTATGATACGTATTAACCGCGTGGTAATTCGTCTCAATGATCGTGAGCCAATGCAGCAGAGTCCTCTCATCGCACTCCAGGGTGGAGCAGACGTCGAACCTGCCGCCCATCAGCGTCAACCCCAAGTGCGTGAGGGGCCTCCCCCGGGTGAGGTCCTCGAGGCGGAATATCTCGAAGTCCCAGCTCAAAGCCGTGTCCAGTATCTCGCGGAGTTGTCCAGACGTCTGTAACGATTGCTTGGGAATTGATTAGATCGGTTGGTTTCTGAATTGAATAATACAAGTGGAATTTTAATGATTAAACAAATAAAAATAAGGAATCGTGAATTACAAAATTTCTCAGTTTGGAATGAAGATGTCTGTTACAAATAAATTAGTATAAAATATGAGAAAAGAAACAATAAAATTTTAAAACTCTCGTTCTTGATAGTTTTGTATAGTTGTTGCAAAATTAACCGTGAAATGTTTGTTAAACGAAACCAATGAAAATCATAATGGCTAAAAACTTGAACATAAGAAAATACTGACGATAATGATATGAGATTCTCACCTTATGTTTGATGTTAGTCCTGTTGGTTTGTGACCGAACCACTGTTGAATCGTTGCTGCTTCTTCGTGATGACAACACATTGGATGTGCCCTGTGGAAAGAGGAATCAAATGGATCTATTGTCACTTGTAGTAATAACAATATGTTCATTATTTGTAGATGAATCAGGCCCATAATACAGGCTAAGATCTAATATACATCGTTTGTTAAGATAACATCAATAATTCGTTTTGAAAATAAAGTTAGCAAAGAATAAACCAGTAGATATGTAACGTTAAATAATATAAAATAATAAATAAAATAATGTAAATTGTAGGTAATAAAATGAATAAGAAAGAGGTATATAAAATATGATTCTAAAAATAAAACATATTTTTTGGTATTCTATAAATTACAATCACCTATGTTAATAAATGTGTTTGTTATATACGACAATGCTGCTTTCTTGCATTGTTTTTATCTACAAACATAAATGTAAATGATAGAATGGGTTGTTAATTAATGGTTAATCAAATATTAATCGTTTAATATGACACTAATGTATAAAATCGGATAATTTTAAGAACATTTAATAAAACAAATTCAACAGATTTGACGGAATGCAACTAAGTGTAAATAGTTCAGAAGAGCTTATAGAAGATGGGATCGTTTTGATTTTGGAAATGCAATTAACTAATTAAACCTAATACTATACATAAATTAAAGTCTGATGCGTTTAAAAATTATCTTACGTAATACTTTTTTTAAATATCAATTAAAAAGTGAAATAAGATTTAAAAATATTTAGTTAGTTACCTTTTAACTGGAATGGAATCGCTAAGTTGATAACCGTGTTACAAAATTTAAATTATCTAATAAGTTTAAAAATTAAGACACAAAAAATTCTTATTAATAGTCTATATTAGTCGTTAAAAATTAACATGCAAGTGTTATTTGAAGTAACTAGTAAAAAATATTTATTAGTTGTCGTTACTATTGCATATTATCTAGTATTTAATAATTTTTATTATGAATCTGTTGTAGTATTTCCAATCAAAACGATCTCACAAAGAGTGCAAGCGAAGTGTCGGCGACAATCAACGAATCTATGCTGAAAAATCTAAGGACAGTCACAGAAGATGCTGTGATAATCTGAATCGTCCTACCATATACATAAGGTTTGCGTTCGCTTGCTCCCGCTATCCAGGCCCAACAGGATCGTGAACAGATAAATATTATGTTAGTACACATAACTGTGCCATTGGTAAATAAAATATAAGCTTTTCGATAATGTTTGTGAATGCATTATCACTTCAAGTTTTTATTTTAACGTCAATTAGTCTTCGTCTTAATTTAGGTAACGGTGATTACAAAAACATTACCATTTCAGTGCATTTATTATTTACTTTATACCTTTCATCGTGGTAAAAAAGAGTTCGACTCTTAAGCTTGATTTGAATACTCTAGTTAATGTGATGGCGAAGCACTTTGGATGCCCTCTGAACCACTTAGGGGACTTAGGACCTTAAGTCAAGTCAAGCTAACGTGCCAATATTTTTTTAATTTCAAGCTGTTGATGTATCAGATGCAGTTGCAGTTATATTGCAGTTTTCATACGTTGCAGAAGGTTTTTCTTCTATAATAAGTAAATTCACTAAAATATTTTAACCATTTTCTCGACTTCATGAATTACCCTCACTTTCTATCATACTTTTTTGCTAAGCTGTTACATCAAAATCCCTCGCATTATCTAGCAGTATTCACAATATTAATACACCTAAATAGTCTTCTCTTCTACTCACCGACAGCAGCGCGCCGATCAGGTCAGTGGCGATGGGGTCTTCAGCTCTCATTTTGGGGTCCTCTCGCATCTGTGGGGAGTAGAGTTCCGACGTTCGGAGCATGTCCACGGCGCGCTCGATGCAGGCCACGGTGGAGGGCGGAGCACCCTCTGTGGCCGTGGACAGTAACGATATCACCTGGAATTGACAAGATTTTTTTTTATATAAGACTGACAGACATTTGGCCGCGATCATGCCTGATGGTAAGCAGAGATGCGGCCTTTAATGAGCATGCCTACCGAGGAGGACCTATTCACTCTGGCCTTAATACGACCCAAAGATTGTATTGGTTGTGATGTTACAGTTACACCCGTATTTACAAACAATATTTCTGTAAGTAAAGAAGCAACACTGTTCGAAAAATACATTTCTCCGTGCATTCCAAATTAAAATTTTTGACAAACTGCTATTCAAATATTATACTTGAATCATTTTATAGGGGTCTGTGTGCCTACCTACACTTATTTCCACGAAGATGGTATTTGGAAAATTGCCTCGGATTCTTGAAAATTGACTTACAGCGTTCTCTTGTTTTTTGGTATGATTGACATCGGGTTTTACATTTTTTAGGGTTGGAAAAAATGTAAATCAATCATTTCGAAAATAATAGGGACCCACATATGTATATCATTTTTAAAAAGTCAAGTAGAGCTAAGTGGATTTATTACTATTTTTAATTCCAATCATACCCAAAAATGAATTATTTATAACAGTACAAGAATTGCTTTGATGTATCGCCTAAAATACCGATAATAGTGTCCGAGTTTTAGATTCCTCGAAACTCGGAAATAATCCAATAAACCAATTAGAACTTCGCTGTGACTTCAAAGAGATGTTAATGGAATTTAAATATAACGAGCTGGAATGCTATGTTTTGAGGTCCAATATCCGATTTGATTTAAATGTTTTGTATCTACGACAGTTTAAATTTTTATTGATATATTTCAGCATGCAAAATTTTATATACACTGTGGTTTCGAAATAAGAATTTGAACTAAATTAACATTCTGTATAATATATGTATATGACCTCTCATTGGTGTCATATTTCACATTAAATTATCATTTTCATATTGCTATTTCCATTAAGTATTGCCGTCTAGACTTATTTATTGAGCAGACAATACTATCTATACATATAATAAAAGAGTAACTGAACCATTTCTGTACATTGAATATTTTTCAAAAAGAGTAATTGGTATGCAATATGTATGTTCTATAGATACCAAAACCATGGTTAAAATTTTTTTTTTCTGTTTGTCTGTTTGTCTGTTTATCTGTTTGTATGTTCGTCAATCACGCAATAACCACTGGACAGATTTTGATTGAATTTTACATGTTGATAGACCATGATTAGGTGCAACTTATAGGCTACATTTTATTTGAAAAAAATATTTTTAGGGGTGGCTTTCCATACATGTAAACGGAGGGTAAAAAAATAAATTCGCGAGTACATCATTGTATGAGGTGTTATTAGATAGGTCTTTAAAAATGAAATAGAGATTTCTAAATGCGTTTTTTGCTAACATACATATTTTTTGAGATATACTCTTCTAAAGTCGTGAAAATGTCATACCACGTGACAATGAGAGATTTTGGTTCAGTTGCGGACATACCTTTTATACAATAAATCCTCAAAAACTTAAAAAAAATGACTAGCTCTCCGCCCGCGGCTTGCCTCGCGTGGGCTACAATTTTATGTTTTTTGAAGAGGCACGCGCACTGTGAGATTTTGGTAAAACCTATTTCCATAGAAAATAATAAAAAACCTAGGTAATAAATAGACATGCACATATATCAGGGGTCCTGTGGCTGTAATTTTTTAAATTTTTGTTGTGCGCCTCTAAAAAATACAGAAATAAGTAGACCACGCGTGCGAAGCCGCGGGCGGAAAGCTAGTTCGTAAATAAAAGTGAACTTACAGCCACACATTTGTTAAATATTTACAGTTATCGTCTAACTGTGCTGTTCCAAGAATAACTTAAATAAAATTCAAAGATGTTATGTAGAAAGAATGGCTGAAAAATAATGAGTTTCCTGAAACAAAATTACATTATGCATAACAAGCGAAATGTATGTTAAGATGTACTTATGGGAGCTATTCTATTTATCCTGGAGCATGGCTCATCCACCCACAAAAGTAATAATGGAAAGGAATATTAATTCGGGATATAGTATAATAACCATGTTAGGAGTTTTCAACTTTGCGACGTAATAGGAAAACAAATCAAAATTAATCTTGTGTGATATCAAATAAATATGAAGAAATATGTTTGAAAAAGTACTATACTTAGAAAATCATGTACAGTTAAGGCTACTTATCTACTTATTAAGGAGCCCATACCAGCATCAACGTTTGGTATCGCATTTAGAGTAGGTATATAAACGGGATAGTTTAGAAGGAAGTAGAGTGTTCATACTTATTTCAAAGTAGCTTTCCGCCTGTGCGGGACTGGAGGATAATTCGAAATATGGATTTTACGTGGGCATGGTAATAGTTGTGTTTAAAACTTTGTTGATATTTTCTAACACAAAATCTCCATAACATTCCTAAGTCAGGAAATTGGTGGTGTTGAGAGGTGAGAGAGGTGAGAGAGAGGTGTTGTTGTTGCGCTGTACCCCTGAGAGCACGTAAAGCCAAGCTATCCTGCGCCTGATCTCTCTCAGAAAGTGTCGGTCTAACGTACGGTCACCTGTGCACTGTGCGGTTTCTATATTGCTATTTTCCGCGCAGTTGCCTGGCGTTTCAGAGATAGGCCACCGTTGCCGAATTTCGGTCA
The DNA here is from genome assembly GCA_001586405.1 of Phoebis sennae. Lineage (NCBI taxonomy): Eukaryota > Metazoa > Arthropoda > Insecta > Lepidoptera > Pieridae > Phoebis > Phoebis sennae. The sequence goes on along the minus strand of LQNK01000325.1, from coordinate 110,321 downwards.
GAAGGAATGTTTTAATAGGTGGGCCATATTCTTTGTCTTGGTGGATTAGTTGGTACTCTACGAGACCGCTAGCGTGCCTCACGATACTAGTCCATCATAACTTTCTTTTACATAATGGAGCTTAGTGATGGGTGCCTGAAGCGTGATCCACTCATGACTCATGCTTTTGGCGCGACGGACTGCACGTGCAGCGCCGCGCCTGTGTGAGATGTCGTACCTTGGTGATGGGCGCCTCCAGCGGCAGGCCCTGCAGCTTGGCGAGCGAGGTGCGGCGCAGGCCGTCCGACGCTACGGAACGCACGTCCAGAGATCCGCGTCGGATCGAGTGCAGCGAGCCTCGCCCGCGTTCCACCTCCGTTGTGCTGGACGCCTCGCACACTAGGATAATGTGAGATGTGCTCCTGCAACAAAAAAACTGGATTAGATATACAACTACAAGATTTAGTTTATATAATGACTGCCATATTCGTAAGTGTGAGATGGCCTAAACTAACGCACGCTGTCAAGGCACATCCTAAGTGTCGAAGGACGCTAATGTGCACGTACCTAGTAAGTGACACTGCAGCGCCCTTGCAGGACAACAGTACTGGATCAGGGGAAGCCCGGCGTCGTAACATGACCGGCGCCTCCCAGTCGCGCGCGCCGCTGGTCGCCAGCCTAAGCCCCTCGCCACTGATGGTGTCCGTCAGGGGGCGCGGACCGTCCTCCGGCCGCCAGCCCACTATTCGGCACCAGGATTTGTTTGTGAGCTGTGGAATATATATTTTATTAAATAAATATTCAAGGACATTTACCACTACGCCATCATTACAAATTATGAATTCTTAATAATATTGATCGATAATAACATTTAATTTTATTTTTCATGTAAAAAAATAACATTTCATACTTAGTATCATCCTGGACGTATCATTAAAATAGGTCCCAAATTGATTTCTAATTGCAATATTTTTTTTGCTATAGGGAAAAATCATAAGTTTTATACCATTTTGAAATCGGTATTAAATACAGAAGTTTTTAAGTTCACTGACCGTCTCACCGTTCTTCCGTTGTCTGAAATTTCTGTTAATATCTAATGCATGTCTCCAAGAAAGCAACTCATAAAGAAAACTTAGCAAAAAAATTATGAAAAACAAATAAGAATTACGGCCACAGTAATATAAAACATTGGGAGAGGTCAACATTTTTGAAAAAACTACAAAATCCTCAATATCTCAAAAACAGTGATATTTTCGTATGACCTATATTGGGTTTTTTTGATAGATTATTAGCTCAGCTATCATCCCTCAAGAGATGCTTCACTCATTACGGGACACCCTGTATATACATTCCGCCATAAGAGCCTTTTGAACATTTATAATAGCGTGAAATACATTTGGAGGAAAATGTCGTTCATTTCGTAATGGACACTTACGAGGACCCTTTGCTGGTCATCAGTAACAGCGACCAGGTCCCTGCAGCGGTCCGCAGCGGCTGCTAGCGCGGTGACAGCTGCAACTTGCGCCCGCGCCGTCGCAGCTGCCGTACGCGCTTGCAGTACTTCTGCGCACCATGCTGTTGAGCCCAGGGTTTCTACCATAATCTGGAATATTATTTTACTTGTAAAGAACATAATTTAAAACGAAAACTTGTTTTTCACTCCGAGATTGGATATACATATATATTTGTGAATCCAAATAAAATCAAATCGAAGAAAGACAACCATAATTATAGAATACCGCTAATATTTTTCTGTTTTATCTAAACGTAAGACTAACGACTTTTAGTCAATACAAAAACTAAAATAACGCGAGGAAATACTATATTTTCAAAAATAAATATGTATAGAATTACAAATACAAATTATATTTCATAAGATGCCGTTGTATTTTCATTTTCATTTCTATTTATATCCTTTATGGCACATTTACATTGGTCGATAAGTCGGTCGATTAATATGCGTGGCGGGCTGTATGGCATGCGTAACAGAAATCGCCCGCAACCTGCATACGAGCCCAATTAACTAAAGTAAATGCGTCATTAAACTATACACATTAATAAATGAAATAATGATGTGAATAACGCATTACCTGACAAGCACTATCCTCATAACAAAGGCTAATCACATAACAAGAAACATGATATCTTCATAACAATAAAGACTCGGCTCCATTCTTGCTCAATGCCGTTTTGATTTTTCCCATCTTTTGTGTCGAGAAAAATCTTATTAGACTCGTATTTTATTACGTATTATTCTTATGTTCGAGTTTGTATCATGTTTGTGAAGGGATACAAAGTAAAAATTAATTATTTAGGCCTGTGCTTTTATACAACTAGGTAGACGAAACACATTTGCTTCTGATAAGATGCTATACACCCTTCAAATAATTTTAATGCGCCCTTAAACTGTTAATAATTTAGATTAGACATTTTAAACGTAAATTATTAAATTATGTTATCGAGAAAAACTGTTTTGATAGTTTAAGTAACTCACTGTAATTTATAATAATGGCATTAAAAATTAATAAGGTAACATGTTTTTTAAATATGAAAAAACGTTTTAATTATAAAATAAGTATAAAAAATCTCTAGGGCGGGCGATAATATTTGCATATAACGTATAGTACTATCATATTATGTTCTTAAATTCATAAAAATATAATAATAATCGTACTTTTTTTTTTCTGAAAAGAAACGGTTTTAACTCGTGACCTATTTTCATAATTTATTTACCAAGCCCTTAAATATTGATAAAATACAAGATTTTTAATAAGTGAGCAAAATATTGTATACAAAAGCAAAGAGGTATTGTTATCCGAATAAAATATTAAAAGAACCTACTTACCCTGTTGAAGCCTGCTTCAAGAAATGGCAGAACAGCAAAGTCATCCTTGAGGTAAGCACTGAAACAAAATTTAAGATATAAAGCAAAAGAAAATCATATTTCATACTAAATAAATCCAATATTATGACTAAGGAAGAAAAATTGCATGTTATCAAGCATTAATTTATTTTGACGTCATAAAAGACGATATTTCTTTTAAACTCATTCTATAATGATATCCACGTATTTCAAAAATCGTTAATTAAAATCAATCTGATAATTAATATTTATCAACAACTTCACTTGTAGAACAATTTCCATAATCTTATTTCAATATTGTCCGACACTTTATCGAAACAATACTTTAGTATTAATAAGATAAGACGTAGTAAAAACGTTTACTGTTACATTTGATCAATTAAAAGATCTCAATGATATTAAACAACTATATAATATATCATTGATCTTTTGCCATTTGAAGATAATGTGGTCGTTATACATTTAATTGATTTGTGACGTGCATTTCATATGCAATAAAAGTACTGTATACATTGATAACCAACGACGTTTCTTATCGTTTTGCATATGATAAATCGTTATCCAAATGAATGCTATAAATTCATAAGAAAAAAGACCTTAAGAGAGGGAAACAATCAGCAAAACTTTCCTTAATAAATGAAATATTCAGACACATTCAGTACATATGTTTGAATTTAAAATTACATGTAATTTGATAGGTCGTATTCGAAATCTTTGAGAGGCCTATGTCCTATAGTGGACGTTCCATGCTAAAATAAAACGAAAAACATGAAACACATTGTCCACCCTCAATTGCCACATAATAAAATGAGTACATTTATTTACAATGGTTTATTCCCACCGGCCACCGTGTCTCATTTTCAGTTAATGAGTGCTGTAACTCGATTCGTAACCATAAAGGACGCTAACATACCTCAAGCAAGGCTTCAACTGCCATTAGTGTCCAATTTAATCATGCCCTAATTTCATTGAACACTAATATCTATCTGCGGCTTCGTCTGCCCTCAGTATTTAGTATTATGTAATATTATTACAGTAGTTTATGATAATTCGTTAATCAAATTTTCGCTTAAGCATTGCCAAAGACTACTTCGTACTATTTTATTCTCGACTAGATTTTGCCCGCTGCTTTGCTTGCGTTAAATTTGTGGTCCTATAGGTCATAAATCCTGTCACTGAATCCAGCTTCTATACAATTTTTTTACAAAATTTATCAAAATCTGTTAAGTAGTTGTGTCGTGATTATACATCAACATCTAAATATACAAACATCGAAAAACAATCATCCAAGCATGTCCAATATTAATAGGATACGAAAAAACAATGTTTTAAAAATCTCCAAATGATTCCAATATGCACGAAACATTTTATAAAACCGATCTTCATCAAAAAATATTTATTCATGCATTAATTAATTATGGAAATGCTTCAATTCCATTTTTACACTCCATCAAAGGTCTTTTTTACCAAGGGTTTCTTGTTTAAATATTTCGTGCAAATTTTAGCGAGCCCAGCTCAAGGCTTCATTGATTATTACACAATACGACCGAATATAGGAACTGAAAAAGGGACCCAATGAATAGGAATAATCTTTCCTCTGGAGAGATTGGCGAATTCTTTGTCGGATATGAGAATGCCTTTTATAACCTTATATACGACACCAAAAGGAAGCCTGAATTGAAATATCATGTTTAACGAATGTTTTGTACAAAGGTATTTATAAGATTGCCCTTTACCGCATGAAATAATGGAATAAAACTTTTTTCTAATTTTGTTACAATTATTCACTTAGTATTAGCTAAGAAGTCTTTTATGTCATTACATTTAGTTATACCTACACATGATGAAACAATAGGGATTTGTCTGTCCGTCTGCCCATTGGAAGGTAGCACCAGATCGTGACTATTGGCGTTCTCTTGCATCGATTATACTAAAACTCACTTTGGGTCATTGCCCCAGCGAAGTAAGTGAGTAAGTTCTGTTTGTTGAATTGAGCTTGAAATCCAAAAAATCCAAACTTGAAAACTAGATAAGTTACAATTATTAAACCAAAACTTCAAATATTTACACGAGAGTACCCGTGTTCTACATAACCTTCATAGGTAGTGTGGAAAGCGATTTACTTCATTCAATGACGCTGAAGTTCAAGATCGCAATAAATTGTGCCATATTGAAAGATATATCTCCTGCAGTGTCACATAAAGGCCATCGTTGTGCAGGTAAACTCGAATAGATGCGGAGAGATTGTGTTTAAAAAGGGGAACTTTCCTTAAAGTGACGGGCCCTTTCAATTGTTAAATGTCACGAAAATAATCAGGGGGCGACACTAAACGGAAAATGACTGGGAATCTAAAGAGGTTTCCAACCCAACGGAGCGTACACGGCGCTCAGTCAGACATCTTGGAAAATGCGCTACGATGATTTGCTTGCTGATACGTCTTTAATTGGGACGACGAGGCAAATCAAATTACATTACATAGAGGTCCAATATAAAGCAAACTCGCTTGTTGCTTCTGTACGTTGATGTTTTAATATAACCAACATATTTCTATGCGGTGTTTTCTGGGTAGGGAATACTCGTACGTGAAAAGGTAAATGACTAGAACTACGATACTTGGTAATTGTATGCACGATTAACATGGCACTATGCTCCACAATTTAAAGTGATGTGATTAACTTCACTTTGAATATGCTTTTTGAATATTATATCCAATTATAATAATTGGGACGCAGTTTACAATAGTTTAATCGGGATTCGGATACGGATACGGTTATGAAATTATTACTCGATAGTTTCGGTTTTGGATACAAATATATTTGTAAGAAAACTCAAAAAAAGGAAAAGTGATTAAGCACCAGAAAAAATACATTACGGCGGAGCAAATGACACAGGCATCTTAAGATTTCGGCAGATGTAAAAAAATTGTCACAACGGGTATCATTGAGTAACTTATTGAAGAACTTTTATATCGTATTCAGTTGCGGTTACGGACAAAATTTTATATCGGATATCCGATAGTTTCGGTTACGGATACAGAGCTCCTTAACATCTCTAGTAAATAGCTAGAAAATTGCGTGAGTTGAAAATTCAACACGAGTAAAAAGGGAAAAGGGAATTATTTACGTTTCGGTTAATAATTCATGCGGCCTTTTTGTTGAGGTTTTTGTTAAAGGGCGCTGTTTGTCTTTTTACTATTAAAACTGTCAAATGGTTTAGTTAAACTTTTTAAATTAAATACAAAATATGTTTGCTTTTTGCTCGTTAATACTTATGTATTGATGTTTAAAAACTTCTCCTCGAAATAAACTAAAATGGTTATGAATGAATATTTTTTTAATATACTATATTTTATTTAACTTTGATATGAGAACACTCGAGCTTGAAGTTTATAGTAGTACTTTTAATAACTATTATAATAAAGTATACCTTAAATAACTAATATTTAAGATTCTATAGAACATTTACCAGTTTAAATTCGTTGGTTTCCAAACTAAAACAATTGTGAAACTTGCATTTCCATAACGACGTTATAGTTCGGGTCCCGTTTTAATTATATCGTGACGGCGAGTTGTTCGAACTTTGCATTTAGGGTTGTCGTGTCGTGTCGTGTCAACACACTGTTTGCAATAATGGGGGTTGACGACTTTATACGACGTCATGGTTTACTTTTAAGTGGTTTTTGTTCAGTATAAACGGTGATGATGCCGTAATACGACGACCCGATTGGCGCAGTGCACATGGCAATGGTCTATTGCGCCGGAGGGTGTGGGTTCTATTTCCACGAGTAAAAAATTATTGATGTGATGAACTTTGTAATTTTCTACTGTCTGGGTGTTACTTTATCATATCATATTATACTTTATAAGTTTATAGTATGTATGTATTTACAAAAAGAAGTATGTTTAAGTATGTCTTTCAGTTATCCAGTTTCCATAGTACAAGCTTTGCTTAATTTGGAACTAGATAGCGTCGTGTTAAATGTCCGGGAATATTTATTTATTATTTATATTTAATAGAACGTAAAATACTTTGATACCAAGCGCACTTAATTAAATTTAAGAGTTAGAATTCATCATTCCTTTTTCTCATTTTGAATGTCTGCAATCAATATTCATTACCGCATCAAAAACAATCACTCATAAACACTCCAGTTCTTATAAAATGATTACACAATTTTCTCACTCTAAATTTAAAGTCTTTCTTATTTTGTATTTACATCCATGCTTAAAAAAATATTCCGCAAGTTTTACTTAAAAATCTGTTCACGCTTGTCAACATTCTTCGTCGATTCGATTTATTTTAAGCCTTTAAAATACTCTGAGAGTTTGGGTAACTTGGGCAAAATATGCAAACAGCGCTCATCTAACTGAGATTGTTTGAGTTTGCCCTGAGTTTCAGCGGCTTCATAATAAAATAATGCAGAAATATTTGTACTGCAGAGTTTTATTAGTGACGTTAATGTATTTTATTGACTATGAAAAGCTATTTGAGTACCTTTTAAATAAGAATAATTTTACGTATTGCATTTGCAGTTAGTTTTGAACAAGATAATTAAGTTTGTGGAACTGAGTAGCTGTTATAAGTTCAGAATTGTTCATGGGTTTTTTAATGTGCATAAACGGATTTCACTATAATTCCAATCATATAAATTAAAAACGTGTACATGCATAAAAATCTTATATGAAATGAATAAATTTAAATAAACTGGTTAATAAAAAAATGACGAAAATTTCATCATTAAAGTAGTGATGATATCTTTATGTATGGCTATAAACATTAATATAAATTTACTTTTCTAAATAATAAGCTCAATTCTATTATATTCTGTTTGAAGTTATCTAAGTAAGCCGAGAGGAGATAATATTAATATAGTGCAAACATTTGTATACAAAAAATAACATTTGTATCATAATTGAGTTGAGCTTTTAATTAAGTTCTAGGATACTCCGCCTACGCTCTCGTCTAAAAACAACATAATTTGATTTTTGTTTACGTAATTTAGCACAACAAGTAAAGTCCGAAAGTATTTTTCTTATTATCTTTAAAAGGTATTGTTTCTTCTTTTGGATTTTTAATTCCGTAACAATTTAGAAAAGTTTGCGGATTGTAATACTGATGAATGGTGCGAAGTTCCTTGAAATATTTTTAGATGTTTTAGTACCCGCTGTTGACTAGACACGTTTACAGTTTCATGTCATAGGAGAAGCAACAGACTTGAGTCCTTTAGCTTGCCTTAAATACCTCCCCAAAAATTTGTCTTAGATCACAAAATATGTGTATGTAATGGCCTCATTACAGAATTTGAGTCGTGGCAGTCAATCACAGTACAGAATAGCCATTGAAACAAGAAAATTATAGTATACAATTAGTATTAATTAGTACTTAAATTAATACTTCCTGTGTAATAATGGTGCTAAGTCTAACCGAACTGCATAAAAATTAAAAACACAAGTCCCTCTTATGTGTCCTATTCATTCTTTTGTATAATGCGTTTTTAGGACTTCGTGAGAAACGAATCTTTAATTAACCAGGTAACTGACGTGCAACAAAAATGTATGTATATTAAAATATTCGAATCATTCATATATCAAAAAGAGTTTTCAGAACAAGAAAACTTTAGCAGTTTGCTTGTCAATTCAATTAGTAATAACTAGTATCGAATGTTAATTTTCGTTACTTATTTGTTCTGTATTATGTAGTGATTTGATAAATCCTACTACTATTATAAAGGCGAAAGTTTGTAAGTATGGATGTATGGATGTTTGTTACTCTTTCACGTAAAAACTACTGAATGGATTTGAATGAAACTTTACCACAATATAGCTTATACATCAGAATAACATATAGGCTACTTTTAATCCCTGAGTTTCCACGGGATCAGAAGCTACGCGGGTGAAACCGCGGGGCGCTGCTAGTGTGTTATAATTTTAGGATAAGAAAGACCATGATTTTATTAAAAGCGTTCCTACAGTTCGCTAACCCAACATTCACCACCGCATACATACATTCAAAAAACATTACCCTCCTTTTGTCGCAGTCGGGTAAATATATATAAAATCATATCAATAAAATCCCTTGTGAAATTTAACGGATTATTATAACATTTCAACAAAGTTGTGGTTCAAACGTTAACCTTTTGTGTCTTCAGACAAGTTGATTGCGAGCCTTTACGGGCACTAAAATGGCTTATTTCATTAAACAGATTTAGATGTTACGGATATTGCATGTTTTACAATGCTATTTTCCAATAAACTACAGCTTAAAGCGTTAAATGAACAAGTTTACTTCGAAATACTTGTATTACCGATTGGTCGATTGTCTGATGGTTATTTGGCTTATATTAGTGTTAATTTTTATTTTGGACTGGTATCGTCTATATACTAATACATTCCTTATTGTCGTGAGAATTCTCAATTTCTATCTCTTCCTTTCACTATTAACATTTTCTTGAAACAAACTAAAGCTTTTAATTTCAAATCCAAAGAATCTAGTCTAATAAGTCGAAGTAGCAATAATATATCTTAAAAATATAATTCTATATAAACACTAGCCGTAAAATACGTTTCATAAAAAGAGAACGAAGCATTCTTATTTAACTTTTTAATAGTTGGAGAAACGTTTTATATGCCAGCGTATTACGCAAATTATCACAAACAAATAGTAGTACGTTATTACTCAATGCTCATACAAAAGAAACCACTATAAATTTGTTTTCCATAAATGAGTATTTTACCACAACGTTTCAACGTCAGGTTTCGCGTTTTGTATTTTTAATGCTGGCAACATTAACTTTGTTTGCCGTGACAGTTTAATTATTTCTCGAATACCTACTTCTTTTGTGAATTTGCATTTACATACACGTGTAGTTTTTCAATGAGGTGTAGGCGACAGTTATATAAACCGTTTTATTGGAAAACAAGAATTCTATAAATGAAGTATACACAGTGATTTTAAAAATGAGCTTTCAGGGCTTAATTATATAACACATATATCAATATAAAACATTTTAAAAATTACCAAATTTAAAGTGAAGTTGCGGGCTAGTTATAATCACAGCGTCGCGTCGATATGGTCCAGCGAGTGTAGTTTTATACGTTTGTACCTTGTATGTAAGTATTTAAAAGTTGTTGATAACTGGAGTATCGTTTCTTCGATCTTTATAAAATGTCGTAGTTAATGATTAGTTTAGCTTTAGACAAAAAAAGTTCGAAGATGAGCGAAATCAGTAGGGGTGTTACGAGTGTAATATTAATTAAAGGTCTTGTGAGCAACTAGAATTTTTGCTAATAAAACTAGCTGACATAATACGTCATAGATTTTCAGTTAAAACAAAGTTTGAAAAACAAGGCCAGAGGCGTTACGGCAGTTGGCACGTGTCAATATCACGAACTTTGTTATGACGTAGCTAGCTTCCAAACTGACACCTTTGAGGTTAGCTCCGACTCAGTGCTCCTAACATTTGTTAAATTTCAACATTGATATTCCAAAACACCGAAAACAAAGCTTTATTATTATAATGAACCAAATGTTATTCGAGAAATAGATTGGATCAGAAAGTTATTATAATAATAACGACGCAAAAATGTAGGACAATATTGAAAAAGAATACTGAAATTCGATATTTCATCCCGTTCCATTCCAAGCAGAGCAATATTTAAACTTCATAAAATAATGAAATTAAAAACGTATAAACTCTCCAATGCGCGTCAAATTAAATTTATTACGCTTCAAAATTAATTATCCTTCCATCACAGTATGAGTACGGCAGCGGCTACAAGTCATTTTACCCTTATTTATCGACCAGTCGCTGGGGACCTCTGCCTTTCTGATAGCATCCGAAAGCCCACTGTTGCCTTATTTCGCCAATAAAGTTTGAACAGGGCGTGTGGAAGTGCTTATTAAAGGTTTTTCAACGTCAAGGGGTAATATACACAATATAAAAGCTTTGGGGTGTGGGTTAAATGAAGCTTTTATTAATATAAAGGATTGCGCAATCAAGGATGTTGGAATACAACAATGTATAGGTATAATGATAAATGTTTTGTTTGGACAGGACGTAAAGGTATGCTTAATTCACACAAAGCGGGCGCTTGTCGTACAGGTCTATCTCTTTATATTTATATGACAGATTTCACACCGAAAGCGCCCTAGCCGTACACGCTTGCGGTGTGAATTGCGCTTAAGTTATAAGTTGTTTTTTCATATTAGGTAGAATGAATTACATGACCAGTTTTCAGGCTGAGCCTAATTTGATATCACGAAAACAACGACCTTGAAAATGTAAATTATACACGCAATAAACTAAGGTGAGGTCAATGATTATTTTTATGTTACAGCAGGCAAGCGGAGCATGCGGTTCATATGTTTAGTGACTAAACAGTCCATGAACATCTACAACATCAAAGTGTCGCAGATGTCTTGCCGACTTGAAGGGAGGGGAGGGATTAAGGAAGGACTAATTAGGGGAAAGTATAAGCTCAACTTCAACGTATAAACTGCTTCACGCCGATCTGGGGGGATGGTAATTACAACAATGCGAGGTTGATTCAATGGTGCAATGTTCGCTTCCAGTCATAAAGTTAAACACTATTACTTTAGAACGCAAGCACTGCTTTAAAAAAAACATAAGTGCACAGGTTTTTCGAGGCATGCAAATTTTGCAACGCGAAATGGCGCTGGTAGTAAAATCGAGATCGGTCTGTCCGTTTATCACGAATAAATCGTTTTTATGGTCCGCTCAAAAGTCCGAAACGTGTTACTTGTTTTGCGTCAGAAGTTTTATGGGATAAACCATAACTTTGGTCATCGGGGAAGTTTTTTTATGACATGTACGTACTCATTAATGAAACTGTATTTATTCTTACAAGATCTTTTGATTAAACATAAGTGTATGTTAAGTAAGCTCAGTAACTATACTTTACTTATGATATCAAGAACTATGATAACTAATGCACATTTCTGTTTAAATCATAATTCACGCTATGAGAACCACAGTGGCCTAACCTATTATTTTATGCAATTATAATTCTAAAAATTCTTGACAGATATAGGATAGTCTATAAGCGCTTCTATCTATGTAAATATTAATTGTATTACTTTATGGTAACCCCGTTTCTGTCAGAAGTTCAATTTTAACTGGATAAATAATAGATTCAACATGGTAAAATTTATATTTAATTTTGTGCTTTTTATTGTATGCCTCTACAATTGTAAAGATAAATATACCCTAATCTTGTGCAATATGAGGATAAAATAATCTTGTAGAAAACGCTGATTTTCTTATATAATATTGTCTACAACGGTAGGCATACTAGTAGTTACTACTGTTATAGCCTAACGCATTAATGATTTATCTAAAACAAAAAACAAAATTAAATCGGATCAGTAGTTTCTGAGATTAGCACGTTCAGAGAAACAAACAAAATCTTCAGCTTAATATCAGTATAGATAGCATTCAATAAGGAATTCTTACAACAAAACAAAAAATTACTCAATCGGTTAATCACCCTTATTAATGTCCGACAGTAATTTGTGAAGAAGTAACCGTTATCCTTAATATTAAGTGAAACCTTTTGTTTACGACGTGGATTACCGATACCAAATTACGGCCATCTCAGACAAAAATATGACCCTTAAATTATTATCAATTACTTTTTCCTGCGATAATAAAACAGCCATTAGTGGCGTTGTAAATATTGTGTTATGTTATTGAATTTCTTTATTTAGGTCATGTGGTATTTGCGATGTAAATGTAAACATTTGCCGTCTTCATAACTTTAATTGAAACATCAAGGCACAGCTACTTTCAAATTTTGTGAGCTGCTTTATGCTTCTTTCATGAATCCTGCGATAATTTTAGGATTCCGTACATTAAAGGTAAAAACGGGACTATTAGCTGCTGTTTGTCTGTCTGAATGTATCTAATAAACCGTGATAGCTAGAAAGCTAACATTTCCTCAAATTAGTATTTCCGTTGCCACTATAACAACAAACCCGTTACCCGAGGGGTGACGGGTTAGAATACATGTGTCGCCACCAAAATCTATCCTATGTCCTCAGGTTTCAAACAATATTTGTATAAAATTTCATCAAAATCGTTTAAGTAGTTTGGGAGCCAATTCGATTAAAACGAAAACTTAAAATATTAGTATAGATATAGTAAAATAGGTTTAAACTATTCTATTTACATACTCCTTATTTTGCTAATAATTTCGTCCAACTATATTCATATATCATATTATAATCCATCAAATATTCCCTAGACGATGTACCTAAATAAAATGTATGTAGGATTAATATTTGGCTCCAAAGAGAACATTAGTGAGGTCTAAATTAGTTACAAATTGTATTCCAAACCCCAAAGTCTATTTATTTACTAAAGTCAGGTTCCCTCGTTATCCAGCCATGAATTGTTTTCGTAATAAATCTTTTATTTGAGAAATGTATTTTATATAACTTACTTGTAAGCTTAGATTTTCTAATGTTTTGTTTTTGTAATGGCGCCTTATGTCCACATAAAAGAATAATAGAAAAAATATTCCTAATCTTATGTTTATTAATCTTAAATCTTTTCTTTCATATCATACCAAATTAAAAATGTCATACCGTCGTTTTGTTTGATTGGTTTTGATACAACGAAAAAGTAAAAAGTTTTTTAATCAAGCGAATTCACAAAGTTGTACCAAGACGAAGTCTATTTCTACGTACGTAACTTCTAATCTGTGTAATGGGAAAGATATTTCTTTTAGATAAATATATATTTTTTTATAGTTTGTTTGTGTGAATACGCTTATCTCAGGAATAGCTTTAGCTTGAAAAAGTTCCTTTGTGTTAGATAGACCATTAATCTAGGAAGGCTAGCATATGCTACAGGAGCGAACCCCTACAGGGTTAGCGACACGCGTATTCTAAGTTTTAACCCGTCGTTACGCGGGCTAAATATTTAATTTAAAAATTTTAATGTAAATCAGGTGCTTGCTTATAACAGTTACAATTTCTATTACCGTCCATTTCAGCGGAACTATTTACATAAATAATAAAACGAGATAGAAAATAGCAAAAATTTAGAAATATTTATAAATTGTTACTGGATACGCGATATTACTGCTATTTTGAAGGTATTTTGAAGGGAAGCATAACAAGGACCAAACAGAATATTCCACAATATTTTTACATTCCTTTGTCTCCTGATTAAATTAAATAGAATCGTTCCTTTGAACTTGGCTTTACTATCTTTTTAAAAATGCCTCTGTTGTAAAACTTTTCTACATCAAACGAGAAAATAAAGGTTGTTAAATAATTTTTAAATAGTAAAAATCAAACAATTAAAATTTTCTCTCGCATAGATTTCATCAAAATATATTTTACAGTTCAAATCTTCTTCAGCTTCACCTCCAATTTTTCACTTTATTTTCAGCTCGCGGCTTAGCTCGGGTTATAATCGAGGTCTACATATGACATGACATGATCTAATGCAGCTAATATCATAAATAGGTTTGAGTTATGGAGTGGTCAAAAGTGGCACCAAGTGATTTGATAAGTAAGTGATGAGTGTAATATTACAATCAGCGCTGGCTAGCCAGTCTTAGCTTGAACTTGGCTTACGGCCGTCTTCAATAATGTATCAAGATTATGGATAGATTGTAATCTCAGATTAAACGACATTTGAGATTTTTGAGATTATCAAAAGTCATAACAAAGGCTATTCGTCGACAGCACATTGAGATCAAAGTAAGCGCGAATAGATTTGCTAACTAACTTTAGTAAGTAAAACAAGTGATAGATAGAATATTGAAAATGGCCGTTAATGTGTATACGAAAATTTCTTCAATCAGTTCTAAGAGCAATACGAAATTATTACTTATGAACATGTATCATATTACGTATCTGGTTTCATATGTTCCCTTTTGTCATGTACTTTTATTGTTTTAGTAGGTATATATGTGTAGAAAAGGACAATTCGCCGCCGGGTATACGAGTTACGATTAGTCGACGGAAAGGTTCGGACCTTTTGGGGTTGTTTGTAGTGATAGAACTTGATAACATACAACACAAAAATACCCAGAACAATCTAGAATTGAACACTTTTAAAGATCGAAGACTATTTTGAACTTTTTACCAGAATGTTATAAAATTTGAATGAGCTTTTATACCATTACTACCCGATTGGCGTAGTGGTTCAGCAATGGTCTATTGCGCCGGAGGGTGTGGGTTCGATCCCCACGAGCAGGAAATTATGATGTGATGAAAATTATAATTTTCTACTGTCTGGGTGTTCATTTATCTATAGTATGTATGTATTTACAAAAAAAAAGTATGTTTAAGTATTTCTATCAGTTATCTAGTTTCCATAGTACAAGCTTTGCTTAGTTTAGGACTAGATGGCGTTGTGTTAAATGTCCAGGAATATTTATTTATTTATGTAGAAATTAACACTTTAAAAAATTTAAGACTATTTTGAACTTTTTACCAGAATGTAATAAATTTTAAATGAGCTGAGAATGAATGTACCATTACTCACTCCGTAGTCTATCATCTATTTCCTTATACTGTAATAAACGTAAAGAACAGAGGGTTAGTTTAAAATGATTGATAACTCCGAGAATTTTCTTAGTGAAATTGTCTCATAATATAACTTTTCAAGACCCTAGTATTAAGCTGTTAGCTGTGATAAGAACCTCAAAACGTACTTATTGTGCGAGTGCTTATTAAACAAAGGTTTATAAAAACATATTTTTATTGCAATATACTGATGCAAACTAATACGATAACAAAATCGTATTTCAATGTAAAACCAATTCAATCATTTTAAAAATCTAAGCGATTGAGAGGCTCTATACACGTATTTATGTTTTATACACGTAAAGTCGCGATGAAATCTGTTTGAAATTACAAATGGTAAATAAATAAACAGGCCATTTTATTTGTAGTTGATTCTAATATATTAAATGTTAGTGAATGTATTTAAGTTTTATACTAAAACTTGCATTTATTGATATTTAATATCAGTTTAATACAAGTGGTCGTAGAAACTTCGCATTTTAATGGGCTATTTGAAAGCTTAATTGTATTCATAAATATTTTACAAAGCATTTTCTGAGCTAAAACTCTATAATTAAAATACAATACAGATATAAAATACAATGATATTTTATGACACTTAATTTAATTTAATTTTCTGTTTATGTAGAAAACTTTCTAATATCAGTTTATAAGAATCTAAGAGCTCTTTTTACATATTAATTAATAAACAGTTATATGAGAAATATCTATTAAAGAAATTATTATACGTATCCTTTGTTTACGTACAATGAACACAGTATAATAAAGATTTTAAAGTAATTGTATAGCAACTACATATTAAATATTAATTTCTACCATCAAAGGAATGTTCTCGAAGGAATTTAGCGAGCAGCTCGCAGCCCTGACCCATTTCCACTCCCACCGCATCGAAACG
The DNA here is from genome assembly GCA_001586405.1 of Phoebis sennae. Classification (NCBI taxonomy): domain Eukaryota; kingdom Metazoa; phylum Arthropoda; class Insecta; order Lepidoptera; family Pieridae; genus Phoebis; species Phoebis sennae. The sequence continues at coordinate 94,022 of LQNK01000325.1, read as the reverse complement.
TCACATGTGCCTTGTGTCACCAGGAAATCCTTATTTATGGCAATTTACTTGTATTTGCCTTGTTTTCGTTTATTAGATTGTGCAAAATATAGACTTGGCTTATACGCGGAAATTCATATGATGAATATCATTTAAGTAACGTCAAGTTAAGTCAACATCAAGTTAGGTGCATTACTCTTACAAAAAACGTATAACTGTTTGCTTTTATTAACCGACTTTCAAAAAAAGGAGGAGGTTATTTCATAATCAATATGATAAATGTATTCCATCTATGCTACCCGTTTACTAATTTTTTACCATTCTACTCTCTATTTATGGAAGTTTTGTTTTGTCGATTGATTGAGGCATACAAATACTTATCATATATTATGAATGAAATGGCGTCATAAGGTAGAAATGTGAAACCGATACGTCAAAGAGAATAGCACACATGCCTCCTGTCACCTCCGTGCCTGTCCCCCATCCCATCGCCTATTATACCCGTATAACTTTGCATTCCACTCATCGTTCATAACCGTATTGAGTCATAATATAGTAGTAGCTATAAAAATATTGAAAGCTATACTCCTTATGATATATATAAGTACAGGTAAAGTATACCTATACGTTGAAGAAAATATTCAATGCAAGCATCATGTCACCTCGGTACATGTCTTCCATTCCATCGTCATGGTACACGTTCAACTTTATTAGCTTTGCTTAGATTAGGACTAGATGGCGTAGTGTTAAATGTCTCAGAATATTCATATGGCATAGTCAAGATTGAGAAAATTTTCTCTTTAAAAGAACAAAATAAGATAATCTCTAATATTAAAAAAAGAAATATAGAACAGGTAAAGTGTAGGTTATACTTTGAAGAAAATACTGTGCATTCTTCTTGTTACTTTCGCGAATGTCTTCCATTCCACCGCGATCGTACCTATATAGCTTTATTAGCATTACATTCTTTTAATGGCAGTATTCAGCCAATATTTTAAGTAAACTAATATTAGTCGTATGCCTCCACTCCCTTAGCATTCCACTCTCTCTTCCCTATATTATTTACACTGTCATAAAGTACACGTTAAAGAAATACCATGCATGCTTTCTATCACCTCCGTGTGTCTGCCATTCCATCGCCATCATACCCGTATTGAGTCATAATATAGTAGTAGCTATAAAAATATTGAAAGCTATACTCCTTATGATATATATAAGTACAGGTAAAGTATACTTAAACGTTAAAAAATATATTGTGCAAGCATCCTGGTACCTCTGTGCATGTCTTCCATTCCATCGTCATGGTACACGTCCAACTTTATTAGCTTTGCTTAGATTAGGACTAGATGGCGTAGTGTTAAATGTCCCAGAATATTCATATGGCATAGTCAAGATTGAGAAAATTGTCTTTTATATTAAAGAACACAATAAGATAATATCTTATATTAAAAAAAAGAAATATAGAACAGGTAAAGTGTAGGTTATACTTTGAAGAAAATACTGTGCATTCTTCTTGTTACTTTCGCGAATGTCTTCCATTCCACCGCGATCGTACCTATATAGCTTTATTAGCATTCCACTCTATCATGACAGTATTCAGCCAATATTTTAAGTAAACTAATATTAGTCGTATGCCTCCTTACATTATGAATACTATATATTCAAAAAGTCGACATAATTTGAAGATACTAGATTGCATATCATCTGCCAGCTCCGGCCATATACCATCTTTTTATGCCTGAATTGGCATTTTATTGGCAAGTTATTTATAATGGTAAACATACAAATATTAACCATCACACTTCTTCTAACATTATAATAAAAAACTCGTACTATTTGCGTGAAGAGTATACTTTGAATACTTTCTATCTCTTTCTATCACCTCCGTATACGTCTACCTTTCCATCGCCATCATCAGCGTCTGACTTTATTAGCATTCCACTCTCTCTTCCCTATATTATTTACACTCTCATAAAGTACAGGTAAGGTGTATAATATACCGTGCATACTTTCTATCACCTCCGCATATATCTGCTATTCCATCGCCATACCCGCAGTTTATTAGCATTCCACTCTCTCTTCCCTATATTATTTACACTCTCATAAAGTACAGGTAAGGTGTATAATATACCGTGCATGCTTTCTATCACCTCCGCCTATGTCTGCCATTCCATCGCCATCATACCCATATGACTTTATTAGCATTCAACTCTCAGTTCCTGGCCGTATTGAGTGGTGAATTTATAAGGCTTTAAAGTTTATGAATACGCTTTCGTATTAAGTGCTTTAGTCGTTTATGTTTCGTAGTTTCAACATTACTTTTCAATAAGATTATTACTCTATTTTAACTTATATTTGAACAATTAAAATAAAAGATAATTCTGATCTCGGTTATTTTGATACTATTGTGTGTGTATTCAATTTTAAATCAAAAAAAATACTACTGCTAAGGTGGGTAACGGACTTTAATTACGGATTTTTAGAAGGGAATAAGATTAATTCTAGCTTAACCGGAAGTATACTTAGTATACTTGTCCTTTTATGTAAAAAAGGGTGATTTCCCGTCCCAAGGGACCAAGAGTCGGTTACTCATATCTGTGACATTGATTGTTTCATTTAAGGACCTGTCAGAGCAATTTTTATGTTTTCGTGTCTGCCGGGGTATCGAACCCAGGACTCGTATGTACCCTTAAAGAGCAACCATTGAACCAACAATGCGGCTCTATGTTTAAAATATCGTAAAAATATATTAAACTTACCTCTTTTTAACGACTGCTATCAAAATGGTGTGTTGCGTGTTCTTCAAGCCTCGTATAGCCCTGAAAGAAAACAAGCAATGTTAATAATATGTTAAGATGTGGATCCGCTTACATTGAATATATTATGTTAATGTGGCGGTACGGGGCAGAATAACAAATTACGTACATATACCTCGATGGTAATGCTATGTTAAAAGACGATTACATTTTTTAATTTCTCTCTCTATCCTTCTCGTTGCTTTCATTGATTCCTATGATTTTTTATTTCTTTTGCTTTTTCTACGTGTTAGGTTGCGTGGCAGAAATCGCTGTTAAGCGATAAAGCCGCTTAATTGTACAATTACCTTTTATTATAGTATATTTTTAGTATATCTTTGTATCTTTGTTCTGTTTTTAAATGTACATATAAAGAGTTTAAATGAAAATGAAATGAAATAATTTTAAATTTATCAAATCAAATCTTAGTATAACCGCTATTTTTTAGTAGTCTGCATTCCTGATACAAATCTTTATTAAAGAAACTTAACGCTTTGCTGTGTACATAAAATCTTTCTTCATTATCTAGTACTTGAACTAATCTCTTTACTATTAGTTGTGAGCTCTTTACCAAGTTTCGCTCGTGATTAATTAAAGTGAAGGCATCTTAATAGCTGTATTTTATACCTGGATGTGGTACAATAGATGATAATAGCCTAACCAGATATTGTTTAATTAAAGCATTGAGTATAGTTCTATTGTTATATTATTATTATAGTTAATATTTTAATGAGAGATAATTCGTACAGAATTCTATTGTATTAAGGTGGATTCAGTCTAGTGTTACAGTCAGCGTTGCCAATGTGCGGGGAATTCCCCGATTTGCGGGTAATTACAATTTGGAATTAAGTTCTCAGGTCTGGCTAATCTAATCTACCGAAATTAGGTTTTTTTCAGTATAATCCTTTACAGGGACGCAGAAATAGTTTTATGCAAAAACGGTTTATGTACATGTTCGCTCACATGTAAATTTACATACATTAAACGCATCCTATGACAATTAGATAAATGCTTTCTCCAATACAAAAATATAAATAAAATAGATTAAGGTAACCCAAGAATCCGCATCCTTTGTGTTCGGTAGATTGATGTCTTCGAAGGGCGGCTTAGAACAAAGGGGAGTCGTTAAGGGCTTTTGAGTGGATCTGAACGCGAATTTACATGATAATCTGTTTTTACTTCTACCTCCTCAACTTTCTTAGTTTCGAAATAAAACCAATAAAACTCATTTTTGAGTTTTTTTTTTACTTTTATAAAGGTATTTTGTCCGACGTGCGATAAGATCTTTTGGTTGTCTCTAAGTTTTTTTAACCTATATACATTTATAAGCAATAAAGGGTTCTTCATTCATTTTGTTTCATAGTTATGTATTGAATTGAAGGAATAACCCGTGAGGCTTCACTGCGAGTAGTTACCGTATTTTATTCGTTTTCTAAACAAAAACCGTACACAAAAAATACATACATATTTTTGAAATTTCTCGAATACTTATTCTATTTGAAGATGACACTGGAGAATTCGTTGCATATAAATTTTGTGTGATCAAAAGTGCGCAAGGTAACAGTTGACAAAATCTCTTTTAGAAACTGGGACAAAAATATTGTCAAAGTGGATCAAGAGCTTTGCCAACGAAGGCTGCAGGCTTTAGCGGTCATATAAAAGCTTTATTATACTCCAATATGCGATATTTACAAAACTTTTGAAATGTATACGAACCGTGATTTTGGGCAGAATTTTTTCGAGTACAAAATTCAGTTGCATTTATTTTCGTTCATAAAGAAGATTTTAATGATACAAACATTGGATCTGACCAACTATTGAAAGTTATTCTCAGGGGAAACCCAATAAGCCTTTTTGATTACGTATAGTCTTAGGTCAGATAATTAATCAATTGAAAGGGTATAATATTTTGCAATTGAGCAGTATCGATATTGTTATTTGGAATGAATGAATGAATAATTATTTATTGCACAACACAAAGAAAGAATACAATCAGAAAAGTTATGGCAATAGTGATTTTGAATTAAGGTGTTAATTTTGTGTTTTGTTGTTAGTAGCTTTTGTTTGCAGCTACGTACGAAAAATTCTTAAATAAATTTTGCTTCTAAACCCTCTTCAAAAACCATATTACCTACGAATGAACACAATTTAAAAATTTGTTCTACAGTTTTTGAGTTTATCGCTTTCCCACAGATACATGAGCCCTATGGTCTTCATTTTATTGACATAAGCATCCCACCCTATGTTTAATTAGTTAATACTTAAATTAAATACAAATCTAAGTAACCCATTACTCATTAGACCAGCGTCAAACATGTCAGGATCCACGAATGGAGTTTGAAGTGTATTCAGGCCAGCCTTCGATCAACGTCTAGTGACCAAGTTTAAGGGTTCTATCCATATGGATAAGGGTCTGTCCTACAGTGATTGGCCTGAATCGATGTAGAACTAATAATCTAAGGTATGGTATAGGCTTATTTAAATCAATCACGAAAATTTTACTATTACTGTGTATGTGAAAGTTTGTGAGTCTTTCATGCAAAAACTCATGAACGAATTTGGGTGAAGGCGACGAAACTGTTCAGTTATATAAACCAGTATAATACATAGGCTTCAATTTGTAACGGCTTCTGTAATTAAAATATAAAATAACGACAAATATCAGGCTTTTCTTTTTTTAAAGAAATAACTCTAGCTGCAAGGTAATCCTTTCAGGATACTATCTATGGTTAGTTTATGAGTAAGCCCGCAGTTAATGAGTAACCGCGAACCAGAAGATGATGTAGAAGACACAACTCAAATCATTTATTTCTATAAATATGTTGGGAGGATTATTTTGGTGGGAGTGAGAGAACTCAAAAAAATATGTCATGTCGGAGTTATCAGTCAGGATTCTGTACTATGAGGAAAATATAAGGAGAAGCTGGATTTTTTACTAGTAATAATGCGAAAATTTGTGAGTATTGATGGATGTTTGTAACTGTTTAACAAAAAAACTACTAGACGGATTTCATTGTAACTCGCTGTAAATATAGGTAAGAATAACACATAGGCCACTTTCTTATATTTGCACACCTCAATTATTGGTCAAATGTATTGGACTATTATTAAAATAACATCAGATGTATCTACACCATTTTCAGAAAATATATTACTTTGAACATATATTTTATACCGAAATTCCGACAGGATCAGCGCGATAAATCCACGAGATAGCTAGTTTATTATAAATATTTCGGAAAATTATTCATCCAAGTACATATTGGGTAAATGTTCAGAGGTGTGGGAGCATACACATCAGAAGTTACTTCGACCGTTCTCAGCGGCGGTCACGTGGAAGCCCTGAACATTATAACAGGACCGAAATAACAGTATCATGTTCTTGAAATGTGATAATTAGATAAAACTTAATTAAATATGTGAAAGTAACAGTGCTCGTCTGTCTGTTAGGATTAGGCGATGCGGGCTATCTAATCGTGAATATACTTGCGTTTATTTTAAGATATAATTTTGGAATGTCTGTGAAATCCTACATTAGTTAAGTTTTTGAAATTTATGAATAAAGACCCAATTGAGTCAATGTACATTAAATAAAGTTTACTAATAAATTATGAAGATTGTTTATTGCAATACTGTCTTTATCGCAGTATTTTACTATAGTCATAAACGGTAGACATTTTGAGAAAAATATATATTATCAAGCCTTCTGTATTAAGCTTTCAAAGACGTTTAATAATAATAAATAACTATTCTGAGACATTTAACACTATGCCATCTAGTCCCAAAATAAGCATAGTTTGTATTATGGAAACTAGATAACTGATATACATACTTAAACATACTTTTTTGTAAAAATATACATACTATAGAACGGTAACATCCAGACAGAAGAAAATTAAAATGTTTATCACAGAATAATTTTCTACTAATGGGGATCGAACCCACAACCTTCGGCGCAATAGACCACTGTCATATCCACTTCGCCAATCGTGATAAAAAAGAAATAATAATAAATGTCATTTACCATAGGTATTACAAGACATGACAGTATACTTTGTGGCATACACCCACACTTCTATTTCCATCAAGAAATCTAAATATCAAACGGCAAAGTAAATTTGAGTTGCGTTCCCTGTAAATGGACAAGTCAATAACTGAACAGTTGGGCAAGTTGCCGGCAATTAATAAAGTTACAGACTTGATTTACATCGCCATATTGCGAGCGAAGTTTCGGGTGTAGTTGTTGCTTGTCGACAAAAATGACATTCATGATGTTGGGATATTATAATGCTTAAGTATATAAAGGTTACGATTTTTATATGGTGGAACATCTAACACAAGAAAATAAAAATGTACACATAAATTACGTTTAGAAATCGAGTAATTAGTGATTTTCAACTCGATTTTATTAAAAAAGACCTAAATTTACTTTCAGAGCGAAGCGAGGTATCAGGATCGAAATGTCCGGGTGAACTAACATAGGCGAATAGCTTAGACAAATGAAAATGTCGAGTTCGACGATGAGTAAACTCGGAGGATGTTAAATGACATGCTTCTTTTAATTTCGAGATCAGAAGTAACTTGAGTGAAACCGCGGGCTTTAGCTACGTAAAAATCTGGCTTATTTTATGGAAAAGAGCAAGACATAAAATTGTTTCTCTTAATAAAAGTCTCATAAGACGCATATTAAATACTGTGGTAAGTAAATAAAACATGAGAGTACAACGCGACGAAGGCTTTTCTGAAACCGTTCAAATATTAATAATAAGTATTCTTCCTGCCCCGAGGCTGCTGATAAACTTGGAAAAACCCCAATTTTATTTTTCTTGTTTGCTTTTTTATAAAGGAATTTAATTAATTATACTGCGTATTTATTTATGCAGTGTTGACAAAAATAGAATATAAAATAAGAGGAGTAGGAGCTAAGGGAAAGTTATTAGTATAAATAACCTCCTCCTTTTATAGAAAGTCGGTTAAAAATATTTTTTATTACTATAGCCTTAAATTTTTCTTTTCATCATAATTATTAATCTCCATTAATTCATTCATATTTATATAATAAAAATACATAAAATAATTTAAATTTTTCAGTAGTAATAGTAGTCTTTTACTACTCGTGTCGTAACTCGTAGGGTGTACAATTTTATACATTTAATTCCGATATTAAATTCTTTTAAAATAAACAGGTTTTTAATTTATATCTATACCATTATTTTATTTCTTTAAAAAAACACACAGATAAATATGTGTTAACCAGGACATAATTTATTCTCAGCATGAAATACATTTCTTTCATAGTGCCCAAAATTGTTAAACAGGGATGAAATGTGTAGAAAACATAGTGATTTATATTCAATCTTTTATTACACGCGTCAGTAATGCTCGGTGGAGGGAAATCTCTCGAGAAAACCGCTGACTGAGCCAAGCTTGATGCCACGTGACGTTCAGTGATAGCAGTGGTCGCTAGTCTACAGGTATTATTATTATTATTTATCACTTTATTTATACATTTCATACATTTTATATTTAAAGTTTTTTTTAACGCGAAGACAATCTTGGCATATGTTTCACGAAAACTCACGTCAGCATAGTTTTTCTTATGGAAAATTTAATCATGATAGAAACACAAAATCTATTATTTTATGCATCTGTTCAACGTTATCCAAAATGTTTAAGTGCTTTATTAAGAAAAAATGATAAAATTGCGAAAAATGATAATTGAATAAAAACGATATTTTTTATTCAACTCACTTGCTCATTTATTTTTTTTTTAAACCAGTATTCCATAAACTAATAACTTATATTAATATAATAATTTATTTTATCAAAATAAAGGTATTTTATAATATGCAGATTTTGTCACTTAGTTTCCTAAAGTAGTTTATTTTATAAAACTATTTATAAACACTAAAAATCATATAATTCACATTGATTTTCATTATTATTAATATAACATTTAATTGTGAGGGTTGTCAGTTCTCATAAAAATATCCTTCACTTTACGGGAACAATGAATGTCAATCAAATAAGGCATTTTCTAGTACGTGCTTGACGCCATAGACACGAGGCTGTTGGGGAGTTTGGACAAACATGTCAAAAGCTGTGACGTTAATTTTTAATGGACATAAACTCATTTAGGTTCGGGTAAAATTTAAATATGGAACGAAATTTCCATTTAATATTGGTTTTTGTTTAATGGTTTTCACAAAATAGTTACGTTAAATTACGGTTAAATTGTAGGTACATTACTTATTGAGTATTTCAATCTTGTGGTTCGTTTTGATACTGTAAAAATATTAACCCTTATATTCAATTTTATAAGTCTCCGTGGTTGGTGGTGTAATTTTTACAAGATATTGACATTTAAAAATTGATATTTTTTACGTTTTTTTAAACTTTTTTCTTGAAGAGATTTTTGTGCATACAATGATTTACATTTATTTTCAAACACAATTGACTAGTAGGTAAGTTAGTTGGTCTATTTGTCCACTATTCTAATTTCGATGTGTGCTAGATTATTATTATCTTATCTAATGGCTGAAAATAAAAATACGCAAAGTAATGTCTGATTATCAATTACAATCAACAAACAAGATTTGTTGAATTGCTCCGTAGAGTTCATAAAAAAATCCTCTATAAAAATAGCAATTGCATACTACTAACATATTAGATGTGAAAGTTTGAATGTTTGAATTGTGTGCTAATCACGTCGTAACTATTAACAGAAAGAAAGAAAAATAATTTATTTATCTCCACAACAGCCCAGAAGAACATTGTAGATATAGTACATTACGTCTATGTCACGACTATACATATTTACTGTACATATTTTGATAAAATTTCAGGTCGGTATGCTAAGACCCCGAATTTAACGAGCGAAGCCGCAGTCAGAAGTTAATTGATCATAATCCATATTTACGTTCATAATGAGAACGAAACTCAAGAGTTTGCATTTAAAATTGCTCCCTCAATAATAACAATTCAAGTATCAAAGTACCGAAAAAATAGTACCCTAAAAATATTTCATTACGCACAAGAGACCGGAAAATGTCCAGCGAGAGGTATAAAAATATTTCATGAAAATTGAATATCTCATTTCCTTATTAACGTCAATGTTACACGAAATATGGTCGGACATTTTCGTTGTATGTACCAAGTAATGGGATGAATAAACATATTTACATATCTTTGTGTTGTACATTTTTTATCTGTTGTTTGTTTTATTATTAAGCTATATCTCAAGATAACAAATAAATAAAAATACTTTTATTATAAACAAGGTTTTACGCTGGCAATTGAAAAGGAGAAAATTAAAATAATAAGTTTTGCCAAAAAATAGAACCGACTCCCTTACTCTAAAAAGTAGAAAATAACTTAATCAAAAATTTCGAAAGCAAAAAGAATTTTCCAAATCGGTCCGGAATTTTCAAAATTAACGCCAGAGATATGCGGTAACATACATAAAAAAGGTCGAATTTAGAACCTCCTCGTTTTTCTTGAAAGTCGGTAAAAAATAATCTAACACTTGTAGAAAAACTAATGACATTTAATAAGTGTTTTTATCCTTGTCATAATTAAAATAAAGGATGTAGCATTAAACAATTTTCATCAAATATCGCGGATTTTCATTGGTGTTTACGTCAATCAATATATTAAACGTCCTTACGCATTGCACGTCAGGCAGCATGACAGCTGAAAGATTAGATATTCCATAAAATGAACAAGGGAGGATATTTTCGTTGCCTGTATATCTTGATAATAAATTGCTTTATTGTATAAAGTGTTAATTTACTACTATTATAAATGATTGTGTGTTTAACCACGTTATACTTTAAATAGATGAACGGCTTAAATATTAGATTTTTTGATTTGCAATCTGTAAAAGCAAACTCTCATCTAAACTAGTCAAGCCTCGAAAGTTAGTTAAAAAGAAAATACACTAAAGGTTGCCTGGTAGAGATCACCTAGAGCGATAAGGCTGTCCATTGTACGGAATACATATTTCAAATTTTATAATTTGTATTACTCTGTAATTACTATACATTAAATAGTTTATATCCATCTATCTATATACCTAGTTAAAATAATATATACCTAGTAAATTTATACGTCACTAGCTTGAACAAAGACTGCATCATAAAATCTGATAACATAGGCAATCTTTCCCGCCAGTTTTATCCATGTTCTATCACACAATAAGAGCAAAATAGACTCCATGGACGTACGGGATCTATGCATACAAATCGGCTCTTCTGAATTCATAGGCTTCTATACCACTTTTAATTTACTTAATGGATTTTTATAATATATTCCTTATCCACAGGGGTATTTAATATGAGTAATGTAATTAGTTAAGGAGTGGTATTCATTTGGGAATGGTAACATTTACATCGTTAATTTTAATTGTATTTGTTTATGTTCTAATTAGCTAATTATTTATTAGAGGGTCACACTCACGTTAAGAAGATACTTCCATCTTTTTGAAGTAAGTATCAATATCAATTAGTAGCATTTTACAAGGATACATATAATAAGAGTGAACGTCAAGGCAACCATTTTCTATCCCTTTTTATCCAACTTTTATTACAAACATTACATTCTGTAAGAAAGACAATGCTGTTATTACAATTGTGGTAAAAATTATATAATTTATTGTTCCATCATAAATTAAAATGTATTTTTAGAACAGTGACCAAAACTGTAATACATTTTGAAACTTAATGGTTAATTGTTGGTATACAGAAGATAATCTTCACCAAAAACTTAACATAATAAAGCCTAAAAACATCAAATTGTGTACTAAGTACTGGTACGATTGATAACTTCAAACAGGAATTCTGAATGCAGAATTAACCCTCTTCCAAATTGGTATTTTATCTTTTCTCATCGGGCAAAAGAACAATTTCAAAGTACATTCAAACTTTACGAATGCGATGGTAAACTCCCCAATCCATTTAATTTCCATAGTCCATGCAAGATCAAATAAAAGCCTTCTGACCCTTACAAAACTTGTTAATAGTTTTGTTCGATTTCCCAAAAAACAAGTTAAATGTTAAACGATATTAGTAAATCTATCAGTCACTTTGAAGTAAAGGATAGGAATTAGATTGATGACGGAAACAGAAGGACAGTATTAAATAAAGTAAAAAAATAGTGTAATTGAAATGAATTCAAATCAAAAGCAAATATAAAATGTTTATTCAAACAATATTAACATAGTCTGAAGAATACAAACAGTCGTTGCACGAAACTATCACATAGATAGCGTACAGAATTAGTCACACCCCTGATGCTTTTTTTCAAACGTCAAAAATCGTGCAAGCACTCTGTGATTTAAAAATTGTGATATAAGTATTGATCAGTATTGCTCGTATAGATAGTCAGTAGGCACCGTATGTGCCAACTTATAGAATCTATTAATAGCCCGTTCATTTAGTTCAAGAGTTCTAAACGAGAGGTGGAGCACTCGATTTAATCTTAAACGTCCAACAAAAGACTCGTTGTAATATCGGTCAATAGATGTCGTTGATGAACGAGGTCTATACAGGGCATTAATCTATCTACACAATAGATGCAAATTAAACTGCAGCCAACAGACGACTCAATAAGACATTAATAGACGTTTTTGTTTTTACAATATCGACCGCGGGCAAACAATGCGAAAATGATGGATTCGTTAGTTCGTTTTGTTTTTTCAAATTGGAGTTTCTTGAAATGAAATCAAAGGTTTTATTAGACTTATTATACATTAGACGCGTTGTTAAAGCATTACTGTTATGGATATATTATTTTACATTTATGTAGACAAATGTATTACGCAACTTAACACACGAATTTGATTTAACGATAACTGTGCACGATAGCTGATCTGCGCGGCTTCGCTCCCGTAGCATAATGTTATATAGTCTATGTTACTCGTGGATAATGTAGCTTTCGAATGGAGAAAGAATTATCTCATATACAGATGCTAATCTTACGCGAAGTAAGTCGCCATTAATAGCTAGGTTTTAGATAAATAGTAGTACATTATAAAATCATAAAGCAAAATGTTACCCGCGTATATCTGCTTACCCCGTTCCCGTGAGATTTGATCAAATGCCTTACTTAGCGGATGCCTACGTCATGACATCTACATACATGCCAAATTTCAGCCCAATCCGTCCAGATATTTGGGCTGTGCGTTGATAGATCACTGTGTCAGTCAGTCACCTTTGAGTTGACATATATAGGCTAGCTGAGCTCCGTGGTTTCACCCGCGTTTATATCCTGCTCCCGTAAGATTTTCGGGATAAAAACTATCCTATGTCATTCTTGGGTTTTCAAAGAATCTCCGCACAAAATTCCATCCAAATCGATCCTGTAGTTTCCGAAACTAATTATTATTATTCCTATTCAATACAAACAAATTTTTCCTCTTTATAATATTAGTCTAGATTATTCTTGTTCAGGTAAGGATGTAATCAAAGGCAAAGTATGAAAAATAAACGGGATATAACGACATATCTGCGCCGATCGTAAATTCGCTTTATGCGTATGATTTTATTACTAACGCGGTTTTATAAATCGGCCAACGAAAGCAGGATGTGATCTAAGCCGCTGATATTAAATTCTTGCCTTCGTAAATAATGCGATCATTCAATGGGAAAACAGATTCTGACAGTGATTTCATTTTGAAGAAATTACGGGCTTCTTTATTTGACGCTATTGTCAGCGAATAAATAATATTTGAACGTTGTTCGATTGTTATTTTATATATTTAAAAAGGAAATATAAGCGAGAAGAATGTATTCAGGTTGTATTGCTTCGTTTAGAATATTTTGCGATATTGTGTCGAATGTAGAACGATAAATATTTTTGTAACGTTAGCAACGCTTTGTATGACGACGGATTGAATTGAGGTAGATAGAATCTGATTTTATTTATACTAATATTATAAAGTAGAAAGTACTACTTTGTAGTGATACGCAGTAGAAACATAGGTAATGCAAATCTGATAAGAGTGTGACAGGTATGCAAACGAGCGACTAGTGGTGTCAGTTGTCTAGGAAAATGGATATGTTTTCAAACTAAGAATTTACTACGCATTTTCCGTATCCAGTAATAAAATCTTTTTTATTATCCTGGAGTATAACACACACTTGATGTTACTCCCTAGGACTGGGTTCCGAGACCCTATTAATGTTACGGGATCGATGTATTATATATTGCACTACGGTCCTACTTCGTTCGAGAATCCACTCCAATTTGTTGCGCATTTACATTTGTAGCTGGAATTGGTTGGCGAAAGGAAAGGAGATCTCTCATTTTACTAATATTTTATCGGAGCATTTTATATTTTTCATAATAATGGCATTTTTGCTTTTAAAATAATTAGTATGTAATAACATAACTGTCGTCATATTCCTATGTGTAATTATTTAAATAAGAATCTTCAAATAATAAACGTACCTTATAAAGAGGGTACAATTTGATGTAAAGTACAGTTATTAAGTATAACTTAATTTTTTTTTTACACTGAAAGTATGTAAAATATTATTTTTAACCTGAAAACCATTTGTATTCTTATGGATATTACTGTCTAGGATTAATGTAACCTCGTTTTATGCTTTATGCCTCATTTACAGGTTTCGATGTTTTATTGTATGGTAAACTAGGTGATTTAATTATTTGAGGTCTGTTGACTTAAATTTCGTTATGGTCCAGAGGCCAGAGCTAAGGACTTTTAATAAAACCATTTCTTAAAACCAGGTGCTTATACGTATTTTCATGTCGATTACTGAGATGAGATGAGGAGGCATGAAACCGCGATCACTAATGCGTTACTTGGAGATTATCTACTTCAAATTCGACTTGGACTGTCTCCCTTTTGCTTGACCGTAGAAGTCTCACCTCGCCAATAAAGTCGCGTCCATCAGTTGCGGCTGTCGTGCGTCCACCACGGCCACATGCGGCACGCGCGTGTCTGGCTCCCGGCGGAACGCATCGAGCGCCTCCCGAGCGCTGCGCACCGAACGCGCCTCGCCGCCTGCGCGTGCGACGGCGTTGCAGGCGGCTGCGCAGACGCGCGACGCTCGCTCCGGGAATACGCATAGTAACTGTGAAGATTAGATTATCGCTTAATTCCTTTTAGCATCAAATGCTTCTAGTTATTAAAGAAAATAACTTAAAAATTTCGGCTTTTAGTGTACCACGAATCCATAAACTTCAAATCAATAGCACTCTTTCAGTGACTAAATAATATAGAGATGTAATGTAAAGAAAAGCATTTTCTTCCGATAATAATTAGTAATAGAAATAACCGTTTTGGTTATAATGTTCAGTTCGCATTGAAAATCCATAAAGTTTAAATCAATAGCACTCTATCAGTGACTAAATAATGTTAAAGAAAATAATTTTCTTTCAATAATTATTGAAATAAAAACGAAAATAAAAAAGAATGCCTAACAATAATGAAGCTGAGTGGCCACCTCATTTGGCTCTGTACCATTGCACAGTCGTGACTGGTGACGTCTTTATTAGACTTAAGTTACATTTAAGATTTAATTTTTGCCCTACTGTGTATATTGAGTTAAATAATACAGAGTTAAATAAAGTCCTCTTGTCTTAATAATAATAATTATACTATACTACATACCTCTAACGGTTCTGGTGGTGCGTAGAAAAGTGCGTTTGGTATTTGTGCGGGTGGCGGGGACCTGTTCTGCAAAGAGAATTATTCTTGTAATTATACATAAATTAAAGCATATATATTATACATAGATTGGCGCAGTGGATGTGGCAATGGTCTATTGCGCCGAAGGGTGTATTTTCCACTGTCTGGATGTTAATTTATGGATGTATTTAGAAAAAAAATATGTTTAAGTATGTCTATCAGTTATCTAGTTTACATTTTTAGCTTTGCTTAGTTTGGGACTAGATAGCGTTGTGTTAAATGTCCAGGAATATTTATTTATTTATTATTCATATAAGTTCTATAAAAAAATCTAATGTCTTTATGATAATATGGCAAATTGTACCGTTTCCAAATTTGGTAATAAACATAGTTTTATGAATTCAATTCAAACTCATTAAGTCAATCATTAAAATTTAATAATATAAATAAAAAACACACCCTGTATTCTATTACCGATACTAATAACCGGATAGTGATTAAGTTCTCAATGTAATATTATATATTAATAAATCCTTTCACCGTAGTTGAGCTTATCTCTAAAATTTATGCAAAATGGGTGTTGTTTTAATAGCCCAGAAGTATAATTAGAAAGCAAAGTCGAAACAGTTTCATAATAAAAACGATTTATTAAGGCAATTATTATCGAGTTATTTCAGTTCGAAGTACATTAAATTAATGATATTATCCTATGGAATATTCCAATGTCCTTTAACATCCTGTAGTTAATAGTATACGAATTCATAAGGGGCATCTCTCCTTACATATAACTGACGGATAAATAAATAAATAAGAACTATTAATTTCATGAAAACACTGTATTTCTACACTAAGATTATAAAGAGAAGAGGAGAAAGAGGAAAGCTTTCATTGTTTGGTAGTAAGGAATATAAAAATATATGTATTTCATTTCATTTCAATGAATAGGCTCAATAACTACTGGACTGATTTCGAAAATTCTTTCACCATTCAAAAGCTACATTATCCACGAGTAACATAGGTATAGCCTATGTTACTAGATAAATAAATAATTTTATGAATGAAACATTTTTTCTCTTGGTTGGAAACAAATTCTATATGTATATAAGATTATACTACGGAAGCGAAGCCGCGCGGATCAGCTAGTATTTTGTAAACTTGTTGAATTTGTAGAGATATTTAATTATGAAAACCATAAAACCAAATCAGTGACGATAACATCTGGTCGCAATGTATTATAATATATTAGTTCGAGTGGTGTAATTACTGAAAGAGCTATTCTATGCAATGAGATCATTGTGTTATGCGCTGATTTTCAGTGATATTATTCAATTGAATTGATATAATTTCAATTGAAGTTATAGAGATTACACCAAAATGTTGATATTTTATGTGTGTAAAATATGCTTTAAAATTTTTGTTGGATATTCATAATTATTTGCTGTTGAAGGTCTTTATTTAGTTAGTTTCTAACTAAAAGATTTGAATTAGTTCGTATTATCATCGTGTCGGTTATTTTTTAAGTTAGAAAATTCAAGTAACCCTACTAATATTATAAATGCGAAAGTTTGTGAGGATGTACGTATGTATGTGTGTTTGTTACTCTTCCACGCAAAAACTACTAATCTGATTATGATCAAACTTTGTACACATAAGGGTTAAGGTTTAAGAATAACATATCTCGAAATTGAATCAGAAGTTACGCGATTAAAACCGCGACGCGCTATATATGTTCTATATTTCGCTACTCAATATCTACAAATTTAAACATAGTATATCTTTTCAATTATTTAACGGTCTGAATTGTTTAACAGTTGTATTCCTAAGCTCGTAAATAGCAAATTCTTAATTCCGAACGTTTCAAATCCCCCGGGAAGGGATTAACACCGGTAGTGCAGCCTCACGATACCTTAATCTGAGCTTTAATCCTTACCTAGTGGGTTTTTGAGAGATAAAAATAGGTATTAATTGTTCAATTGCAGTAAAAAGACTCAACCATGTTTTATTGGTATTTGAGATGAGGATACTTTAAATTTCATTATTTGCTGCGATGGTTCTGATATTATCAGTTAGTCGTGTGCAACATTTGGTTGATTTCTAAGCGACAGAAAAAATTACTTAATTTTTCTCAGTTATTATCTATATACCAGGGCAAACCGATAAATACTACAGCTTCACTGACTGATGTCGCCAATATCGCAAAAAAATTAAAAACAAATGTACATTTCTTTTGGCTGCTGTTAAAATTTCATTCACACCTAAGGCCAACTTCTATTATAATTGTACGTGCGAGTCGACATTTGTGCAGATTTTTTAAAAGTGAGAAAGACACTAATCACTATTTCACATATAATTATATTTAAACGCACCAAATATTTGAATTTTCAATTAAATATATGGATGGAATTTCTCTAGATAGAATTCTATAAAAAAACAGCCAAACAAAAAATCGAACAGTTACACCAACTGTTTTATCTGTTATCATTATAGACAATCTGAATATTTATATCTAATATTTATACATCAGTTTTTATTAAATTAAGTATAACCTTCAAATTCTCGAAACGCTTAACATCAAACCATATCTAAAAATACATTAAATGCAAAATGATATTCCCACAAGTGTGCCTGTCCTTCGTTATGTCCAGTGAAGTGGGTCGAGGGACAAACAATACTCTGTTTATCTACTCCACTGATAAGTACTTGTAAATAACAATATTTAAACCCACGCATACGGCACTCGTCTTGAAAATATTTGGATAAATTGGAGTGAATTCAGAAGGATATTTAAGCTATGCGTCCATTCTGAGTTCTGACACATGATAACTTGAGTATTGTTTATTCGATCTTTAGATTTCATAGGTAAAGTTTAGACAAATGGAAACGTCGAGTTCAAAGATGAATTTGGTAAGGTGGGTGAGTGTTACGAAGATAGTAAGAAGTATAATAGATAAGTATTGTTTTCATGAACCGTAAACTAATCGGAACCAATAGTTATGTTAACGCTACGTTAAACTAGCAATTGGTTTGCATTGAGCATAATCAACCAGTATGGTTTAACCAACCAATTAAATTATTAGTTAACATTGCCTTCAGATCAGACCTTTCCTTAGGTGTAAGTCCTAAAATGCCTATTCGATATAAAGTTCTGTGCTAGTTATGATCGGATCGATCTAAGAGAGTTACAATTTCTCTTCTTACCTACTTACAGTTATTATTGAAGATACACATTTGCGATGTATAAAAATCAATCTTTACAAGTATCCTGATATAGATAGGCCCAATAGCTCGGTAAAAGTTTAAAACCTAAATATACGTGGAGTAATTTTACTCATTTCACAAAAAGACAGTAGACACTAGGTGCTTATAAAGATATCCTTTACACTGGTTTCTTCTTTTAGTTTAAGGACACACAAGTCAGTCAGTCAGGAAAACGAATCGATATACTTGCTATAGAGGAAACTGTTTTATCTAATTTATTGATATTAAGATTAAGAAAATGCAATTTGATATGAACTTAATATGAAAATTGTAAAACCAATAATGCCATCTGACTGACTGATTGACTAATTGCTGAATGATGAGCTATTTTTTTTTATTTTTAGTCAGTTAATCAGAGCCAATAGGACCGATTTTAAAAATTCTTTCATCATTCGAAATCTACATTATCCACGAGTAACAATTTCACTCATCACATTCACATTTCACTTACATAAAACGATTTTTAACTGATCCAGCAATTTAAACAAACAAGAATACAAAAACAGTTAATATATAAAGTACTTTAACCCCTGAATGCAAAACTACCCTCAAATTAACTTCACTACTCTGAAACTCTGCTAATAAACGTCTACGCGGGAATGTACATTCCCGGGTAATTATACCGCTCCAGTGCTTAATGCTTCACTCGTGGGTGTTGGGAACGTTCGCGGCTCTACCTTTCCTGGGTAATTACTGAATATCTTTGAACTTTAATAGGTATGTAAGTAACTTAGGCACAGGTGTGAGTCACATAAAATCATCATATAGTCAAATATACAAATAAATTGATTATAAGATTAGTTATTCTGTAGTCAGATATTTAGTTAGAGTAATTTTTCAACAACGCAAAGAATAATGGTGTTGGTTACTGTTATCACTACCATTACATAATTTAAAACTAAGTCATTCTCATATCTTTTAATGGGATATCTAGAGTGAGTGAAAGGAAAGTTCACATGTATGTACATGTATAATTTATTTACTTTGTTTGTTTATATTGCGTTTATAACTGTATGTATAATGAGTTGCGTGTCCCAATAAATGATTTTTCTATTCTATTATATGTGACGTGCGAAGCCGGGGGTTATTAATAAAACATTGATTAATCTTAACAGTTTCTAAAATAGGACGTGTTGCGCGCTCTATACTCCTTTATCCTCAAAGGGATACCTTAGCCACAGTTACGCAATGTTCCGGCAATCAAATAAGTTTTATAGGGCCGTTTCACGACGCACTAACTAGAGCGAGGTAGGAACGCAAGGTCAAGGAGATGTCGGGCCCATCGATTGGATGACAGTCATTGTGTTACATACCTACATATGCGAGTGAATTTAAGTAACAGTTCTTACAGCATGATACGAATTATCTGCTCTTCTTTTTTGAGAAGAAAGAAGAACGAACTTATTCTATGCAAGAATGAAGAAGTTCGTAAATACATTCATTCATACTGTAAAATAGTAAGTGTCATTTAGCTAATTAAACATTCATTTTAACCGTTCATATTTTTCAATTTTAACATTGTGTGCTCTGTAATTAATATCCTTTATACATAATACATCCAAAAATATTATAATATTCTTTAAATTAAAAAAAAAAGTTAGCTAATGCATGCTTTTGTGATTTAAAAGACTTTTTCTCACGCAAACAATAATTATTATTCTTTGTTAATGTAACTGATATGAAATAGTACATTAATAATGTAACATTAATTAATGTTCTACTAACTGTGTATTTTGACTATTGACGTCTCGATTATTTAACTTCATTTCCTCAACTAAAATTTTACAACTACTGGTACTACCACGGAATAGAAAAATTTTTCTATTCCGTGGGTACTACACATCGAATTAACAATTATTCAGTTTTTAGCTAAAAGTTTGAACTGACGATGTATTCAAACTAAGAAACTCAAGTAAAGTCGTAAAAAGCAAGACCTAAAGTTTAGACATTACGCACAAACTTGTTTCTATCCCCTACGTTATTTGGGATAAGTTTGTAACTTCTTACTTAATGATCTTCGTAATTAAAAAACCTTTAGGTAACAAAAATGTATTTTTATCTACACGTGTATGAAGCATTGTCGTTTCAGTTATAACAATGGAATTTCTATCACAATTCCTAAAAGGTTAGATAAAATGCGGCCTTGGCACCTGCACCGTTATAACATTGAGACGTGTTAGGTATTCGATATACCGTTTTTGATACCGGTACGGTATGGTACAGACCACAGAGTATAAAATAGACGAGATGCACCTTGAATATTTAATGCAGTAATTCCACAAATTATAATTTGTATAAGATTTTAGGAATGATCGAAGTGTGTTTTTTAATTAAGATTCGGAAATTATATATAGGTTAAATCGTTAAAAATGTTACAGTTTGGTTATCTATTTAAATCATCCTTGTTATCATACCATTACATGTTAAATAACAAAAACGATTTTATTAGTTTAGAAACTAAAAAGATGAATGAAATCAAGAAATTATTAAATCTAATTGATTTCTATCAACTAAAAACAATACCTATATTTTAAAATGAGCATTTACAAGACAATGTTGAAAATGTTATTGATGTTCATAATTTTAAATACCGTATGATAATTTAGTATACAAGTTATGTCCGCGTTAAGCTTGGCTAAGTAGTTGATAAGATTCGATGTTTTATGGGTTTTAAAAGGGTTATTTAATTACTCCACAAATTACAAATGTGCAGATTATCCTTAAAATGTTTATATTATATTTAAGAATTCGATAAAAGTAAAGAATATGGTTTTATACATTGCTGTTAATTGATCGCTTATTTAAAACTTGCGGTTAAGAGTCGAAGTAATACTCCACAGAAAGACACATATATATTTTGGCAAGTGTTCGAAAGTTAATAATATTTTCATGTTAAAGTCAACTTATTTTTTCTTTATTTTATTCAAGGTCATCATTAAGGTCAGGTTGTGTATGTCAGCACCATCGTACCCTAATATCTACATAAAGCTTATAACTAGTACGAAAGTAAATTTCAAAATCTTTTTTTTTTATTTTCACTAGCTTTCCGCCCGCATCTTCGCTCACGTGGACCCGGCATTTATTCGAATTTTTCACGCCGTAAAAACCATCCTTAAGCATCAATAGACATTAAAAAAACTGGCTAAATTGGTCCAGACGTTGAATTATAGTTACTAATATTAATACATTTTGCGATTCATTTTTATATTATAGATTGTACAGACAAAGCTGTTTTACACTCATATATACGAGGTCCTTTATATAGGACGAGTGTATCTAAGATTAAGGTACGGCACAGAAAGCGAATAACGTATTATTACGAAATATCCTACTCGGTATTCATTGCTGGAGATCGGAACGTGCGCCGTATTGCAGGTCACCGGGGCATCATTGCATATACCTTTAAGAGTAGGTATGTCAAATGTATATATCATTTGCATGCCTTTTCATGAGCAGAATGTACCTTATAGATAATGTTTGTGTATGAGTACCAATAGTACCTTTAAAAAAATGGTCATTGCTTGAAATTCCCATAAGTATAGATACATATATACAAGAAAGAGGCTCTTACTATGATAAATTATAGACAAGAATCATTCACAAACATATATTACTTGTTAGAATATAATTTTCATCTGATTATCATATAGGTGAAGGTAGTCCATAGTTGGAATCTTAAACTTATGGCGACCCGATTGACGCAGTGGTTTAGTAACGGTCCTATGCGTCGGTGGGTGTGGGTTCGATCCCCACGAGCAGAAAATTATAATGTGATGAACATTGTAATTTTCTACTGCCTGGGTGTTAATTTATCTATAGTATGTATGTATTTACAAAAAAAGTATGTTTAAGTATGTCTATCAGTTATCTAGCTTCCATAGTACAAGCTTTGCTTAGTTTGGGACTAGATGGCGTTGTGTCAAATGTCCAGGAATATTTATTTAAACAATAATGTTTAAAAAATGATTTAGAACATCTTTTGGTATCCACATTTTAAGGAAACAAACTTTGAATTTTCGTTTTAAAGTTATTTTATTATGTCTGTTTTAGATGTAAATATCGAGTATAATACATTTATTTATCAAAAATAAAATTCCTTATAGATATATCTAGTGTTTTCTTATAGAATAACTAAGACTCTAAGAGCAAGCTTCTAAGAAACTAATAAAGCGGTGCGCGGATTTAAACACGTTAAAGAAATCTAATTATAAACATTTTAACGCTGGAAGATGGCGCGTATAATTAAATAATGTATGGTTTTAGAACAAACAAGATTTTACCCGCGGCTTCGGTCGAATTTACCATGTAAATGGAATTTACGCCGGATTTCCGTTAAGAAATACGTTTTTTCGGGATATATATTTATCATTGATTTACATACTTCGAAGTTAGAGAAAGTAAAGCCGGGCAGTAGTTTGTGATGAATTATTTATTTCGCACCAAACCAATAAACTTACAAGATAATAAAATAGTAAAAGAAACAGTAAAAAAGGGCGGCCTTATAGTTTAAGAGCGATCTCTTCCCGGTAATGCGCAACACCATTACACAAATAAACACAAAATAAATGATATACATGTATGTATATTATGGGATTTTCGGGATAAAAATTACCCTATGTCCTTTCTCGAGTTTCAAAGTATATCGGTACAAATTATCATCCAAATCAGTTCAGTGGTTTAGGCATGAGGAAGAGAAAGACAGAGTTTCTTGGGATAGCATGTTTCTTTATAACAGTACACAAACGTGCAAC
Organism: Phoebis sennae; assembly: GCA_001586405.1. NCBI lineage: Eukaryota > Metazoa > Arthropoda > Insecta > Lepidoptera > Pieridae > Phoebis > Phoebis sennae. The sequence goes on along the minus strand of LQNK01000325.1, from coordinate 70,587 downwards.
GGGGACATGCTATTCCACTATCATAATGATTTGAGAATACTTTTATTAAAAAAAAATGTTAATATAGTGGAATTGAAAGTAAAAAGATGTGTTTTTTTAAATAAAGTAATATGCAATCCCATCAAGAAGTATCAATACAAAGTATAAAGTACATTTGAGAATAGAATTTGTATGAATTTATAGCATGTGTTTTCACTTTAGGCTAATGAATATTAAACCTATACTACACGCTTCTGTAAACAATAAGCAATATAAAGCCGGTATATTTGACGCTAGAGAGGGTTGCCATAAACCATATTATCCTTCCTTACTATACCTTCATAAAACCGGGATTAAATTATACTCAAGGTCGCTCTTAGTCTTGACCATCTTCTCACAGAAAACATGGGTACTTTAAAATATTAAAATAGTTCATATACTACGAAATTGCTAAGATCAGGAAGAGATATTTTTAAGAGCATCATCTTCGCCGTCTTACGAATATAATACCTTTTTGCCTTTTTGAAATCTATACAAAGTCGGTGCCTTTATCTATTTTAAATTTAACGAGATTTTGCACCGACTTTGCATAGATTTCAACAAAAATAAAATAAAAGTTATTTCTATTTTTTCAGAGTGAGGAAGTCGTTGTTTTTTTGGCAAAAAGTTATTATTTTTCCTTTTTTAGCGTCCTGTGAAGTCACAATTCAGATGGTATATACATCATTAAACCGCAGAGCTTATTCTGTTGATTTTCGAGGAAAATCATCCACTTGGATGATCAGAATTAAACCAAATTTCCATGGGACCACACTGACACTCCACTCTTTCGAATGCACAAAAAAATTTTCCAAATCGGTCCATAAACGCCAGAGATATGCGGTAACATAAAAAAATCCGGTAATTGATAACCTCCTATTTTAAAGTCGGTTAAAAAGTAATAAAGTTGGTTTAGAATATAAAAAAAATGAATTTATAAACTCAATAAGTATTAACTAGACAAATTAATGTTTCATATTATTAACTAAGCTTCGCCCGCTATGCTATCGACGTTCCAATTACTATAATGAATGGTTTCAGTTTATATCATGTTATTATACCGCAGATATTGAGATCGCATAGAAAATAATTATAATGTTAAATTTTTTCAAATAATAATTGCAAAAAATAATTCAAAACAAGTTGGTTTATAAACCTGAAACAATCTTAATTAATAATTATCTATAAAAAACAATCCTTCTGCCTCCATTTTTGATTTGCAAGCGCCATTTTGAAATCTTATACAGCCTGTGTCATTACCACAATTTACGAACAAAAAAACTTCACATGTCAAAATCTGTTCAGCCCATTGGGCCGTAGGGCTAAAGAATACAAACATACATACATGCATGAGCTCAAAGCCGAGCCGAGATCTCTGAGGCCTCTGAGCCCGCCTTCTGTCGCAGTCGGGTAAAAAGAAAGAAGGGATCAGTTAAAAGCCTTGTAGCGATTGCTCTTCTTTGTTGCTATTTATTAAGAAACCATTAAACATAAAAGGCATATCTAATGTTTTTTAATAACTAAAGAAAATTTAACTAAAGGCTTTTCTAAGAAATGAGAAATTAATAAGAAATGTTTTGTCATGGCAAGAAAATACGCGAAATAATGTTTATTTAAATTAGTATGAAATTCTTAAAACTTTTCAAAAGGATTTCAATTTAAGAAATGTCTGTTAAATAAATTACACGTAATAATATGAAATACTACTTGATATTACTAATTCCCACTAAATATGAGACTAGCTGATCCGCGCAGCTTTTTTCCCGTAGCATAATGTTATATTTATTATTTATAGCTTATAAAATATAGCCTATGTTACTCCTGGAAAATGTAGCTTTCGAATGGTGAAAGAATTTTTAAAATCATTCCAGTAGTTTTTGAGCCTATTCATTTCAACCAAACAAACAAAGATTTTCTCTGTAAGTATAATATTAGTGTAGATTTAAACAATTCCAAAGGCAAGAGCCTTTAATTATTATTATTTAATTTAAGAACTATTTAAACAAAAAATAAGCGAATTAATATAAAATATTTGTATTAAATTCTATTACCACAGCGATAATGTAGGCGTCAAATATCAATTAGAACTGAAATGCACTATATTAATTGCAGTACAAGTGACAGGTAACGGACGGGCTGAGTAATATTATTTGTCATTTAGCTGTTATATTCCTTCAAATATAGTGTGGTATTAGGTACACTGCAAAGACTTTGATTGCATACAAAATAATTACTTTAGAATGATAGAAAACAAATAAACGTCTAGATAACTTTTCTTGCAATATTAAACCCAAAAAACGAATAAAAGAAGAAAGATCTGATATTTCGAAAAAAAATAAAAAGAAAGATGAAAGGGAAGGTTTAAAACCATTGAATTGATAAGTATTTATTGTATTATATGTCGAAACCAATAACAAAAACGCAGATATCTTTGCATGTTTGTATCTTTGTATATTGATTAAAAATATTAGCACAGTCTAATGTTTTCTAACAATTAAATTCACAAGTTTTACTAAAATATAAGCATATAGTTCTATTAACAATGATAACGTCAAATATCTGAAATGCACTGTATTAATACATTGCGATACAAGAGATTAATAACTTGTCATTAAATATATAATTTATATCGCACTAATACATACATATAAATTATATCTCGTTAATATTATAAATGCGAAAGTTGTAAGGATCGGTACACGTATACTTGTAACTCTTTGTACGCAAAAAACTTCTCAATGCATTCGGATAAATTTTTAGAGAAATGAGTATTCTATTAGTAATTAGGTAATCGAAATTACAATATTCGATAGAGTTACTTAATTAAATAATTATATAGTTTAATCTACAGACTACTGAAGGTAGTATTATCAGGTAGGAGTTTGGATTATCCCGAAGCGTCGCGTAGGTTTATAAATTACGACCTTTATACCAGGCAAATAGTTTAGACTAGGTAAGACTGGTTTAATATTAGCTATGCATTTGAAATGAGAAATGAGCGAAATATACGTTAAAAGGGCTTTACATATCTGCGTTTAATATTATACTAGTTTTATTTTATAAATGAGAACTATTTCGAAAATTCGGAATTCATTTTATTATGGCCAACTTTTATTGTAGCTGAAATATTTCCCCGAATAAGTAGATCTAAGCTTTATTTTGTTTCAGAACAAGTAAAAATAAAAAAGTAAAGACAATAATGATATTTCATTTTATCCATAGCAGATATTTACATAATACATGGATGCTCACATTTTCCAGGATACGACAATTGTACTTTTTCTTTTAACTCCGTTTTTCCCGGTTTTCTTAGAATTTTTTTTGTTCGTTTTAACGCGAAATAAAAATAATTTTAAAGGAATTTAAACGCGGTTCATTATACATTATTATTGAACACGACGTTTAGAACACTTTAAATCATTACACTTATGAGCGGGTATCCTCAATGTTCGTGGAAATAAGTGGAGGTAGACACACAATTTTCAAAACACTCATAACGACAACTGTCATCTCAGTCAACAGTTTTCTTCTTTAAACTTTATGATCGATTATCATTGGCGTAATTTATTACATAATTAAATACATATATACTATTTGTAAAAATAATACAAAAGCAAAAAAAAAGACAAGTTTATTTCAATTACAGTAAGGATAATGGTAATATTTAGCGTCGATGTTACAGCAAATGTATTCAGATCACGTACGCTTATGCCCGTTGTGTATAATGCTTTATGCTTAAGGGATATCTATGTATTTTCATATAATATAATCCAGACATTATAAGACAAGATAAACATTAGGAACTTTAAATTTATTAACATTCATTAATCTATTCTTTTTAATATAAAGCTAAAGAGTTTGTTGGTTTGTTTGTTTAATCGCGCTGATCTTAGGAAAGGCAGGTTAAAAAATCGCCATATACTATTAATCGAGGGAGGCTATTGGTTTTATAACAATATAATTTTCGTTATTAGAAACATAGGATTTCAATTCAATGAAACGAATGCTGTACTATTTATAATTTTAAAGAGGAATGCTTCCTTTATTAAATTTTTTTAAATTTTCCATTAAGGGTAAGCTTAAAAAAATTTTTCGTTTTCAGTAATAAAAGTGTAAAAACAATTCAGGCACAGTTGTTTATCGCCCTTTTAAGAAATTTTAAATCATTTGGAGGTAAGTGCCTTCAGTTAACTTACTTTAATATTCATTCAACTTTTGAATAAATATGAAGTATATTTTATCTTCTTATTGTCGGAATTTAATAAGAAGGAATAATATCTAGGAACTATGCGTGGGAAGATCTGCGAACGAGACACCCACACACAGGTTGTATATGACATCCTAATAGCAAATGTCGCATTGCTTTTATTTATTATCCACTATTGTGAAAAATATACAATAAAATGCATTTTAACAGATTTCAAACACGGTTCATTAGAATAGAATAGAAAAATCGTTTATTGGGACCCACAACTTATTATACATACAGTTAAAGACATAATATAAACAAACGAAGTAAACAAATAAGTGCCCCAACTGGGTCCCCACTCAATGTATAAACGGAATTCCAGGTATATTGCTGGAATTCTCACACTGATTTTCAGTGGACACCACTATTGACTCACTGACGGCAGCAACGATTATAATACATTATTATGTGTATAACCCGACCTTTAGAAGACTTTACAGCGAGCGTGGTTACGCGCGACTGACTCAGTTAAAAAGCATTTTCATTCGATATGAAAAGTCGCGTTGAAATAAACAAGAAAATACTAAAAATTATACAATATTTTGGAAATGTGTAAAAGCAAAACTTTTCTAGAAGTTTACTAGCAATCCCAACTAAGATGCGGTCGTAGTTCGTTTGTTATCTTTTAACGTTTTATTTACTCAAACAATCTTGAAACTTTGCAAACATATAGATGGGAGTACAAAGCTTTTATACCAATAAAAATTTTTGCCATACAATAGAACCGACTTCCTCGCTCTAAAAAGTAGAAAAAAACTTTTATTTCAGTTTTGTTGTTGCAAAATCTTGTCAAATTGAAAATAGATAAAGGCACCGACTTTGTATAGATTTCAACAAAAATGAAAGTAAGTAATAAAAGTTTTTTTCTACTTTAAAAAAAAAAGTATTTATCCCTTTTTAGTGTCCTGTGAAGGGTAATCACATCATCTAGTCACACTTCAGTTGATATATACATCATTAAACCCTAACCGCAGAGCTTATTTTTGAAAGTCGGTTAAAAACGTTTTACACTCGTGGGGCTTTCGTTGTAAATTCACCCGGGCTAAGCCGCTGATAAAGCTAGTAAGTAATAATTATCTAAAGCATGTTTCATGCGACTCAATCTATACATTTTATTTATTAATGAACACATTAAAAATATCCATGTATAATTCTAACTATATTTACCAATGCAGGGTTATTGGTGTTTGAATAATAAAGCTTTACCTTTAAAATGTTATTCATACTATTAACAAACAATTCTACAACAAATCTAAACTTTACATCACTGTAATAAAGACTAAATTATTTTGTTGCAAGAATTTCAGTACCTAAAAGACTAAATTCTTCAGCATTGACCACACGTACTGGAAATTACACATAAAGGAGTATTGTTCGAATGTATGGGGAGTCGGCAGGCCCATTCAGTTCACTTGCTGAATAGTTTGAACTATTATCTATGGTAGGAGTATTATGGTAGCTCCAATTTCGTTCGATAGATTGCAGGAGTTTAATACACAACGAGTGCAGGACATTTTCTTTCTAATATTTTTGTACAAGCATTGCAATGAAGTTTATATTTATTATATAATGATAAGAGAATTTCAACCATTAGTTTCATATTAAAAGCATGATGGAATTATATTGATTTATCTTATTATTTAAGAAGAGTTAAACGTTAAAAAAGATGAATTCGTTGCATATATTTGCGTATATTTTTATTTCCATGCAAAGGTGTTTTTTTCTTTATAAAGGGTTTATCACTATGCGATAATGTCACCACTGACAAGAGACATTTTGTTAGAAAAATCTCAATAACATTTGTTTTGCCCCCACCCGGGAATTGAACCGGAGACCCCTTGATCTATAGTGAATGCAAGACTAGATCAACGAGGCGGTCAAATCATAGATTAATTGATAGATTGCATAGTTTAAAATTTATGGACATAGAACTTGATAAATGATATTTGACGTTGTATTTATTGATCACGAATTTATGTTAGAATTTCTAACAATTATGAATCAGCACAAATGACCCCACTCATTTGCCTTGCTGATACTACACTATCATTGTGCTTATGGTAAACATATCTCGTTCAATGATTCTGAATTCATAATGAATAGTAAATATTACCGTACATTTCAATCAACGTTTAATATATTTATTTAGAGTTTATTTTCCAAAATGTATGTTAAGATAAGGTTGCTTTAAAATATCAATCTCATACGACCATTTTCAATATTCTATCTATCCCTTGTTTCGCTAATTTCAACTGCACTTACTTTGATTTCAATACGCTGTCGACGAATAGCCTTTAGCGACTTTTTTTACGACTTTTGACTATCAAAAGTCATTTAATCTGAGATTACAATCTATCCATAATCTTTGATACATTAATGAAAACGGCCGTTAGGAGAATATAACAAAAATCTGTTTAAGCTCCTTTATTGTTACGTTATAAGATGAAATCGATTTTCGTATGTCTACCTACTATTTCTACAATGATGAATCGGTCAATTATGACAAGTTTTTTACTATAGTTCAATTTAAAATGCTGTCAAGCTCTTTGGATGACATACATATTAAATCGACTCTATCTAATATAATTAGCATACTTCTTATTAATTAAATTATAAGCGTTGACAAAAACAATTATCCCAATTGACAGGTTAAGCATATACCTACATAAAATTAATTAAAATTTATTTAAATTAAAATTGTAATATTTTATTACATTGAAAATGCTCTTTTCGGGTTAATTTATGGTGGAGTCACACAATTTTTGAATTTTATATAAATGGAGACATCTGTAATCTCAGTCCCCTGTGACCACGCTTGTTGTTAAGTCTTCAAACGTCGAGGTAAATAATAAACCGCGTTTAAGCATTATTATTCTACATTCAAAATAACTATTAACTAAAACACTTTAATTAAATTTATATTCATTAAACTTTAGCGTAATTTCAAAGTTTTTGGCAATGTTTTGCGACGTTTGTTTCACGTCACTCAAAAGTCACTGTTGTTTACAATTATTACTTTGGTTGAATTAGTTCGGCCTTTCTTTTTAATTTGAAAGTGGATTATCAAAACTAGACTAATGGAATTAAGTTTTTATAAATTAAAAAGTTCATAATTAAAGGATGGATGAAAAATAACAAAGATTTATATATGTATACATATTTGTAGATTGATAGAGTACCACAGTTTTATTTACTAAAATATGTCGCATACAGCTGCATTTATGTTATAAACTTTTATTTCGGAATACGAGAGCAATATTTTTGTTGAATGAAAATAAAAAATATGTTTCGCTGTATTTTTAAATGTTAGCAATTTTTTTCAGTTAGTCCCTTGGGGTGACAAATGGAGTCAATGTCAACTTCGACTCCAAAATCACACTTTGTTTCAATTTAAATACAATTTACATATTGTTTTTGACTTTATATTTGGAATAATTATATAGCTTTGAGATAAAATGCTTTATGTTTTATATAAGTTAATATTAAACTAGCTTTCCGCCCGTGGCTTCGCGTGGACCTGGCTATTCGAATTTTTCTTGCCGTAAAATCCATGCTTGAACTTCAACGAACATTTAAAAAAAAGAATTGTCCAAATTGGTCCAGTTTTTGACCAACATATTTTGCGATTCATTTTTATATATAAGATTAATATTCTTTTATTCATAAAGTTTATACACTACTATAATTTTTTATTTCAATTGGAATACGAAATATAACATTTAGAAGAAAATTAAGACTGCAAATACTTTCCAATTAGACGAAGTAGATATTCTAACGGCAAAGGAGAAGCCGTGGGCCATTTGAGGCCTTTGATGAGATTTGTGAGGCCTGTGGATAAAAGGGCCTCAAGGTCGACGGTAATGGAAACTACGATATGTATAACAATTATAGAAAAACCGGTCAAACGCAGGTCGTTGAATATGGGGACCCGCAGAAAAATATATCATTTTTACTACAGACGTTTTACTTTTTTTTAAATGTAAATATTTTTTTAAACAGGGAATTCACAGTGATGTAAAATAGCAAAATTAATAAAGTATGCGATAAACGGTAGTATCTGTTGGTTTCCTTGATTTACAAGTTTCAATTAATTCATAGTTCAAAGAAATAGATAGATACCTCAATATTTTCTTAATTCACTTTCATATATCTACGTGATGTTTAGGTATGTATAATAAGAGTGATGTATAATAAGAGTCATGTTTTAAATTTCCACGTACAGAACCCTAAAAATATCTCTTTATATAAAAATATCTCAAATTATTGTTATTATTATTAAATTAAATTCAAGAGAAGCTGCGGGCGTTTAATATAAAATAGCTAGTTTAATATTAAATTCAGTATCTACATTCACGAGAAAAAAGGCTTTGACTGTCATAAACATGGACAAGGCAATAATCAAGGGTTCTGGTTTTCCATACGAAGTATGAAACCCTAAAAGTAATCTATACAATTGCAATGCCTTTGTAAAATAATATCCTCTCCGATATATATCAATAAATGGAATTTCCTTCAAAGGATAAAGTAGTTGGTAACGGATAATGTAATGTGAACAATTTGATGCGTTGTATTACATTCCCGAATTGTTGGCTTCGAGCATCACAAGTATGCGCGACAAAATGTATCAGCAATTTACTGATGAAAGTTCTGCGTTCATATAACGTTATTTTGTACTTATTGGGGATGGAATATTTGCATACATATAAGTATTTTAGATTGGAAATTCTTCAATTTAAAGGCGAAGGTATGTTGATTTAACGGTGATAGTTTTGATAACGTACTTGACTTCTAGGTAAATTGCTTATTAACAGTTGAAAAATATGAATCAGAGTATTAAATATAAATCTCAGTTTAATATCTCTATGATGCTGGGATAAGAGATCCTAACAAACAGAGTGTCACACAACAGAGTGATCATAATATAAGGGTTTTTATCTTTTTCACATACGGAATACTTTGTTATAAAACCGTTGCAATTTTCTCTTTTGTAAAATAATATATCCTCTCCGATACATATCGGTAATGAAATGGAATTTCCTTCAAAGGATAAAGTAGTTGGTAACGGATAATGTAATGTGAACAATTTGTTGCGGTGCGTTTGCGAATTGTTGGCTTTAGACATCACAAGTATGTGGAAGTCGCGATAAAATGTATCAGCAATTTACTGATGAAAGTTTTGCTTTCATATAACGTTATTTTGTACTTAAATGCAGATCGAAATGTTTGGATACTTTTTTATTGGAAAATGTTAATATTTTATTTGACGACCCGATTGGCGCAGTGGATGTGAGTGATGGCAATGGTCTATTGTGCTGGAGGGTGTGGGTTCCATCCCCACGAGTAGAAAATTATTATGTGATGGACATTCTAACTTTATACTGCCTGGGTGTTAATTTATCTGTAGTAAATATGTATTTACAAAAAAATATGTTTAAGTATGTCAATCAGTTTTCTAGTATCCATAGTACAAGCTTTGCTTAGTTTGGGACTAGATGGCGTAGTGTTAATTGTCCCTGAATATTTATTTATTTCCTCCCTAATATAAATGAGAAAGTGCGTCAGTTTCGTTTTGTACTTAATATCGGTTTTTGCTGAATTTTAGCATTGAATAGATAAGATCTCGAAGCTGTACATCGGCTACCTTTTGTTGTTGGGTGGAATTGCTATAAATGTTTATGTTAATCATGCCGCAACTACTAAACTGATTTTCACGAAACTTGGACAGATATTAGCTGGATAAAGTTTGATTGGTCTATAGATCCCTCATATAACTTAAGCGACGACGCAGGCAGTATATTAAAAATAGCTCACCATTTCAATGGATTCAGCATCAAAATCAGTCTCTTCAAGTATATTCGTCAACAACAGGCTGGGTCGCATAGACACCCTCTTCCTCGCCGCAGACTTTCGCCACAACTCCGCACTCTCTTCCTTTACCTCATCACTTAACGTCGCGAATTGCTCATAAAAATTAATAACACCACTCAACTCCCCGTCTATACTCACGACGTCTTGCGGGGTTTTACTTATAGAATTCCTATCCTCTATCCGTCTGTACCCTTCACTCTCATTGTCTCTCGGAGTATTCGCAGAATGTCTATTATTATACTCGTATTCCAAATCGAACCCTCTGTCATCGAAAAGGCTCTTGAATTTCGCCCAACAACCCGTCTTTTTAACTACAGCGTCTTCGATGACCCCATTCTGCTTGTTTAGATCGTTTTCCATATTAAATAGTTTTGTCACAAGTACATATTTTCAAAGCAATTCTAATCTCGGTAATATTATTTCAAGGTTTAGCACGTCATATTATATTAATTAGTAATATCAAAGGAGTTCTATTCCTACTGATTCATGAAGTGATAACGATGTATCGTCGTTTACATATACTTTTAATTTAGTTACATTTTACACTTTTTTTTAGTAATCAAAGATCATAATATAATATAAAATCACAACTTTTTGCACCGTATCTTAAAACGTTTTATATCACAATTACACTCACACCTGATGACTTTACGGGTTTATATTCAACTAAGACAATACAATAAGTAATTTAACGCATTGATAAAAGATAAATAGAGATAAGAAGCTGTTAATTTCAGCTTATCAATTATTACGGCACTGATTACTGATAAGTTTTAATTTCAAACTAAATTAATCATGAACTTTAAAGGACATCCTTCAATATATGTCTTTTTATTTATATACATTTTTATGTGAATCTGAATATTTTAATTCTTATAGCACTACTACGTTTTACAGAACTGAATTAAATATAATATCATTAATTTTTAAAGTAAAGTTTATTAAAATAAATTAATAAGTATCTATAGTAATAAATTAATGTAGTAGGCGCTATGATAAGCATCAATTTGTCGTCATTTATGGATTTGATTGTAAAAACGTTTTAATCTTATCACAATTAAGCTGACGTATTCCTATCATTATTTTAACATAATAGATTATGCTTGAAATAGTTATGATAGAGTTAGAATGTATTGACCATCCTATTAAATATATAGTTAGAATAAAGTTCAATATTTTATGAGTTGTTTTTACATTAAATCCTAAATAATATTTTTCTGAATCCATAGCAAAATGCATATAATGAATATTCAATCGCCGTCGCAATCAAATGAAAATAAACCCATACTATAAAAATATAAAGTTTTGGCAGAGTTTGTTTGTTTGAACACACTTATCGCGGGTATTACTGGTCTGATTTGGAAAATCTTTTTGTGTTACGTGGACCATTAACCGATAAAGGTCTCAGAAACGAGATTTCCGTTCGGTTGTTTGTTTGTATGTAAGTATGAAAAACTTTGTCCAACGATGACTTGAGTATCAATAATCCGATTTTGAATAAACTTCATTGGCGAGTAGTTCAGACAAAAGAAAATGTCGAGTTCGAAGATTTACAAAGTTAGGGGGGGACAAAATTTCGAGTTTCATGTATGTATAGTCCAGTGGAGTATCAAATGAAACGTCTTGAAGTATTCATTACAATGTCTAGCTTGGAATGAATCACTAGTATAATAAACATTTTGTTGGATTAAATATTTTTGATATAAAATCTTTTAGAACATTGTAGGCCACCTATCACACTGCACTGGTATCAGATTACGTCACAGTACCGCTTTCTAATCTAGCTGTTTAGGCAGTAACCCAATTTGCTAGATTGTTTGAGCTAAAGCCGAACACCCATTAGTCAACACAATTATAATTCGAATGCGCAAATCATGGGCAAATATCTTGCTTTTGGCAACTTAATCTCATTTACGACCTATGGTATAATAGTAATGATGCAAGAATTGTGAAATCTATGAAATATATTACAGTATTTCTTGAACTGATATGAATTATTGTTTATGCTTAAAATGGTTATTTAATTTGTATTCTTTAAATCCGGTTGTTACAAACGTTATCGCTACTCGCTGTTGCAAATTTAAAACATTCAAGTCAGTATTGAATCAGCACAAATCCAAATTTACGATACATTTTTTAATATAGGGAACACTGTATATTAACGGCCGTTTTCGATAATGTACCAAAGATTATGGATATATTGTTATGTCAGATTATATGACATTAGATAGACATAAGTCATAGCAAAGGCTATCCGTCGATAGGATATTGAAATCAAAGTAGGTGCAAATAGATAGATCTGTCTAACTTTAGTAAGCGAAACAAGTGTTAGATAGAATATTGAAAACGGCCGTAAAAAGTGTATCGTAAATTCAGTTGTCAAGTTGGTCTAGATTCTAGAGTGACAACATTCCATCCGATGAGAAATAACCGAGCTTTCGGGTGTCGACTACGGATTAAGGTATTGCCCTTGAATTGATGTCATTGTTTAATGTCGAGAGCGGAGTGTGAATATTAACTCTGACACAAACACTAACATACTCGACTTGAGGTAGTTCTTAGTGATTACCTTGAAGGAAAGAAGGGACAAAACGGTAGATCAGAATTGATTATTAAAAAATTTTGCAAATAAATTGTATGCTCTACTATTTTTATAAAATATAGATGCTTTTATGGAAGCAATAAAAATCGCAGATATATGAATGTATTTTACTCTTTTACTTAATAACTTACTTACGTACTAATTGGCGCGATGAGTAAGTAAGTTATAAAGTAAAAGAGTGAGTAGTACTCAATAACTACTGAACTAATTTGGATGAAACTTCCTACTAACTCTACTTGACTGAAGACTTGTGGAAGAGTTAGTTAAAGCAAAAGGTACTTACGGCGACGTCAACTAGCGGTTCATCTTCCGGTGTGAGGGCGAGCGAGGAGCGGCGGCCAGCGCGGGCTCCCGGGGACCCACTCGAACTACCTGCACGCAAATAGAGCTTTTATTACAACGTGATAAGTATTATAATAGCGTAACATATTATACGGTTTTGGTAAGTCATCCAGGAATTATAAATTGAGAAGTAAAAGTTGTATATTTGAATGAATAAAAATTATTGCATACACACACCAATCAAACATATAACTATAGTAATTATACAAAGGACGCCTTTGTCCCTGTTAAGTGATTTTTACCAAGTAAACTGTTGTTACATATCCCATGTATCATATTAGATTAACATTAATCATTTATATTCTATTGTTATTTACTTGTTAGTTGTACTAGCGTAATTGTTTACATAGTTGTTTATTTTCATTAGTTAAGCGAACCTTTAAACATTGTATTCATTTCCCATTTTTTATTAGTCATAAGGTTTATTTCTTGTAAACAATCCCTACCCCAAATCTATCCCTTAAATACCACATCCCTAACCACTCCGACTCACTCTGCATCCAACTTCCAAACTTACTAGTTATAGTCTCTTTTTATACGTGTGTCAAATAAATTATACAAAAAGTCAAGTGTTGCCATTGCCCCATAACACTGTAAAATTAATTTATCAAAAAATACAAGTTAAACAGTTTAGAGTAAAATCAAAATTCAAATGTCAAAAATGTGTAATGTTTAATGGAAATGTCTATTCTTTTTATAAATTTAAACTAATATTATAAAGTGGAAAACTTTGTTTGTTTGTTTTGAATATGCTCAAAAACCTACTGGACCGCTTTTCAAAATTCTTTCACTTCTTAAGCTTCATTCGTTTTCATTTCTTAAGCTATATCAACCACTACGAACATTGGCTATATATCATAATGCTACGGGAGAGAAGCTGCGCGGATCAGCTAGTGAGAAATAAATAGCAAGAAATTAACAACAAACTTGTTTTTGCACATCTAATCACTTCCCTAATCGTTTATATTTGCATATATTTCATTAGAAATAATTGCAGGGTAGTTTCACATTGATGACATACTTTCGCCCACTCGCACTGATTGTCAGCAGATAACGATTCAATAAAACCGGTACTATCATTCATTAAATTTTTATCGTTCTTGGTACCATTGGGTAACGACTTTAAAAAGTTCACTTTGTACTACATGTGTACATAATGGTAATATTAATAGTTCAGGTTAGATGTTTAAATTATATTACTATGTTGAAGTGGATGTGTGTTTTATTTATTTATTTATGAAAACTTCACAGCTTACAATTTGGTTTCTTAGTCTAAACTATAACAATACGTCAATAATGAGTTTTACAAATTAACAATATCTATATAATGATTAGAGAGGGATTGCTCAAATATATTGTGTATCAGTGTAGGTATGTGTATGTGTGCATGTCTAGATTTGGATTTTAGGAATGAATATCTTTGTCATGAGTTGTTTGGACTTAAATGCACCTTGTTGTATTAAAATTGGATCTTCCAAAGACCCATGTCTTCGCACAACAAACAATGCTAATAATAAGCTCTTTATTTTCAATTTTGGTTGTACTAACATCTGCCCACGGCTACGCTCGCGTTCAATTCGGAGTCTTCAGATCGATAAAATCACTAAATCCATCTAATAGTACCCATGCATACGAAATTTTATCAAAATCACTTCAGTAGTTGAGATTCGATTGACACACGAACATAACCAAACTTTTAAGACAACACATTTCATAGTATAGTAATCTTAATAGATTATTTGTTAAAGATTGATATGTATCGAAGATCACATATTTTATTGCACCCTTGCCTTTCTTTCCTAAATTAATTTAGTTATGACTTCATACAAATTAGATATATAATTATTTAGTTTTCTTTATTTGAATGTAAACTAAGGTAACATAAATTCCTCGAATTCGATGTGTGAATCATGAGACGGTGTTTTATAAACCTAATAGCTGCTAATGTTTGTTTCATTAACTTCCATAGTAAGCTTAACACGAAGTTAAGACCACGTATAATGAGAAAATGGACATTGGGTACATGAGGTAAATTAATTTATCACATGTTTTATTATGTAAATGTATTATGGTCTACTATTTAGTGGCTGAGACGTATAATGCATATATGTATAAAATAAGATATGTATTTGGAATAAAAATACTTTTTGAAGTGATTTTATCGCGGTATTATACATACATTATTCTTTAAAATCCTTTAAAAGTATTTGTATTTAGTATGGAAAGTATTCGCGCTAAAACAAGTAGGTACGAGAAAATAATAATGTATACATACATTATTATTCATACATTTATTTTAACAACTACGTTGTAGCGTAGTATTTTTTAACATCCAAGATGTTACCTTTTTCTAAATTACACTAAGTTGAAAAAATTGAGACATTTCCAGGCAAACATGAAGAAAATAGAGGAAATATTATGATGTACAAATGTGCATCTTTCCATGGGGTCCCATCCCATACAAAGGTTTTGAAGTACCAATATTTTTTCAATAGATGGCGTCAATGGTATCGATTCAATATTGAGCATTATGAAAATAAGTAAAATGATACTGAAACTGTGTCGAAAACGTTTTCAAAAAGGGCCCTGATTAAGAAATAACACATATAACTTCAAATATTGTTATATTTAAAGAAAAAA
>LQNK01000325.1:27512-54502 GCA_001586405.1 Phoebis sennae | reverse complement strand
TCTTTCTTATACTTATTTTCTTCTTTTGTTTCAAATACGACCTCTAGGATTCTCGCCTATAAGAAAAAAAAAGAAGTGTGAAAATATGTGTGATATTCTAAATAATGTTTTTACATATAAAGTTCCTATAATTAAAATTTATACAACGTTATTCAATATTGGCGGTGTTTCTCGTGTAACATTTACAAAACATACTGTTTATGAATTCTGGTAATACGCGCCAACTTTAGCAACCAGGGGAGCTTAAAACAATTTAGTCAACTTCGAATGCAAAATGTTTTTCATTTGCTAAAATAACTAAACGACGATTTGTTAGTTATCTATAATTAGGTGAAAATTATATTATGTTTAGTTTAGTTAATTTAGTTCGAGGACTCGATGTTAGTGAATTAGGCGAATTTTATTTAATTAAAACAATTTAAACACTACAACACTTTTTTGTGAACTGAAATTAGTCACTGGCTTCCGATATACAGATTTTTTAAATAGTTCGGCATACTATGGATTCATTATCTTGTAACAAGTGTTTGCAATATTATAGTGCATAAGTGTATACGCAAACACAGGAATACTCTCTCTTCCTTTACGTTCATAACCCGATGGGATGAAAGACCGCCACGACCGGTGAGAGATCAGGTGCAGGACCGATGGCGTTACGTGCTCGATATACATTAGAATAATTCAACAAACTACAAAGAAAAAGAAACAACAAATGTATAGAAAAGTGAAAGTTTTAAAAGAAACAGTTTTAAGAGAAACAGTATTAAAATAATTTATATTTTGTATTGTTACCTCTTGATGGAACTGCATCTTGATTGATTAGTATATTAATTAAACACTTCACTAGTTCCACATTCGTTTATTTTATACACTATATCGATTATTTATTATAAACTAGACCGGTTTCGAACACCATCTTCAGTAATCTAACAAATAATTATGCGTCACAATAATATCATAACATGGGGGTACATAGTAAACTTAGTCTACAGAGTAACTTTGGTCAGAGAATTCATAGGTATTAAATTAAATTATATCAAAAAATTAAAAATTATTTAAGTATAATTATTTTTGCATTTTAATTACAAGTCAAATTATATAAATCATTTTGTCATTATTAATTGCTACTTAAAAATAGTTCAAAATTGGAGAATGGGATGAATTAATTTGGTCATTTAATAGATTGAAGCCTTGATGCTTGTGTCGGTTTATCTCGAGGGCTTCTAACGCGTCTAACTTCCTTCCTTTTTGCCCCACTTGCAAGTATCTTATGTCTATTTTAGGGTCAAAAGTGTGGAGATTTTTGGTCAGGTGTTCTGCAAATGTCGACCGTTGCGTGTCTTTTTTATTCTTCCAGCATGCGCTGTGTTCTTTTATACGCGTTTTAAATTTCCTCCCTGTTTGGCCTACATATATCCCTTTACAGGTTCCGCACGTCAAGCTGTATATGCCACTTTGGTCTTCTATGGGGATCTTATCTTTATTGTTGCAAACTAGGTTTTTGAGAGAATTATTAGTGTAAAACGTGACTTTTGTGTCTTTAGTAGACAGCAATCTGCTAAGTTGTTGTGACACTGCCCCTAGAAAAGGAATGTAGTATTAAAATAGATTTATTTAAAACCGTTGTGTAATTTAGATAAAAAGTGTAATTACAGTTAAGGTACAGGTGCTAGCTATATTAGATTTGCGAGGTCAGCAAGACCAGTTGGTTTTGCCCCTCGATGGTGGACACAGACCTATTACAAAACGTACTTTTGCAATTCGAGATCATAAAAATCTCCGCGAATGTTGAGTGCAATAAACGTATCGTGGAAATATTAATTTTATTCGTATTTCGCAAATTATGAACTTGTGATCGATCGGCTTTGGATATAGGTAATCATGGCCGTGGTTTTGAGGAATTTCAAAGTGTAACTTAAAATTTGTAGTCTAATTAAACCAGTTTTGAGACTTAAATTTTTTTGTAGTTTACATTATGATTTTTATTTACTACTGGTTTATAGTTGCTATTTTTACTACAACATCATTAGTTTCGAATAATTATCAGACAAACAAACAATTGAGACAATTACCATTTAATTTAATTTAATTTATCAATGGATACGGTTGGCACCGATTACTCACATCATCTGCCATTTTTTTGAAAAGAAAAAAAAAACGTCAGTCAAGACATTTAAAAGATTCTTATCTTATCTGGCGTTCAAACAAACAGATGTCCGATCAAACATTTTAATGTAGTGACTGAATGCAACTTATATGGTCATGTAACTTTAATGGTTAATTAGCCGTTAATCCTAATTGCTCTTTCATAAGCTCCCCACGTATTTATGGTCTGCAATGTATGTCTTGGTTATCGGTTTTTGTTAACAATAATTTGGATCACAGATGTTCAATTAGCTAATACAAAATTCGTCCCGAATTACACTAAATCCCTGTTTAAAGTACGCTTTAACGTGCAATTAAAAAAAAAATTCCCATTTTTGCAGATAGCAAACGCGTGTGCAACCCACACTTCACTACATAGTATAAAACAAAGTCGCTTTTTCTGTCATGTGTCATGTTGTATGTCCCTATGAACGCTCAAATCTTTAAAACTACGCAACGGATTTTGATGCGGTTTTTTTTAATAGATAGAGTAACTCATGAGGAAGGTTTTTATGTATAATATCATCCATTAAATAGTGGACAAATACTGTTATTTTTGAGGTTTCTAATGTGATGTCGCAAATAATTACATTTTTTCCGCTTACATTGCAAACGCAGGCTGAATCCTACGAGATTTATCAAAATAATGTACTAAGTATTGTACACAATGAAAAGGTCTACAGAAAACTCCGCGATAGTATATCAGCATTGCACCCGTGCGAAGCCGGGGCGGGTCGCTAGTATATTATAAAGAGGAAACTGTTTGTTTTTTTTTTTGTTTGGTTCTAAAACTACTGGACCGATTTTAAAAATTCTTTCACCATTCGAAAGCTACATTATCCACGAGTAACATGAGCTATATTTAATAGTATATAAATTAACTTATATAACTTACAAACACCATCAACTACAGAAGCGAAGCCGCGCGGATCAGCTAGTAACAAATAAAAATGCGTTAAGAATATCAGAAAGACATTCAATTGCTTCACTTAATTTATCAAATGTTAATAGACATTCATGTATTATCGAACGCTTCCAATTTCGTTAAACTTTCAACATAATTACTAGGCATTGTTGGTTCTCACTGCTGTTATCAAACACAACCAGAATTTGGTTTACAATTCCGTGAATTAACGGCCATTTCATTAATAAGTAATTTATGTAAGAGTATAATTAATCGAGTGCAGATACGATTAAAATACAGGCGAAATGAAGCCGGTTCTTTTATTCATAAATATTTTGTTACAAGAAACAACAACTATAAAATGTTAAAAAGCTGGTTTTACATAGATAATCTTAGAATCATTCTGTACTCGCCAAAATAATTGTTGTTGATATTTATTTGTTGCAATACGACAAACATTTGAACTAAAAATGTTTGTATAAACAACTAGAAAACGAAATTTTCTCTTGTCTACAAATTTCGATGAATTTTTACTTTAGACCCATAATTCTAATAAGACAATTCAAAAATAAAACTAAGATAAATTAGAAACGGAATATATTATGCTAAATAGATAACTCTATCCAAGTTTTCACCAAATAAAATATATCGTCCGTCTCAACTCTATCTTTATAAGCACGTTTATTATCGAGTGTTAGATAAGATTAATTAACATTAAGTCCTCAATTAAATAATCCTGTCAAGTGAATAGCTGTCTTTAATAAAAACCGAAAAGACTTTCGAATTTGAAATCTGTATTATATTTTAATACCTGTGTCAATGTCATCGCTCCCGCGTCTTTGCAGCCATCTTTGAACTATTTCTATACAGTTGGTTTCTTCACCAGCCAACATTTTTCATACACATTATTTTACACAAAACATATCATATAGCACATCACAAAATAACACTTATTAATGTACCGTACTAAACGATAGAGGCACTAAAGTCAACATATTATGCGTGTTATTATATTAGCACAGATAATATTACACATTTTCATATTATTAGAGCTGGCTGTATAGAAGGCAAAATTTAAAAAGCGAACACAAATATTGCGCGCGTAAATATTAACATGACAACCACGTTCCCGCATTCAAATATCTTATTAATTGAATGATGGTCGTCGATGCGCTAGTGTAAACAGCGTACGTTATTTTTACTAGCGATATATCTTTTCGCGGAACTTTGAACTTTGTTGTGTCGAAATAAAATAACATTTGGATATTATGTGTGTTAAGATGTACGAGGAGTATGTGAGACAGTCGGTTAGGTAATGGCTATCGAGGCAGTTTATCGAAGAAGGGGGGTGAATGTAGGACAACTGTATTGCCTCGTGAGCTTACATATTAAACTGGAAGAGATCTTTGTAGATATTTGATGATACATGGAACCTAAATTTAAGAATTATTACACGCCTTACTATCAACGAGTTTATCTTTAATTTAATATTAAATTTTGATTATGGTAGTAAAAACACCTGCTTCATTTTTCGTGGGTTAAAAAATCAATTAAGTGACAAGCGACGGCTTTTTGATAAACTGGCCGGCTTTTAGGTTAATGCTTTAAGTTATTTATATTGAAAATAATTACTTCAGCACTCAATCAATATAAAAAGTAAATAATTCGAAATGCCAACTAAGTTTAATTTTTAATAACACTTGATGGGCCATATTATAAGACGTGAATATAAAATAAATAATTGCAGTATGTATGTAATTAATAATAATTAAAGTTACATTTTCTAGCAGAAATATTGCCGGTGCCAAAGAACTGACCTACACGAATTTGCAAATTTTCACACATAAATTACTGTTGTCCATAATTCATACTAGAAGTGCATTTTGAAGTAGTTAATAAATTGGTATGCCAACGTCTCTGTAGAGTTTTGACGTTTTTTTTGGAATTGTCTTCGGTTTTTTATTAAAATAGGTCAGTGTTTTGAATAATCTTTTAGTTTCTTTATGGGGAATGCATAGAAAATTACAATCTACAATTCAACCCCATTCTCACACATACAAACAGATAAACACAAAACAGACAATCAGACAAACAGAAAAAAAATTCTAACCATAGTTTGGGGTCTATAAAACATACATATTGCAAAGCAAATACTTTTTTAAAAAATATTCATTATACAGAAATGGTTTGGTTACCCTTTTATTATAGGTATAGATATAGTCTTGTTCGGATTAACAGATATGTTAAGTTTATTAAACTGAGATTGGATTTTGAAAACTAACAATTGTCTTGCACGTCCAATCTAGTATCAAAATATATAAGCAACCAGTAAATTATCAGGCAAAAAACAAAATTAAATCGCAAAACAACTAATGTTTGTGTAATGTCCACACCTGGATGTGTAATATTTCTGTTTCATACTGTGGCCTTGGGTACAATTTATATCGATGTACTGATATAACTCATTCTAATTTCTTACTCGCTTCATCAATCAACCTTATTTAATGTCATTTAATGGTTAATTTGTAAGGAATGTTCATCTAATAGTTGATTAAAGTCGTTTTATTAAAACTACATTAGCAAAAAATCTAAATATTGAGAATAATCTTTATAACACACAAAAATGCCGCAATTCATGCACAATATTATGGACAATACAGTACATTATTGTTAATAATATCGCGCTTGTACGACTAACCATAGAATAAAAGTAGCAAACGTCAATACTTTTATTAACGTTTGCTAGAATGTTCCAAAAATCCTACGACAGCACAGGGAAGCACGATAAAAGTTATAATTTATACGAAAAAACATTCCCTTCCCTTTCTTTCCTACCATATTCTTATTTTTTTTGTGTTGATCTTTTGTAATCCTCTTTCCTCAACTTAATAACACCAAGAAGAATACACGAGATCTCTAGTGATTCTGATGTTCATGGGCTTGGTAACATGAAATCTAGTCTTGTATAAGTCTCAAAAAAATATTGAAACAAGTTTCTATTAGTGACAAATATATTAGTCTCAGTACAATATAAACGTTTACGACTCGTTACGGCATATATGATAATATATGGATCAAAAAATAAAAACTGACTGTTTACTTATTGTGTAGAAAAAAAAATCATGCAAATATTTTGCTCTTGTTTGTTAAACATTCTTGCGTATAATTTTATTAGATACATAGATAGATATGTCGTGTTCAAGTCGCTGTACATAGATCGATAGTTAAGAAGATTGTAGTCCAACCAGCTGTTGCACAAAAACCAGTTCCAATCGAATGTCCTATTGAATACCGCCATTACGTGGGATCATTACATCTAAGCCCGATTACACTTACAGCTCACGTTGTTATCGTGGTGAGATTCATTGTTGTATTTTCTAACTAATTAAGCAAAAATGTAGTTAAATTTTGATTTAAATAGTAAGATTGTTATTTCAATCAGGAAAAGATAATTACAATTTAACGATGCGGATTGTGAATCAGTAGACGCACTTGTGTGACATTCTTTACAAAGAATTTTATTTTCTGTAAAATACATACTAGCTTATATAGGGTAAATTTAAAATCATCATCAGCTTTGATGATGATGAATGATGAAAGGAGCCTCGGAGCCGATTTTGACGAAAATAAAAAACTGTATAATTAAAGTTTAAAAGTATACAAAATTTATTCAATGTTAGAAAATAACCATCTAAAACGGTCCATGTCCCTCAAAGCCTCATGTTGTAAACGAAAATATTGTAAATTTTTATTTCAAATAATCCCACATTATACCAAAAATATTGAAGGGTTTGGGCCAAAAGGGTTCTTTACCTTGAAGAACTTGTGTTATTGGTATTTACTCATACTCGAAAATAATAATGCAAAGCTGTATACACATATGTATATAGGTATAACCTACTCATATAAATGAGAAAGTTTGTGAGGTTGTATGTGCTTATCTTTGTTTCTCTTTAAAGCAAAACCACTGAACGGATTTTAATGAAACTTTACAGTACCTATTTGTTTTTTTTTTAATTTATTAGCATTTAAGGTTATTCGGATGATTCTGAGGCATAAGCAAAATCGTAAACATTCAGTTAACAAATACAAAATTCTATACCAATGTTATGGGGAGGAAACTTTGTATGTTTGTTATTTAATTTTTTTTTTCACCATTTGAAAGAGTCTTCATTTACATTAATGAGTGACCTAACATAATGTTTTTATAATAATTTTACGTAATTCAGCCATAACAAAACCGCAAAGCCGCAAGCAAAAGTTTGTCATAGATATATCAAGTTCGCAATATAGCAGTAATTGAGTTTATTGGTTATACAACTCAAGTTCAATTTAACTTCGTGGGTAACCTGACTCCCACTGCAAGACGTCTGCAAAGTCAATAATATTAGTCAAACTTATTCGATTGCAATCTCAGCAGGGAACCTATCTCGTTACTGAAACAGAAAATTCTAGAATTTGTATAAGAAGTATTCGAAGTTGGAATTATATATTTTTTTATGTTATAGCAGGCAAGCGGAGCATGCGGTTCACCTGATGTTAAGTGACTGACCGCAGCCCATGAACATCATTAACATCAGACTGTCGAGATGTCTTGACGGCTTGAAGGAAGGAATTTAAAAGAAGTTTAAGTTTAAAAATTTTTAGCAAAAGTTTTATGTGATACAGACTGCAAAAGGTCTGCAAAGTCAATAATACAAGGCATGATAAAGTAAAACTGTTCGAGTATCTGTTTGCAATCCCTCAGTGGGACATGTCGTTACTGAAATAGAAAATTCTAGAAGTGCATTTTGAAGTAGCCTATAAATTGTTATGGCAACGACCCTCTAGTGTTGTGAATATAATCTTTCAGCTTTTTATGATGATTGCGCAGCAGTAATAAAACTTGCTAATTTTCTGTATCATTAAAATATTTTAATTTATAATAGGGTCTTCTTGTGATTAAAAGATATATGAAGGTATGTCAAAACTGAGGATTTAGATTGGATTTAGATAATTGGGTTTCAAGTCCAATCTAATCTTTAGTAACAAAAAATATAAACAACAAGCAAATCAATGTTAACGGGGCAAAAAAATAAAAAATGTAATTTTCTTATAGAAAATAAGTCGTAAAGAGAAGCGTCGATAAAGGAAGGAAAGATTTGATTTCATGCAGTTCCAACTTTCGCAGCTCAAACATAAATTAAAGTTCATCCAAGCTGGTGCAAGTACTCAGTTGAAGATGGCTAATTAAGGCCAATTTCAGCCCGGTTCTTAATTAAAGAAGCTATGGAGACAGCAATTAAGGCGACATACTGTGAACGCGCAAATTTTTAACAACTTGCCTTTATCACATAATTTAAAATTAATTTGCATGGAAAAAAGTTACTGGTGCGACACCTTAAATTGTTCTGTTGTTTTCAGTAATGATGTTGTTATCTTTGGATTTTAGATTTTGATATTGTTGTTTTCATTAATTTTTAATGTCATTAGGTTAGTTGTCATTGTACTTTCAACATTGTTTTTTGTAAACTGTTTAATTGAATTGTATTACCTGTTTATAAAGTTTACCTAAAATTAAAACTTTATTATATTTGTTATTTTACTAAAATGTCATAATTTCCATAACTACTATCCCATAATTTATCTCGCATTGCAATATTTTTCGGCATTCGTTGTCTGCTTTATTCGAAGAATCATTATTGTTATTCTTTATTACTGTTTATGCCACAATAAATAAAATAAATTAAGGGTACAACAGCTTTATAGCGAATACAGGTATGAGGCTGATTAAAGCAGGTATCTACATTCTATCCTAACTAATATTTTAATGCGAAGGTAAGTTGTTAGTTTACCTCTTTAGGCTTTATCTTCTCAATTAATCTTTTTAAAATTATCTTTTTAAAATTTTGCATTTAGTTAGTAGTACGCAGAAGGACCTTTATCTCGAAGAAACACGTCATATTCTCGTGGGAATTACACGGGACATTTACAAGACCGAAGCATGGAGCGCTTCATGAGCGCTTAACCAAATAATCAAGCGCTGCATGAGCGCTCCAAAAAAAGCATGCTTAATTTGTCTACTCTAATCACATAATGGACATTTTTGAACATTCGCTCCAACGATATACATGAATCATTTATATGTGAGCCTATGTACAGTATTGATAGCGAACTTAGTTCTGTACCACATCGCTATAATTATGCAAAATTACAAAAATAACTTATACGTATTACGAATCCCATCTGTTCTTATCTCATCGGAATCAGTACAAGGAATTTTTATTTCCTATTCGACTCTCTTTCGTACCTCTAACATTCTTGTCATCAATCAATTTATGGTATTTTCAGCTAACTCCTTCGTTCGCCAATCTATCCTGTATTTATCATTCGTCACTGATGACTGATGAGAAAATTATGTCATAAATTACTATAATATGCATTATATATTACACACTTAATCTATCGTGCCAAAAGATTAATTAAAATCATATGAACGAGCGTAGAAAGTCGTAAACTTCAGAATCTGTTGATCTGCGTCGTGAGAGATATATCTGAGACGTGACGGGTCTGCACTTACAACACTGGTTGACGTTATAGAGATTTATTTTGACATTTTATCTTGACAGTCATTATGAATGTTGCGTGTTATTGAAATATATTAGATGAGCGATCGTTTGATTTGCGACTGGATTCACTAAGCCTATAGGGGTAGAAAAACAATATCGCAGCAGAATAAGAAAGAACATAGTAGTACAAAGGCGAGATTATCAGCTAAATGACATTTTCTAACTAAGCTTTGGTATCATAGAAACTCTAAGTAAATGAGCTAAACCGAAAATTTAATTACTAAAGTTACAAATTAATTAGAAAACTGACAAATATATATTTTCTACCCATCATATGACACATTCGTCTTTCTTCCCTATCATTATTTAACAAAATAATCCGGGCATACAAAAGAATACAAAATCAAAAGAGGAATTGAATTGTACGTTCTGAAAACATAAAGCCGGAATAATCAGTATCATGCTACAATCTTTTTTCATCTGATTGCTTCGGTTCTTGTAGTAATAATGAAAGATAACGATATTATAAGCTTGTTGACGTCATTTATATCGTGCGATTTCACGTAAGTATTTTGTCAGAAGGTGGTAAAGACCATGTAGTTACCCTCTACAGGCTATAGGCAGAATATCAGTGTTGTGGTTGTAAGACCTCAACTTATGCTGAGCCGGACCTTTTTCTAGGAACACAGTACACCATTTGTTTTATGTTGTTAATTTCCTACATTTTAATCTTGTTCTAAGAAATATTTTTTCTTTCTTTCTTTCTAGTTCACCTAAAGTTAGTATAATCTTGTATTTGTTTTAACGCGAGTACTTTCCATTTTAAATAAAATACTTTTTAAAGGATTTTAAACGCGNNGTCCAATTTGTATACCCCGGCATCTTGTAAAGGAATATTACTCTTCACTGGTCTCAAGAATTGTTGAATCTTCTTGTGCGGCTTATAAATAGTATTAATTGAAGCTCGTTTTAAGATCCCTCCAATCCTGTCAGTAACCCCCTTCACATATGGCAAGTAGGCTGGTAATCTTGGAACTGTAGGTGGCTTCATGCGGTTCCTCGGATGCTGTTGAGGTACTGGCAACTTGTAAAATAATGTATAATAAACCGCGTTTAAAATCCTTTAAAAAGTATTTTATTCACCTAAAGTTAACTAACCGAAGCCAACCATTAAAAAATTAACATCTGTACTAACAGAAGTGTCGATGGTTCCTTACCCGCTTCAGGAGAGGGGAGAATTTGTGAAAAGAATAGATTAGAAAGATCCTGTTCTGTGCTTTTTTCTCGTAGTTGAATTTACAAGATGGAAGAAAGGAGAATTTAAAACTATTTCTTTACATGGGGAAGAAATAAATTCCCAGGAGCAATCTTAGTCCAATTCGTGGCAGAACTAAGTCACTTGATATAAAGCCCTCAAATGCATATATCAATCAACAATACAACCAACGTGGAATATTACATGTCTATCAAAATATTTTTTATCTAAAATGTTCCACGATATTAATTTTATTCCGCTTGATGGAAAATTGAAATCTTTTGTTACATTCAACATATTCTGATTCAAATACATCGAGAATAATCGAGTGCCGAGTATATTCCAGTTATTTATTCAATAACGTATACAATATTAACATATATGAACGACTGAATGGAGGATAGAATTTATATTGCGATTATATTTAACAATAACAGTGGATTTATCTAATATATTATTGTAATGAATTGTGCTTGAAAAAATAATCCCTCCTTTAGAAGAAAGGAGAAAAAAGACGAAGCTTTTCGTAGAAAACCTTTTGACAGTGTTTCACGGGAATTTTTTTTTATTTCGTCTTCAAAAATTTGGGAATTCTATGATTCTCCGAAACAGTTTTTACAGATTAGATGTCATCTTCCATATAATATGATTTATAGTCTACACTAATTATAAAGAGAAAAGATTTGATTGTACAAAGTTTTGATGGTTCTGAAACAACTGGACTGATTTGAAAAATTTCTTTAACATTATAATCCTACGTTATCCCTGGTGGAGATAGGCAACATTATACTACGCAAGCGAAACCTCGCGGTACCGCTGCGCTAGTATTAACGAAAAATAGTGCTATAATTTAACCTATATATTTATAAAAACTCTAGGGATATACGCAATTCCTTTTAGCTAAGGGACACCACCTACCAATATCTTCTTAAGACGAAGGGTAAAACCGATTTTATTGTATGTGAAGTTTTATTGTTTGTCCTACAAATCGGCAATATCCCTTCTCACAGTAATACGTCACGAAGTACGACACCGAAATATTATTTGAGTTCAAACAAGTTATTTTTAGCATTAATTATAAACCCAGTATTTCTAAAG
Source organism: Phoebis sennae (assembly GCA_001586405.1). Lineage (NCBI taxonomy): Eukaryota > Metazoa > Arthropoda > Insecta > Lepidoptera > Pieridae > Phoebis > Phoebis sennae. Next base: position 42,552 of record LQNK01000325.1, on the reverse strand, counting down.
AGATCTATTTCTGTCAACTTAATTAAATTTCGTGTTCGTAACACTAAGGATTACTAGCGAAAAGTAAAATAAAGCACTTTTTGCATATAGTTCACAGAAAAGTTACATTTGGGATTGCGTTTAAAGGTTCAAAGGTAACAATTTAACACTTACCCTTCAAAATTTTTGATTGAAATTTCGACTTTTGGATGCTCAAAGTCTGTTTTTGTAAAATCTTTTTATGTGTATATATTACAATCTTGAAACTCTTTTGAAAACTTCAAAAAGGTGCAACCACTGTATGACTTTACCGTTGTGCTTATAAATTTTCTTGATAAAAGGCGAAGACAATAGTGATAAGTTTGCGTATTATGACGTATTCATCGATTAGACAAGACAGTTTCTTGCCATGCTGACGTCAACACACGGTTACTGATTATCAAATGACAAGCATTTTATTTGCCTCGTTTGTATCTTTTGCAATTTTCACAATCTTAGAAATTAGACACTAAAAGATTCATTTTTATAATTGTGCGGATCGAATCCACACCTTCTGACGCAATAAACACTATATTATACACTAACTGAGCTCCGCGGTTTCACCCGCGTATATATCCCGATTAAACTATCCTATTTCATTTCTGGGGTGCCAAAGAATTTCTGTTCAAAATTTCATTCAAAGCGGTCCTGTAGCCTATTCAATACAAACAAACAAACTTTCCCTCTTTATAATATCTTTATATTTTAGTATAGACAAATGTGTCGTCCAAACATAAATCCATAAAAGTCGCATTCTGCAAAGTATAAAGAAGTATACGAGTTAAACTATATTAAAATTGTATATACAGATATAGTTTAAAAAGGTTATTGCGTAAAGTCATAATATGTCGGGATCAGTGCTGTCACATACACGATCTCCACAGATAATGCATGGAACCACAAATATATAAGTTATGCTTTATATTATTATTTGACATCAGAACAGATAGACTGAAAATCAGCGCTGATGGTGTAAAAACCCACCACAGTCTTATACCGTAAGTTTATTTTTATTTGTTAATGGCAATAAAGCTCTTTTTTTCTTAAATTGCATATAGTTGCAATCCCGGCACAGCACACACCTTAAGAACATTTTATTTATTTTTACTACATACTGAAAAATAAATTTGAATCAAACGTTGCGTGCAAATGGAAGTTTATTACCACGGCTGTTAGACCTAAGTGCGTGAATAATAACCACGGATTATAAACCTTGCGAGCATAAACCGACACGTTAACGGTACTTCATAAACTGAATGTAATACATTGCTTCCCATATAAAGGGGATTCCCTCTTCTTGCGTAGTAGAAACAGCAATGGATACAGTCTAACCTAAAAGCAACGCTTTTTAGCATTAATAAAGCGCAAACTCTTTATGCCGGCGTTTTTCACAGTTTACTCTAGAATCTAGATTAATATATGGGAAAACGTTTAAAAAGGTTTTACAACTGCCTTCATTTTAAACGGCTGTAATGAAAATACATTAGCCCCATTTAATCCTCTTTATTTTTATTCTTTCGGGAAAGATTATGGAAAAGAAATATTTAAGAGCGAGTTTTTGTTTAAGGGTAAGCCTTGATAACTCGTTTAAGGAAATATTGTTACGCGGTGAAGTTGTTTCGGAAAAATTATGAAAAAAGTTGTTCGAGTTCTTAAGAGAATTACCAACATATGAATAACAAAATGGTTTTCTTTGTTGATAAGTACGTAATGTCTTTAAAAAAAATATTTGACTTAACTTTTTATATTGTTAGGGAAACGTCTACGCTTAATAAATGGAGTAATAATTCTTCGAGACAGATTAAAATACCGAAAACAGCTGCGCTCTCTATTTTGATTAACGAACTGAAAATGTTTGTAAAATTCATTCACCGATCATCCATTGAAAATTAAACTTAAAGTCAATGAGGGTAGAATTCAAAGTCGTATGCTGCTTTCGAGGTCCATATATCACGGTGTTACATTGCACCGTGCTTTGAATAAAAGGGACGTACCATAATACCAAGGACGAAATTTCGGATCCGAATTGGATACGGATATAGAATAGAAATAATTATGTAACCGGATGCGGATATGGATGCGAATATGAAATTATTTCGGACTATCGGTTTTGGTTATTGATATAAAATAGTTTGAAAAGGAATTTCAAAAGTAATACAAATAAACAAAACAAATTAATATGACTCAACAACAGAAGAAAATAATAAATTTAAATAAATAAATATTCATATTTAACACTACGCCATCTAGTCCAAAACTAAGCAAAACCTGTACTATGGAAACTAGATAACTGATAGACATACTTAAATATACTTTTTTGTTTTTGTAAATACATACAAACTATAGATAATTAAACACCCAGACAGTAGAAAATTACAATGTTCTACACATAATAATTTTCTAATCCTGGGGGTTGATCCCACACCCTCCGGCCCAATAGACCATTGCCACATTCACTGCGCGTATAGGTTCGTCGAAAATAAACAATGTATAGAACGCGCGCAGCTTGTGTCGCAGCTGATTAAAAACAATTTATCACAACGTGATTTAAATTCAATTTATCCGTGATTTTTATATCGGATTCGGAAACAGTTCGTTTCAAATGTAATTAGTAATATTGGCGTAGAATGCTTGTCTATCACGTTCCATTTTGATTTTATGATGCTTTTTGTAATGGCTTTTTTGTATTTTATAAAAAATAATAAAAAAACAGTTTGAGATTATCGTATCGGATATCTAATAGTTTCGGTTAGGATTTCGGATGTCCTTAACATCCCTGCAAAATGGCGGAATCAATTGTGAAAACATTTGGGATTTACAAGAGCCGTCTGTGCTTTGAATCCAAATTCAGGTTTTTGTTTACAAACGTTGTAATGAAACGTAATTTTACTTGCAATGACGTAGGAACGTCTGTATTCATGCTGTTTTCGTTGAGAAGTCTCAATATTTTTTTTTGATATTTTACCGTGTGTTCCTGAGATAAAGGGAAAAATAACAAAGTTGTGAAATGTACAAAGAGATGTATTTCAGATTTTCAGCGGATATGCTTCGTTAGAAATTGGGTCATATTTGGGGAGAGCATATTCTTATAGATATACAGTGGTAAATAAAATACTTCTTAAGGCGTAAAATGATAAAACTTAATATTAAATTACAAATAATATAAAAAAAAAATAGAACAAACACACACGCAAGATTACGAAGTATTTTGATTTCAAAAATTATTCTCCAATTTTTTAATTTTATTTGAATGGCAATTTGTGATGACAGTTATTAAAATTATTTGTATCAATTTGAACCCCTAAAAGGCTAAATTAACTCCTTGTTCTAGTAAATTATTTGGACATTAAAAGCATCCAGCGCCGTAAAATCAAGTGTACTCCCCAACCGGACCCCTCCTGATATTTATGTTAAGGCTTTTATTTCAGACTCGCCGATATTTATTCCACTAGTAAGCTGTAATGGAATAGTTTTAATTTGAAAACTAATATATATATATATCCATACTAATATTATGAAGAGGAAAGATTTGATTTTTTGTTTGTTTGTTTGAATTGAATATGTATCGAAACTACTGGACCGACTTGGATGAAATTTTGTAGTTTGTTTCAAACCCGAGGATACGATACGAGCTTTTATCCCAAAAATGCTTAAAGATTTTTAAATCGATCTTTTAAATTATGTAATTTAAAAAAACCTTTCCTTTCTACAGTATAAGTCTTGATTATAGTGTAGATTTCAAATTGCCTATTAACAAAAAAGTATTTGAGATAACAACTATTTTCTGTATGTTTCCGCGTATATCTCGTTCGCTTGAAATTTCCGTGATAAAAACTATCCTGTGTCCTTCCGTTTGAAAAAAATGACAACATATCATTAGATACATCACCAAGTCATTCAAAGTGATATTGATGGGCCAATGAAGATGGACTCCTTAGTTAAACAGAAGCGTACGGCCGGAGATGAATGGTAATTGGAAGAATTTATTACTCCATGGCCCTTGGTAAGTGGCACAACTATTTTAATAGGATTCTATGCGAAAATGTTCAAGACTTAATTGCTGAGGGTAAAAAGATATAATTTCTATGAGATTACTTTTATGAGTAATGCACCAATTAATGTTTTATACTATCTTAATATTGTACTAAAAAGGTAAAAACTTTATGCCTGCACTGTATGTCTGTCTACCAGGCTGTATTTCATAAACCGTGACAGCAAGAAAGCAAATATCATAAATTATGTATTTTAGTTGCCGCTATAATAAAATATAATTAAATTAAATATTTTTAAAGGTTATTTTTTAACATGGAAAGTTAAAACAAACAAGAAAATAAATACTAAAATCTAAAAAATAATAATAATAAGAGGGGGTAATGAACTAAATGATAGCGTTTACTGCGTCTGTTTCTTTTCTTCGAATTTCATGTTTTCGATCTAAAATCTATTTTTTAAGCCAGTTTTAATTTTTCCTAGTGTATGTATTTTGTTTGGTACAATGATAAATTACTTGTGTTTTATGTTAAAATTATCGTAATTATATTCATCAATTCATATACTCAATTAACTTAAATTACGTAAATTCCATAATCCGATTTATCCAACATAAATCCACACTAATACACGACAGACTATTCAAGACCCTAGTTATGTAAATTTAATCTGCGCTAGTGACATTTCTTGCCATTTATAATCTGCATCGGTAAAAATCCAGTGACTAGGGAACGTATAAATTATAACATTGAAGTAAAATAAGAAGTTAAACCATGATAGAACGTAAATTTGATATGCAAATATGCTCATTGTTGCTGTAGACATTTTTGCTACTCTGCCCATAGTCACATATATATGCTTCCGACTGTAATTATATATGAAAAGACTTCACATCGAAAGCGTGTGCGAGTCGGGCGTTTTTCTTTCTTTCTTTTCAATACAAATAAATAGATACGTCGTGAAGTGTATGCACTAGCTTACTGCAAAGTAATTGCTCTAAATCATTAGAATCACATAACTTGCCTCATTACAAAATATTGCTGAACTAACTGAGATGACTAGAGTTCAATAAATACGTATTAGAAAAACCATCACTTTATGAATTTAATAACAAAGCTCGTAGACATTAATATCACTGATTTTTACACACTTCACAAAGTATTGGAAATGTTGAAATATTTTGTCATAAATTAGTTGTAGCATCTCTAAAACAGAAAATTTGTTTTTTATTTTTTAGAAACGCTACAACTTTAGTTTCGCTAACCATGCAAAATGATAATTGATTTGCAAAATACGTGAAAAGAAACTGTCATACATATTAGACTCGCTCGGCTACACTTGATAAATTCTTATTAGTTATTAAGCTATGACAGTGTAACATTCATAATCCGGATTTAGCCAACCAAACGTATTAATTATCTGTTACAAATTTCATACATTAGTTACAAATCAATGTTCTTAATTAGGGTTAGGTTACGAACTTGATAAGAGCGAGGAGCGGTGAAGTAAAGGTTAGTCTGCAGGGTGTTGAAAATAACAATACTATTATTACGTATTAGACTCTTTTTCTTATCTATTTGACAGGAAAACATTACACAGGTAAGTGGGGCTTTTAGATGTTCATGGGATATAAGAAAGCTTTTTTGTGCAAATTACATTAAAATTTAAATTACCGGACGAAGGAATACCATATTGTATATTTACAAGTCAAAAATATGCGGTTTTGTTTAAGAAATAACATAATATAAAGTCGCCAAGTTGAAATTAGGGACTAGTTACTATGAAACATATTTTTTTGGTGAGACATGGATTCCGATTGAATTCTTAACGTTCCTTTCGCGTTGCAATGCCTAGGTTACTTCAGGGATCAGTCTTCCATATATCTCGTCTTTAAAATTATACTTTGCATAATAAATAGTAACCTGAAATGATTATGGATAGATTATATCAGATTATATGACGTAAGATAGGCAAAATTTATAACAAAGCCTATCCGTCTACAGGATATTGAAATCAAAGTAAGTGCAAATGGATAGATTTGTCTGACTTTAGTAAGCAAAACAAGGGATAGATAGAATATTAAAACCTTTAATGTCTGAGATAACATAGATAAAGGCTTACCACTGTCGCTGATACACCGCTTCTCGCTATTGTTAAATCCTCAGCCTTACGATTAATCTACGATCCCATATTTAGGCCGAATCGTGTATGAATTTAACGAACTTGTCATGTCCATAACCAGATAAATCTCACACTTGTGTCTCTCACTTCTCAGTTACTGCGAATGTACTCAAAATAGATTATCTATTTGAATAAGGCATTATGTTACATTTGCTTATTCTGTTAGGGAATAAGTAAATTACGGCCTACAATATTTCATATTACTATGATTGAAAATTATGAGCGACATATTTTTATAGACGGATAATGCCTCTTTAACAATTAAAAAAGAAAGGTACAACTAGTATTTTTTGTGTTTATTTTAACCTGAGTACTTTTCATATTGAATAAAATACTTTTTAAAGGATTTATTTATGAAAAATTCTATTAAAAGAACGCAATTTTTTGCCACGTTTTTATTATAAAACATTTAAATGAATTTTGTAAACATACACACTTAAAATCACGTCAAAAAAATAGTATAATCTATTCTTCATTTCAATAAACACAAAATATAGTTTCACGTGCGGCTTTTATCAATCGCGTTGTCAATACATTAGGTGTTAGCGACAAGGACATTCACCTAAGATCGGGTCAGATACTCAATGTACCAGCCTCATTACTACCAGTGATGTATGAATCGAATAAGTAATGACCATAGAGTAGGCTTAGGTGTAGAGCACACATTGCAAACGAGGTGATTCGTTAATCTCTTCAATTTGCCTTGAGTATATCGTGACTCGTAAGATGAAAATGCCACGGTAGAATTTCTTTGAGTTGACTATGCACAAAGACAATGCACATTGGGTTACTTTTGAGCAATAAAAATTATATTTCTTTATGTTTAATGTGCCAAGAGTAGGCATATGTTTTGCAACATTTCCAATAAGAATGTTTTATCGACAGAATATCACTTATTGATTTACTAAAATGATGATCTCATTAGTCAATCATGTTTTATGAAACAGCGTAAAATTGGGAATGTAAGTGATCTACGACTCATTGTAGCGTCACAAAATAGAGACATACACAAATCTCAACCAAAGCACGCTCGAGTACTACAAAGATTGAAACCTTTCATCTACATCGAGAATCTAAGTACATACTGAGAACAGTCTGTGTCGTAAGAATACTGAAATACACGAATTTGACCTCTGTACCTATCAGTTTTGTGAGCGTACTCTCTATACCTATTAATACTCTATAGCCTATACTGAATAAGATACAGATCGTGGTGGGAAGTCACATGTTGATAAATGCATTTCAAATGATCGATGGACACACGTAATATACTTTTCATTAGTTACCGCTGACGTTTGTATTAAAGTGTTGTGTAATCATTTCCTATTCAAAATGTAAACAAAATTGATGCTTAATTGTTTATAGATTGTTTTATTGCTGTAATATGGAAATCATGGATTCATGTTGGATTTCATAACTCCATGCACATAGCACAATCCATGCACATAGACTATATGTATGTACTATAAAAATAAAACGAGGCGTTTTATTTACGGACAAATATAAATCCTTTCCCGGTTTTTTACGATAAATTGTTCTTAATTATAACGTCGATTATAATGAAGAATTTTTTACAGAAAAATGCTAAGAATTTAAATCTCAACAATGTTGTAGGACGCTTGTATCCTTCATAACAATTTAAGAAATCTGATTAAGGAACCATTTACGTGATTACCTGATTAAGTAAAATGACTCGTTTTACTTACGGACAGTAGAATATCTTACAAGGCGTTAGTTTAAAGCGTATCTATAATAAACATTGCGTTATCATAACTACAAAAACTTGTTTCCGATTGGTTGTCAATAACCGCTCGTTAATGAAAACGATTTGTATCTGTTCCTATGCCGTTCCGTCGTTTATAGCAACCGGGCCACAGTCGTTCCTCAAACAGATGGTATTCGCGGTTGACTACCATCCGTGTGCTTTGTTTGAGTACGACTTATGGAGTTTGACTTCTTTACTAATGTATTTTATAACTTCATTTACGGCCGTTTTCAATATTCTATCTTTCCCTTGATTTGCTTACTAAAGTCAGACAAATCTATTTAATTGCACTTACCTTGATTTTATTTAATAACTTATCGACGGTTAGCCTTTGCTATGAATTTTGTCAATCTTACGTCATATAATCTGACATAACAATCTATCCATAACCTTTGGTACATTATTGAAAACGGCCGTTATACGTGCAGCGAAAAATTAAAATGTCATTTTAAAATTAAACATTTCTGTTCAAATATTTTATGCAAATAAATATAGGTAATATATAATGTAAATTACACGCTGTCAGTCAGTGTTCATTATGTGTTTCGGCATCTTATTAGAGGATTAGTTTCGGCTGTCGTGTGGAAAATGTTAAATATTATCTATTGTATGATCAAAATATTGTGAACAATAACTCTTGATTCTTGAAATATTAGTATTTTGTAGAGGAGAGAAGAGTCTGTCTTTTTATGTATTTTATTTTACTTTTTATAAATTTTTTCATCGTTTGTCTCAGAATATCTTTAAAATAAAATTACTCCATACATATTATTATATGCGAAATATTTTTTAAACTTTCATTCATATCTGAAAGTATTAAAAGATTCAAAATATAAATATGAAAGGGTTTAAAAAACCCAATATTTCCTTTTAAAGCGACACATCGTAAATAACGTTTTTCATTAAAACCACCAGATTATTTATAGCTTTCAATATTTTCACTTTATAATAAATAGCGATTTTAAATGACAATTTTAATGAACGTAAAATACCAATATAATTGTTAATAAAATGGTTCCTTAATCAGATCACTTAAATTGTTATGAAGGAAAAACAAGCGTCCTACAACATTGTTGAGATTTAAATTCTTAGCATTTTTCTGTAAAAAATTCTTCATTATAATCGACGTGATAATTAAGAACAATTTAACACAAAAAACTGGGAAAGCATTTATATTTAGGGTTCCGTATCTCCAAAGGACAATGACGAAACCTTTGTATGATCACTCCGAATATCTGTCTGTCAATACCTGTTTATAATAACTACATCTTTCTTGATAAGATTATTAAAATAATAATTCAGGAAGAATCGTTTTTATGGCAGAGCAATAATGTGTAAGTTGACTACGACCTCTACTCTCTAGACACCTTCGTTGTATCATCGCCTGCATTCCCAACCCTTTCCTTTCCCATCCCATTCTACTCCCTTCCCAACTTCCTACATTAATCCTCTCTTTCCTTCAAGGCAGCAATACATCTAGACTTTGATGTTGAAGATGTTCATGGGCTGCGGTCAGTCACTTAACATCAGGTGAACCGCACCGAACCAGCAGCAACAGCGCTTAATTATATAAAGAAAAATATCTGCCTATTCTACTTAAAAAAAAACTTATTATTTCACGCAAATTGTGTACTAATATTAGAGATAACCTAAAATCAATATAAACCCGAATCTGTTCAATTATGAGTTGTGAAAATGCCGCGAAAAGTACGGAAAGTGGAAAATTTCAGCGCAATCAAGTACATTTGCTACGTGAGCGGCGTTCTTACGTGTTTTATGTCCTAAGGGTGCAAACACACGCCGTGTTTGTTTAAATATTCATGTTTTATTGTCATGAATTCAGTTAAATTATATATAATTTATAATTTGTATTGTTACCTCTTGATGGAACTGCATTTTGATTGATTAGTATATTAATTAAACATTTCACTAGTTACACATTCGTTTATTTTCTACACTATTCGTATATCAATTATTTATTACAAACTAGTTCGGTTTCGAACACCATCTTCAGTAATTTTACAAACAATTAATTGTTTGTTAACAAACAATTTAGAAAATAAACCAATGTGGAACTAGTGAAGTGTTTAATTAATATACTAATCAATAAATTATATATGATACAATTCTGGAATGCACAAAGCAGTGCCATCAATATGAGTTTCCAATATGAAAATAGTAAATATTTAAGTTTTTGAGATTGTTTTCAATTATAAAAATTATTTAAAAATAATTCATCGACGACTCGATTGTGTGTGAAGTGGATACAGTAATGGTCTATTGCGCCGAAGGGTGGGTTCGAACCCCATGTAGTAAACAATTATGAAATGAACATCGTAATTTTCTACTATCTAGGTGGTTATTTATCTACAGTATGTACTTATTTACAAAAAAGAATGTTTAAGTGCGTCTATTAGTCATCTAGTTTCCATAGTACAAGCTTTGCTTAGTTTGGGACTAGATGGCGTGTTAAATGTCCCTGAATATTTATTTATTTAAGTATTACAAATGTATTACACATATAATACGTGAGTACCAATACTGACTTTCCAATCAAATGACTAATGCATAGACATGCATTGTTTGCTTTCTAAACAAGTTTCATTGAAGGACAAGCGAGTAAATGTTGGTTGACATTTCAATCAGAGGAATATGAACTTTAACGCATATTAATTAATGTATTCACTTAGTGATAGATGCGCATAGAAATGATATATTTAGTCTAACGTGCTTAAGGTAAAAAATCGTATCAACAAATGTAAAATTTTATTAGTGTTTACACAAGATATTTACATACATTTAACACTAAAAATATGAGGATTGTTTTCTTTTACATCTCTATTCTTTTCTTAATACCAATATTTTTCTTGATATCTATAGATATCGATTGCTTTGTTGGGCTCGAAAAAATACCTGAGCACATAATAAATTATACACTCAAAAAAGAAGCAACAAGGTATGTGTTTTTACGCTACCTTCCTATTATACTCTTTAATTTACATTATCTATTCTTTAGCTTACAGTATTATTTTTTCCCTAAAATCAGAAAGTTGAGACTTTGGCACGTCGAAGATCAAATTAAACAATTATTTATGAGAAATAGCACAAGTAGCGCAATATTTTAACAGTGATGTATATACACGGGACTGACTTCTTTGTTTTGTCGTACTAGCTTTGCTGTTAATATTGTTAATGGACGGTGACCATTAACTTTTAAATAACACGCATCTTTATTGCTCTAACAAAAATATCGACTAAATGTTACATTTTCCTTGAAGGTGTTAATAATTATTACATTAGTGATATATTACTTTATAAGTTGCGATGGGGTTGACGTATCCAAAAGGATAAAAACCCCTTAAAAAAATATAGATTAAAAAAAATGTTACTTTCATGTGAACGCACCCTTGTATCTATAATCACTCTCATTTTATGATCTGAAGTAGTTATTGTAATTTTATTGGTCGCAAATTATAGGCGAAGAATCGTTTATTACACAAAAATAAACGCTGGAACATTAAAGAGAAGGCAATAACCGAACAGAATGAAATAAACAAGAGTTTTATAGCCGTGGGAGAAAATGTATTGCCAAATTAGAGGGCATACTCCAAACTAACGGTGAAATCCTTACTAATTTTAAAAATGAAAAGAAGATCTGTATGTCTGTATATCTATCTCTTCTTCACGCCTAAATCACTGAACCAATTTGAATGAAATTTAGTTCGTTTGAAACCTGAGAAAGGACATAAGATAGCTTTGTCAACTGAGACTAGATAGTTACTCAGGAGATATAGATATTATAGTGCACAAGTATGTGCGCAAACACAAGTGCAGTCTCTATTTCTTTTACTCTCACGATCTGATGGGACGGCATATCGACACGACCGGAGAGAGATTAGACGCAGGACCGACGGCTTTACGTGTTCTCCGAGGCACAGGGATGTTCCAACTCCGCCAATAACAACTCACGGCTACTATTGAGATTGTCTTTATTAGAAAAATTTCAATAACAATATGCAATATTATAATCAGTGATATAAATAAGAACTAATTGTAATAATTGTCGTAAAACAGTAGTAATTTTCTTGTGCGAAATGAAATGACTATCTTTTTCGTCTTTTACTCAATTTTTCAATGTTAAGTTCTATTTTTTATTGATAACGATCTATTGTTATATCTAGGTGAAATTAGAGAAATAAAAGCAAAGGAAGATAAAATAAATCGTTGAATAGTAAATACTTGGTGCCTTCATTGTTAAAATAGCAAAGTTGCCGTTCGTGGTATTCGTTGTTTACTCGGCTCTTTTAATAATTATAGTAGCTTTGAATTTTAGTAATCTTTCCTTTAGTATTTATTTATCTCTATTGGTGCAAATAGAAATCTTGCGCGTTTAAATTTTTGTTGTGATGTTTTGTTTGTTTGGATTTAAATTCACTAATTGTCAATATTCAAGTAACTTTTAGCTTAAAATTAATAAAAATAAAGATACTTATGTCAAAAAAAAATAATTTTTACTGTCCTGAAAGTTGAAATTTTGGAAAATTTTCTTAATTGGCGGCGACATTTTTGACAGAATGTTCAATTTCAATCAATCAATCAGTCCCTTATTGCCAATAAGTTAAATATTCATGCCAATTTTCTTGTCATTAATCTAACATTTTAACAATATTTACGAATCGAATGCGTCACACCAAGGTTTATCAACACCTCAAAGAGATTTACGAGGCCCCGCAGTCGGGAAGATAAATCATAGATACAGATCATGTAAAATGTTACCATGTGCCCGCACCTGTTAAAACTATGAAAATATTATGTTGTGGATACTAAACGTCAGTGGTAACCTCATTAGAGAAGTATGATTTTTATGATGGTTTTTTCGAGACACTTTTCTATATAAAAAATGATTAATTAATTATTTATTTTCTATATAGAAATAGTTTATAAAATACTCAGCGTATTTTAGTATACTTGATGATTACCAAATAAATATTTTCTTTTTATAAGAAAGTGATTGATAAATTTTTGTTACACATAAAAACCGACCAAACATTAACCAAACCAGACCAAAGATAGATTCGCACCAGAGTTCCGTATCAATCTTTCCGTATCCCCCTCCCAAATATTTTTAGTATTTGCTGTTATAGAGGCAACGAAAATACATAACTTGTGAAAATGTCAGTTTCCCAGCTATCATCTCATAAACCAGATACAGCTGGGTGACAAACAGACAGACAAGCAGACAGCGGAGGTTTAGTAATAGGATACCGTTTTACCTTCAAGGAACAGAACCCAAAAAAATGGTTGATTGCGATTATTGATTACAAATTAAATATAGTAGAAAAATAGACAGCCGTAGTAGGTACGTAAAGATGTAGGCCTTTAAATAGAAAGAGTCCAATAAACAAGGTTGCCTGGCAGAAATCGATGTTAAGCGATCAGGCCGCCTAATTGTACAATTACTTTTATTTTAGAATAGTACTTCTTTGTATCTTTGTTTCACTATTTATTGTACAAATAAAGAGTTTAAAGAAAGAAAGAAATAAACAACAAAGTCGTTTTACCCGCCAGCGTTATATCCTCCAACCCTGTTTATGAACCTGTTTAATAAACCAGATGTTTTCCAATTCCACTTTATATTAAAGACATTAATTTACATTAATTTAGCTAGAGTATGCACAGAGAGATACCATTGGATAATCAATACACATTAATTAATATACCTTGACTGATAGACTGAACACCGCACTGAGTCGAAACCACTGAAGTTAATTATATGAAACAAGCTGCTGCTTCCGGCTATACTCGCGTGAAATTCAGTGCCTATATAATACAACTCAAGGGTTACTGACTGTCTGACATAGTGATCTATCAACAACCCAAACCACTGAGCAGATCGGGCTGAAATTTGGCATGCAGGTAGATGTTATGACGTAGGCATCCGCTATGAAAGGTATTTGATGTCAATCACGCGATCACGATCACATACGAACATCCAAACTTTCAACATTTACACTATTATAAACCTCTAAATTTCCACGTTCATATATTGACTTACAATGTTTATGTTTTAGGCAAAGAAAATTATAAAATTATTGATGTTGAACACTTCTATTTCGTATTTCGCATCATTATACGAAGAAAAAAAAAATCTCATCCAAATCTTATACAAATTATGATTATAAAATTAATACGCATTAAATAATATCGATTAATAAATAAATAATAATAAACTGAATAAATTTTATTCATTACTATAAAATAAATATTGTAAAAAAATAATTCTTCTGAGTAGAAAACTGCCTTCCGCATCGACGGTAAATAAAAGTTATAATGACGTTCTAAAAGTGCCTTGAAATCCGATTCGGAAAACAAACATTTTGACTTTGCCTTTTATGAACCCATATATAAATTATATTAAAAATTGGTTTAAAATCAGATCACTCACCTCTCCAAACTTCACTCGGCCGGTACATATTTACACCATTTCCCGCGAAAGCATTAGCTATACTAAGTGTTCTTAACCCCATTATCTTTATGACGTAACTGATAGCATGATATAGGGATTTACGTTTTCATTGACGGCCTTGTTGCTGCGTGTTCCAAATTTAAGATACATTCTATTCTAATTTGTTGTCTGTGGAACTTTTCGTATTTAGAATCTTTTTCGAAACGTCAAAAGATTTTGGAGACAATTTTGGCGCGGATTTAAATCGAATTAAAAAAAAAAACACAATAAGTAAATACGTGCGAATTTGTTTCGAAAAATTATTAATTTGCAGACGTTTTTCCTTTGTTGTATACCATTTTAATCTGATGTTTATATAGTTTTCGTAGACGATTTTGTTTCTGTGTGTTCGAAATTTAAAAAACTTTTCCATTTGCAAATATGTTTGAAATGTTAAAAGTATCTCTATAAAATATAAATTATGTTAAAGTAATAATACTTTCCATAATATTACATCATTTCATTACAACTAATTATTTTTAACGGTAAATATGAAGATATATGAATATGAAGCTGAAAACACACAAACAAACAAAAATACTTTATTGTGCACCATACAAAATAAAAATTACAAAAATAAG